>JAKUBR010000016.1:0-154555 GCA_030563285.1 Starmerella khaoyaiensis | reverse complement strand
AGGTGGTACCTTGGAGGCTACAAATCTCCTAGTTGAACACTTGAAAATCAAAATTGGGGGATACCTACGGTCACCTTGATTCATTTTCTCGTGAAAACTGGAAATTTGCTCCGGTCTACTGGGAATTTACATTGGATGGGGGTACCTACGGTCTCTCTAATGTATATTCATAGTAGATTTCCAAGATAATCACTGGTAATACAAGTTCGGGGGACCCATACGGTCTCTTCAATGTATTGCGGTGGTATATTGCGGATAGTGCTACTAGAAATACACTTGGAGGGGAACCTACGGTCTCTCCGATGTATTTTGGAAGCAGCACTCCAAGATAATCACTATCAATACGAATTTTGGAGGACTCATACGAACACTCAACTGTATTACCGTGTTATATTACGGGATTGTATACCTGAAAGTACAACAGGAGGGACCCCTACGGTCTCTCGGCTGAATTGTGATGTTATATAGCGGAGTTTACCACCGCGATTACACTTGGAGGGATCTCTACGGCCTCTCTGATTTAAACGAATTACAGGATGTTATAGTATATATTCTATCTATTGGGTTTATTTATGTGATCGAGAATTTTTATGAGCCATTGTTAGCCATTATCCTCAGATTACCATCAGCAATCAGCCGTTGTTCACTCCCAACACATTTCGACAAACCCCCTTAACGGTATGTACTGACTGACTGACTGAATGTCAACCCTATCAACATCGCCTTACGCTATCTAGTACATATCAGCCGTTATAAGCCATTTAAATCATCTAATAAAATGCCAGTACAGCATTCAGTATTCAATGATTTCCCAGACAATCGTCTCATAGGTAACATTGCTATTTTACCACTACGAACTAAGCTACGTGGCCCTGCATATACTACTGATGAGTACGACATTGTTGACGAGGTTCTGGACCTTTTCCGCGTAAACAGCTTCTTTAAGAACTTTGAAATTAAGGGGACTGCAGATAGAACATTGATTTATGGCATTCTCTTTTTGAACGAGTGCTTGGGTCTTCTTAGAAGGTACAAAACTTTTAATGAAGCACAAAAGCATCTTAACGTCGTTGCTAGTGATGATTTCGCTCTTCCCGGTGAACCTTCGTTCCCATTAAATGGTATATATTCTCCTCCTTCATCAGGTTTTGAACAAGATACTCTCAGATCTTACCTTTCCCAGTTTCGCCAAGAAATAGCTGAACGATTGTTGGGGTATGTTTTCGCTGAGAATCCTCAAGTTCCCTCAAAACATTGGCTTGCATTCAGTCGTAAGCGTTTCATGGGATTAACATTGACCGGTGGTGTAAGAGCATAAATATTAATTATATATTTTTCTTTTCTTTTTTGGTTACTTTTTATAAATCTTTATAATTATTATTGACTGGCATGACTTGGCCGTCTTAATGAGAATATCTTAGATTCACGCTTCTTCTTCTTGCTATCACGCCGAGCAAGATCGGGCTTGAAGGCCTCATCTGCTGTAGAAGCAGCCATCTCAGAGTCATGAGCAGTATCATCTACTTCCTGGTATACTAAAAGGTAAGCCGTGGAAAGTGAAGTTTTCTCGCCAAAGAATCGGTAAACAAATGCTTCATCAACTTTGTCCACAATCTCATCATCAAATAATAACCAACCATGGGGTGTTCGCGTTACTACAACATAATGTCCTTGATATGGTCCACCACCGAGATGAACGATGACAGAACTTAATTCATAGAGTTTTTCGGGAGTAGGACAATCATCTGATGTTACAGATAGCCGCAAATATTTCGAATATAGTACGCGATGTAGCAGTTTGGTGTTTCTTTGCTCATCTTCACTAAACTTGAATCTCTTTAAATGCAGTACCAGCACTGGCGGGGCCTTACAAACTTTCATACGTTTTAGAGCCTCTTGGTGACTCCCACAAACATCACAATAGAACTTATTATTTCCTCCCAACACCTCAGATGCACTAAACTGTTGAAGGCAATTAAATACGCTAGTGTCCGGCATAGTCTCCAATGAGAAGTCGTAGAAGGGCTCGTTACGCTGAGTGACAGTCTCACAATATAAACATCGCATCTCATTTGTGAGCTCACCAGAGAATAATGATTTAGCTGTAACTCTAGTTGGATCACTGACAGTTGAGCTAACAGTTGATTGAGCCAGAGTTTCTTCCTCGATAACCTTATTGAGTAAAAAATTAAGAAACTCTTGTGCATCCTGATGCATAGAGCTTCGGAACAACTCATTTTCGCTCTTAAGAACTTCGACTAGTCGTGATGGGCTAGCTACACCAGTAACACTTTCGTTTTCACCGATACTTTCAAAGAGATCTTTCAGTGCAGTAATAATGGATTCCTTCATACCGTAACTAGGACTGAAGCTATGATCTACATTTACTATAGGACCCCGTGAAAGTGCATTGCGTTTGCGAATGTCAATCAAACTCTCTTCAGGTGCCCGCTGGCCGGCTGTTGCGGCATTGTTATTATTAGAACCATAGCTGCTACTACTGATGGCGGATGGTGTACTTGCCCCAGATTCAGACTCATCTAAGAACCCCACTAGAGGCTGAGTTCCCACTCCAGGAGCTAAGGACGAATCTGACTGTGAATTATTGGGTATCTGAAGAGAAGCTAAGCTAGTAGTGGGGACATTGGACCCCGAACTACTCCCCACTGAAGACGCTAATGGAGGTGCAAATGAATCAGAAGCAGATCCAGCTGATTGCGGTTCTTGAGAATTATTTCCTCGAGAAAATTTCATTTTAAAAGCACTGAAACTGCTGGTTTTCTGACTGCCTATAATCGTCTGAGGATCTACTGATTTGGAACCTGAGCTGGACCGGTCAGAACTCAAGGGATGCGGTGATTTTCCAGGTGTCTGACGACGTGCTGGTCGATCAATTGGAGCCAATCCAGTGATGTATTCACGAAATGGTTTAGTATGGTAGAGGGCTTGAACAACGGAATTGCAGTAGCATGTGTTCCCAAAGTTCTCCAAGCCAAAGATTTGTTCCTCTGCTTTCATTTTAAACAAACAATATGAAAGAAATCAGAAGTCGCTCTAATAAACTGGAATAAGTTGACCTGTGTAGATTGGTTTCTTAGATTCAACGGGGGAGCGAATAAGGCAGGGAATAATGGCTGGGGAATAATGGCTGGGGATCAACGGCTGAGGAGCTGAAAATTAAAAGCTGGTGAATTCCTTAAATGGTGTCGCGGAGAAAATGGCGTTGTTTAAATAATCATAACAATGTATATAACATAAATCGGTACCGTTTAATTATAACTTTTTAGGATATTACACAATGATGTTTAGGCCCCAGAGACTGAAGCCCACGTTCTTCCATCAAGTTGTTGTACAAGATCTTCAGCGATAACAGCTGCCTTTTCGGGTCCATCGTAAGCATATGAGGTATAAACCTGAACAAAGTTGGCACCCGCCTTTGCAAATGTTAATGCATCTTTAGCAGTTTGAACTCCGCCACAGCCAATAATAGTGACATCAGGTCCAACCTCACGGCGTAATAATCTGAGCGCTTGCACAGACAGGTCATTGATAGGTGCGCCACTCAGGCCACCAGATTCATTGACAAGGGCCCGTGAACTTTTGAGTTGAGGTGGACGGCCAATTGTCGTATTACTCACAATAACACCATCTACCTTAGAGGTTTTAACGGCCGATGCAATAGCACGAATCTGATCTAAGCTGACATCTGGCGCAATCTTTACCAACAAAGGAGGTAACTCAGCTAACGGTAAGCTGTCACGCTCAGCAACCAGTCGGGTTAATAAATCACCTAATTTACCACCGGCTTGAAGATCACGAAGTCCCGGAGTATTGGGACTTGATACATTGACCACCAAAGCATCAGCTAAGGCACCAAAGGCATGAACACCTTGAACATAATCCTCAATTTCATCACCAGTTTTATTTTTACCCAAGTTTACCGCTAAAGCTTGACCAGGGGGGCTCAATTCACCACCGTGTTGCTGTTCCCGAGTTAGTAAACGGGCAGCTACTTGGCTGTGTCCCTCGCTATTGAAACCGTAGCGGTTGATTATGGCTTTATCCGCAGCCAGTCGGAACACCCTGGGTCTAGGATTTCCTTCCTGAGGCTCCGGCGTGATTGAGCCGACCTCAACCCATGAAAATCCAAAATTAAACAACGAATCAATGGCTTTACCATCTTTATCAAGACCGGCAGCAACACCGACGGGGGTATTTAAAATAAGCCGTTTCACTCGTTTATTTTCCGAGTTCGTAAAAAGCTCGGTTTGCAAAAGCTGCGATGGATCAGTCAATTTAAGCCAATTGGAGGGTAGTTTAGGATTTAAAAACGGGAAACTAAGCAATTTTATAGCTGCTTCATGGGCTTCTTCTCCATCCGGATAAGCTACTCTTCCCAGAGGTAAAATAATATAACGATATGCAGTAGCTCGAGGATCTCGTAGATAAAAAAATCCACCCACAGCACCCACGCTAGCGAGAGTAGTTAAAGTCCGCAAGGACGGGATTTTTACCATAGTTTAGAATTCGATTCGGAAAGCTGGATCTATAACCGTATGTGGTGAAGAGGATTCTCTGGGTCTATATTCTGAATGTGACGGGGGGTATGGGGGGAGGGTGCTGGGTGCTGGGTGCTGGTACTGCTCGCTGCTCACTGCTCACTGCCACCTACTGGGGTGGGGGAGGGGGGGTGGCCTGCTCTCACAAAGGGGACTGAGAGAGAAAGGGTTGAGGTTAGGTCTCTAACGGTTGCACCGGGGTGCGTAGGGCTTGGAACTGGGGAAATCCGCATAGTTAGTCGTCGTCTGCATTATCGTGCTTTTTCTTCCGATTCTACCACTTCATGGCCGACATTATGTGTAGTTTTTCCGAGTATTATGATTATGTCAAAACTCAGAACGGCGACACGTTCCATATGAATTATTTGAATAGTTAGTTATGTAAGTTTACGAATAAATCGTTCAAAATTGTTGCTGTAAGGGTATATTACTTTGATTGTAAATAATTTTGTATTTTAAAGATTCATGCTGATAGTAAGCTAAGATGGCAACGCTGTTTGTTTCTCAAATTTTTCGATAAATATTTATTAGAGCCCTAGAGAACTTAAGATAACAAAGAATGCCACAAGGTTTCATTTTGATTTTCTTATTATTAACTTACATATGATATGTTTTACTTATCTAGTTCGTTCGCCACGTCACGAAATATTACTTCAACTTTTTTGCATGCAGGTATTATTGTGGTAAGGATTTAGGGCCAAATCTGCACGAGCATAGGAGGGGGAGATTATGAATAGCAACGTTCAAATGTTCCTGTGACCGACGCCACATGACTAATGAGAACCCCTCGCAAACAATTGCACCAACAGGATCTGTTTTTTTATTTACCAGTAAACGAAGTGGGCCCATGTTCCTCTTAAAAATCAAAATCAATATTCCCGCTTCGGCTTATGTGTCAGTTCCTACAGGTGTTGATGAGATATTTACTCTCCTCTACTAACGAACATTCTTGACCCTAAGATCGGGTTGGGGTACCGTAGGGTTTCTACCTTGCCTGGGGTATTTCACCTTACCTCAACGCATACATGCTATACAGCAATACATAATACCAGCATAATGAATCCACCAGACTGGAACGGCCGCAGCCTAAATTGCTGCCCAGACATCGTGCAGACACGTAAGAGACGTGGGGGGAGAGGGATAATAAACCCTGCATAAATCAAAACACCCTGATCTAGTAGCAATAAAAAACTATATAAGTCATTAGCAATTCCCCTTCAATAATTCCAACCGTATCGAAAGAAGGAAAATTGAATTAATCCACAATGCCTAAGAACTTCTCTAACGTTGAATACCCCGCTCCTCCCCCCGCTCACACTAAGGATAGCAGTCTTACTGTCCTTGATCTCTTCAAGCTCAATGGTAAGGTTGCTTCCATTACCGGATCCTCGAGTGGAATTGGCCTCGCTATTGCTGAGGCTTTCGCTCAGGTCGGTGCCGATGTTGCTATCTGGTACAACAGTCACGATGCTAGTGACAAGGCTGATGCTTTAGCTAAGAAGTACAATGTCAAGGTCAAGGCCTATAAGGCCAACGTAGCCGACGAGAAGGAGGTCACTGCAGCTTTCAACCAGCAGGTTAAGGATTTCGGCAAGATTGATATCGTCGTTGCCAATGCTGGAATTCCTTGGACCAAGGGTGCTTATATTGACCAGCCCGATAGCAAGCATTTCAACGATGTCGTTGATATTGACTTGAAGGGTGTCGCTTGGATCTCCAAGGTTGCTGGTCTTCATTTCCGTGAGCAGTTCGAGAAGACCGGAAAGAAGGGCTCTTTGATCTTCACTGCTTCCATGTCTGGACACATTGTTAATGTTCCTCAACTTCAGGCTACATACAACGCTGCTAAGGCTGGTGTCCGACACTTCGGTAAGTCTCTTGCTGTTGAGTGGGCTCCCTTCGCTCGTGTCAACTCAGTTTCCCCCGGTTATATCAACACTGAGATTTCTGATTTCGTTCCTAAGGATATCCAGAACCACTGGTGGTCAATCACTCCTCTCGGACGTGGTGGTGAGGTTGCTGAGCTTGTAGGCATTTACTTGTTCCTTGCCTCCGATGCTGGTTCATACACCACCGGTTCTGATTTCATTGTTGATGGTGGTCACACTTTGCCTTAAAGGAAGAGTCTTCTTAAGTACATAACTATATATATATGCATATATGAAAAAGTGAAACTAAAACAGGAGTAAAAAAACTAATGCTGCTTAACTTAAAACTGAGCTTAAAAAGCGTTATAAAGTACTGCGAACAGAGCAGATCGGTGGTTCTTGGATCAGCACGTGATAGCAAAACCGTTTGTCAAAAGGGTTTGAACGTTGACATTCTAATTTTGGCAATATGATGTCACTGGATAAACTATTTAGATCAACAGTCCCCAAATTGCGACGGTTTTGCACTACAATTCCATTAATGTCAGGTAACAAAAATTATGTCGGTGTAAGCTTTCCTCAACCTACACCTCAAGTTGTGGAAAAAACTCGAAAAAATGTCTTTGATCTCTTTTCTTTGAAGGGTAAAGTTGCAAGTATTTCGGGAAGTTCTGGAGGAATTGGCTATGAGGTAGCGGAAGCATTTGCTCAGGCTGGTGCGGATATTGCTCTGTGGTATAACTCTCGTAATCCCGAGGCTAAGGTCGAGTATTTAGCCAAGGAATATGGTATCAAGTGCAAGGCCTACAAGGTTGCTATTGATAATTCACGGGCGGTTTCTGAAGCTATTGATCAGCAGATCAAGGACTTTGGCAAAATTGATATATTTGTGGCTAATGCTGGTGTCATCTGGGAAGGAGGTGAATCTATTCTTGACGAAAAAGATGATTCTGCCTGGGAAAAGGTCATGAAAATTAATGTTGATGGTGTGTATTATTGTGCTAAAGCTGTAGGTAGACATTTCAGAGAGCGAGGACAGGGTAATATGATCATTACAGGGTCAATGTCGGCACACATCATCAATGTGCCGGACACAATGGCTGCATACACTTCTAGCAAGGCTGCCGTCAATCATTTGAGCAAGGCTTTGGCTTTGGAATGGGCTCGGTTTGCTCGAGTTAATACTGTTTCCCCTGGATACATTAAAACTGATATGACTAATGCTAAGGAAGCTGAAAGTATTGCAAACTGGGGCCCAATTACGCCGATGGGACGTATGGCTGATGCTCGTGAATTGGTTGGCGCGTACTTGTACTTGGCATCCGACGCCAGCTCCTACACTACCGGTACTGACATTATTGTTGATGGAGGATATACATCCATGTAGACACTTCGTCAATTCTCTAATTATATATATATATATATATATCTACTTTTAATATAGTTTTGTTTACGTGATAAGGATTTTGTGGTATTAACCCTAAATGATCGTCAAAAATATGCATTATGGTTATGTGTGGAAAAGGTAAAGAGTTAACAACAACAAGCAAGTATGGAAAGGCCCAGTAAGCACTGCTCAGCCTTGAAAATATAATCTGGGTATAATAATCTAAATTTTCACTCTAAGGACTTCACTGTATTGCCAAATAACTCCTGAAAGGCTACGTCTTGGTCATATCACGTGCAACAGCCCTGAACAACAAGAAAAAAGTTCAAATATTGTGTGTGTCTCTAAAGAAGTTCAACAATTGCAAATCACATTCAATTACCAACCACAATGAGCAGCTCAGATGAGGCACCCGAGGAATTCACGTTCAATGAATCCAAATTAGCTAACCGACTACAAGAAAAACGCGATCGCCAACAAATAGCAAAAGAACGAACTGATCTAAAACAAAAACGAAGAGAGAAGGATCAGAAATTCCGATTACAGCAGCAGAAATCAGGTAAGTCAAACTCAAAATTATTGAGCGAGATCTTAAAAGAACAAGATAGTGAGGATGATAGTGAACCATCAACCGATAAAAACCCGATAAAAATGAATGAAGCCACATTTATTGCTCCAGTTCCGAATCAGAAAAAGCTCTTTAAGGAATCGGATGGATTTATAGTTAAAGTTATGAAGAAAAACAAATTGGGAAAGAAAAAGTTACCACCACCAACATTAGGTTCAAGGAATAAGAAGGAAGAGTTCCTGTTCAGAGAGGCAGTTCCCAGACGGTAATGAAATAGTGGTTTGTTTTTTATTCAGGAACAATGGCTGCTACAATCGGTATAGTAGAACTTAATCCAATAACCATGATTCTATCGATATGGTTTTGGAAATCGATCTGCTCAATGGCATGCATAGCGACATATAGAAATGTACCCCCACTAAGACTGAGACACATTCCCGGGAAGGTAGTCCAATTAGCCTTCGAACCAGCAAAGGCAAAAATTCCTCCCAGTGTTAATGCAAGCACTGGACCAGCCAGGCTGAAAATAATGATATCACGTTTGATAATACTTTCGGTGGGTGTGGGTGTTTGTACACGCAGTAGAGATGACAAACTAAATGCTGCCGGAGCCTTATGAACAATAATAGAGATGAATACTAGTACTTGCAATTTGGAACTGGAAGAACCTTGTGTAGCCCCCAGCGCAATTCCATCTGCTGCAGCATGAATTGTCATACCCAAAGTAAATAAACTAATATTGCTGTACCACGTTTTCGGATCAGTGAATTTGAAAACAGTATTTTCGCTGAAGGTGTTAATCGTGGTACGACTCTCTTCATCTTGAGGATGTTTGATAGCTTCATTTATGGCGAGCATCAACAAGTACCCTCCAACCACACAAAGTCCAGCTAAAGAAGAGCGATTTTCACCAATTTGCTCAAAACCCTCGGGGATAACAATTATAAATGTTGAACCCAACAAGATTCCGGCACTAATTTGAGATACAAGGGAAATATCAAAGTTGTTGGGAAATAAAAGGGGTAGCCAACCGGCGACCAGAGTCACTACTGTCATTATAGTACATAGTATTAGAAGCGCCCACATTATTTATTTCGTATCTATTCACTGATTAATAACGAATTTAAGCTTAATATTTTTCTTTTATACTACTTTAGTTTACGGTGTTGTTGACAGTGTTGTCCGCCGACAACCGTGCCCAGGGTTTTTTGTGGCACAAGGTTACATCTCAACATACGGTCACCACTATATAACGCTAAACATCCCTAAGGGTGCACGTGCATAGTACCCTTAACTGCACAAAGTATTCATAGATAACATTAATTTATTTTTATTATTATTATTATGTATGATAGTCACCGTAAATAATTCCAATAAAATAAAAATAGGAATGGAATAAAAATTTGACAAACTTAAATCAAACATCTCAAAGTCTTAAATGCATATTTTTCCGAAACACCATACCTGCCTTTTTTCTCGACTTTTGGGGGTGTCTCCATATTTCTTGGAATGCAAGTATATGACGGGAAAATCCACTGATTATTTCGATGTCCCAGCAATTCGATAAACAGATCGATAAATATGTTTCCTACGTACTGTTACGTTGATTTTATCTATTAATAGGTCTATATAATTATTATTGGCAAATTCCTAGCTCATTTCGCCTCTAATTTCCCCTTTCAATGGGGCATACGCATGCATTTGCTCCCTAGCCCATTTGATGATATTATATACATCAGGTGATTACTTCAAAATCACGTGAATATCGCCCTGAGAGATAAGGTGTATTATTAGTGCCGTAGAATGTGCAATTAATAGAAAATGTGCTTCGGAAAAGTCAAATTATACGTTAAAAAATACTAATTTTCAATAAAGCGAAGTTAATTTGGAAAATCTCGTTTTTCTTTTATTGTTCTTGATAGCTATTCCCATAGAGGGGATATTCATCCTTACCCTCATTGGAAGTTGTTCAATTTTCGGGCGTAGCGAGATAAGAGGGTTTGACGCCATGGGTACGACAGAGGGGTTGTGTATACCAATTGGGAGCAACGCTTAGGGTCGATCAAATCCTCGGAATATTTTGAAATTGTTCATGTTTAAGGCCAAAGTTTATGAAATACAAATATAAAACATTCTAATAGATAAACAGTCTGATTACACTACCTGAAATGCCAACCACAAATAAATTAGCTCCCTACCCTTACTCTCTGATCGATCTATACAATAGCGCGGGGATGGAATGTACTGGTAAACCTCGCCCTATACTCCTTTATTGTACATGGTTACACCACCCATTGAGATATTTACCAGCTATTGGAACGTGCTTACGCCATAAATCATGGGCTCAGGGTATCGTGCATGCGCCGGAAACTATATAAGATCATGTGATGTGGTGTTAGGGTTATTTCGGGGAAGGAGATCTACTATATAGATAGAGATCAATCTTATTTCCCCAACTCGATCCGCTCTAATAAAAAACCAGAATCAACACTGCAAACAGAAACTTTTCTATTTGATTAGTTTCATCTCGATAACAGTTATATCTCGGGTAACTTCATATTCCTATCACTGTGTTTCCTTTTAGATCAGTCATCTTCATAGAAATTTGGCTCTGATATTGATTTGCTACAGGGATTTCCATAATCTCTGAATTGAGTGTGAATAATTTTATGGTCAGATAGAAAAGTTACAAACAAAATTTGTGCAATTTATACAGAAAACATGCGTAACGAAGACAGACTTAAACAGAAGCGTGAGAAGCAAAGATGCTACGATCGAAGACGTCGTGACGGTACTATGTGCTCCGATGTTTATCGACTACTTCGCCGCACTAAGACATACGGCCAACTTCTGGACATATCTGGGTTCTGCAAATTTGATAACCGAATTCTTCGTGTTGTCTCTCGTGCTTCTCCTGCTCAAGAACAACAAACGGAAGCTCAAACGGAAGCCAAATCCGAAGCCCAAACTAAGACTCAATCTAAGACTCAATCCAAGGTACAGACTCCTACTGGTCTGCCTATAAGTCCCCCTGCATCCGACGTGGCGTCTGATGATGATTCCAGTGCTATTTCGGCTGAGCCCAAATCTGACAATTTGAGTAAGTTCACGGCACCTAAACTTGATTCTACTATACTTGATATGCTTGATTGTTATGGAACAGTATCTAAGCGAATCATCGACGCTAATCCTGATCACTACATTGGTGATGAAATGGTTGAAGACTTCGAATCAGATGTTGAGCTCGATGAGGATTTCATTGAGCGTATGAAACCAGCTGAAACTACGATCGTGGAGCCAACCATTAAAATTGAAGAGGATGATGATGACTTTACTTGTTTTGGTACTGAACTGGTAGATGTCAATGAAGTGGATGACATTGTAAACAAGTCTAGTTCGGTTGGTACTATCGTGAATACTCAGAGAGGTTATGGTGAGAGCGATGACGAATCCTTAGAAGGAGATGAAGACAACGATAGTGACTTCAGCGAGCCGCGTGTTATACATAGTGAAGTTTCTCAGGCCCGCAAATATAGTGATCTTATAACTGTGCTATACGAAAAGGGTATCTCTGCAGGTTGCGATAGCATGCGTCGCTTCTTAGTAGCTAATGGTGTGCCACTAGCCACTATTCCTAAGATCAATGGACTCACCATTGAATCTGATGTGGTAAATGAGGCATTTGCCACCAAATTTGCACGACAAAGGGGACTCATTCCGTCTAAGCCGAAGAGTGCTGATTTACCAGCATCCCCTCCTATCAGCTCGTTTTCAGACGCATTCGATGATAGTGATTGTGATCTTGATGAGCCTTCTTCCCCATTGTCAGTTTACTCAGATGATGACGATGAACCAATTTACACTAAGGCCATCCCTCCGATAGATCTTACCCAGTCTACTTACACACCATCAAACTAATTTTTTATTTATATACTTTATATACATAACAATGAAAACAAGAAAAAATCACATAACTCGGTGAAACTCTTGGCCACCTTGGGATGCAAGTCCATAGGTAAATAGAATTACTCCCAGGTTCCAGTATGCCGTTCTCAACAATGCAAACACCCCGACGACCAGGTTCAATTGTCGCTGGCGGTTCACTGGAAGCATTCCCAGAAATGGAGATATCATTACGGGAAGACCCTTCGGCTGGTGTCCGAGCATAAGTCGAGTAGATCCCAATATCATCTGGGTGCCAACAAATAACCGTCCTACTAGCCATGGATTACCGAATGCTGCATATAATCCCAGTAAGATGCTAAAGACAGTATATGTGATGTCCCACAAGAAATCATTTCTCACTTTGTTTTTCGATCTCTGTTGGGCCTGTTGCTGGACGGACACACCGCCCGATGATGATGATGCTCCTGTTGACGTCTCCTGAGGTTCAATTACGGTAGATGGATTATAGTTAGCTTGCTGGAGCATTGAAATCAGCGGATCATCAGAACTCTGACTAGAATTATGTTTCAAGTACTCTAGAAGTGGGTCAGAATTATCAATTTCATCGGTCTCCTCCGGCTTTAACTGATTCATCTCTATGGGTTGTTTGTAATCCTCAGTTCCCGCTACTGAGGTAATTTTGGTGATTCTTGAACCACCTGATGCTCTAATTTTTGCTTGACGTCTATCACGCTCGGCCTTTCTTGCTGCTGCCTTCTCGTCCATTGGTTATGGTGATGTTTACCCTGCTGCTGCCTCAACAACGCACACTTAAAAAAGTAATAATAAGTCAATAGAAAATCATAAACATGATAAGCGTGGATATTTAAATTAAGGAATAAAAATTTAAGAAAAATCTAGATATAAACTAGCACGCAATACGAGTAAACAAATCTGAGAGATAAATTGCATTTTAAATTAAATACCAATTGACTGAGATATCTATTAAATATATTTTGAAGCCAATTTGACATGAGAGTGTACAAAGTATAAATACGCATTGAATTAAAATTATCCCCTGAGCTCTATTGCACCCATATATATATATATATATATACTTATTCACTCACAATACAGTACCGCTCGATTGGTGGATACACCTTACCGTCATTATCAAAACCTCACTTCCACTTCTCAAGGGTCATTTCAGCCTATTAAGCTACAGCTAATATAATATGCTGAGATTTACTTCACAAACGGCTCGTTCAGCTGTGTATCAGCTCCGAAATCAAACGGTTCATCAACCTCTAATTGCAGTTCGTACTAAACTGACAGTTGTGGAGCGCGAAGGCTTTAAATCTAATGATGTACACATCTATAATGGTGTAGATCAAACACCCATAAAAGAAACTCAGGCTCCAAACAGAAAGACGACCTGGGCTCCCTCACAGCGCCCTAGATCTGATGCTATGACTGGACCGCTCTTTGATGGCATTGACCTTGATGTTCAGCCTCAACCCCTCGCGGCCATTGACTTGATCGCACAGACTCCCGTCCATTACGTTCATAGCGTGGCAGTTTGTGATGGAAACTATGAGGGTAAACGAGGTGGAGTGCAGGGCCACCCGAAAATTTACATCAATGTGGATAAACCGGGAATTCATGTCTGTACATACTGTGGTAACCGATATGCTGATGAACACTACAAGGAAAAAATCGAGAGCGGCGAAATCACCAAGCTCTTCAGTTGAAAGACAAAATTTACAGAATTTCTAAGTAGGATTTATTATTATTATTATTAATTGATGGAAATATGTTTGTTTAGCAACTATAATATTTTGATATAAAATACAAGAATCAGTGATTCAGAATTTATTATTTGGTTTTTTATTATTTGGTCTTTTATTATTTGGATTCATTTCCGTATCTGGGAAATTATTGGGGACTTCGTTTGGGGACTTCATTTTCAACCTTTTTTTTTACCTGGTATGAATAAATTCAAGGCATGTGGACAGGCGGCGTCTTTTAATCGACCCCATCTCGTTGGATCAGGATTCTTGACTCCCAATATAACAGTGAAGGAGTATGCTGGTCGTCGACGGAAGCTACTCGACCTTATGGCACCGAATAGTTTAGCTATTATCGGTGGAAACACCCAGCAGTTCTCAACACCCTCTGTGTTTCACAAGTTCCGCCAGGATCCAAATTTCCAGTATCTCACCGGATTCTTGGAGGCTGATGCTTGTTTGCTGCTTCATAAAACCGGAGAAACCGCCGATTCTGCTGTGGAGCTACTATTCGTGCCCGAAAAGGATGAGTTCGCTGAGAAGTGGGAGGGAGAGCGTACAGGTACCCAACTGGCTAGTGAAATGTTTCAGATAGATGCCATCAATAACATCCATCTTCGCGAGACCCTGAAAACCCTTGTGGGAGCTGCCACCTTGGTGTATGCTGATGTGGATCCAAAGACCACCGTGAGGCAGGGAAAGCTGTTTAATCATGAACTACCGGCGCTAGTATCAGCCAAGCTCGATCAGAAGACCTCTGCTAGTCATTTGACGATGCAGTTACGTCAGTTCAAGTCTGAGGCCGAGATCGATTGTATGAGAACGGCCGCGGAAATCAGTGCCGCTGCTTACAATTCTGCTTATCGCCAGCCATTTAAAAGTGAGCACCAATTGCATGCTTACCTTGACTTCCTGTTCAAGCAAGGCGGCTGTGATGTTGATGCTTATTTAGCGGTTGTAGCTGGCGGTCACCATGCCCTTACAATCCACTACGTTCGGAATGATGACTTACTTGATGATGGTGATCTTGTTCTGGTAGATGCTGGTGGGCGATATGGGGGATACTGTGCTGATATCAGTCGTACTTGGCCCGTGAATGGTCGATTTTCTGAACCCCAACGCGACCTTTACGAAGCTGTGCTGGCTACTGAGGAAGCTTGTATTGCGAAGTGCACTGCATCTAGCCAGATGTCTTTATTTGATATCCATCGATACAGTGAAAAGCAATTGAAATCGAATTTGAAAAACATTGGCTTGGACCTAACGTCTACACAGTTCAGCAGAGTCTACCCACATATGATTGGTCACCAATTAGGACTAGATGTTCATGACATCAACATCGGTGGGGCTAACTCAGCACCATTGCAGCCTAATCAAGTAGTCACCATCGAGCCAGGTGTCTATATTCCACTCGATGCCGATTTCCCTGCACATTTCCGGGGCATTGGCATTCGTATTGAAGATAATATCGTCGTGGGAAAGACAGCTGAGGAGAATTTGACAATTGAGTGTTTAAAGGAGGTCTCTGATATTGAGAGATGATTAAATTGTAGATTTACATGTAGTATACTTTCGTTTATTCTTACGTTCACACGCGTGAACATGCGTTAGATCATGCACTACTTATTTACCCCACACATGGCAACATTGCCTAAATACATTCAATGAAAACAATGAAAAAAGTTTTCAATTATTAATATATAGACAAGTCAGCTATTAATTTACACATAATTTTCTAAAAATTGCAAGCCTCGCATTTTTATCGCGACAATATTATAATTATTGTTATTATTATTATTCACATCGAAAAAAATGTGACCTTACCCTATTAATTTTTCATGAGCGAAAAAGAGGATAACCAGGCCAGAAAGGCCCTGAAGAAGCAGCTTAAAGAGGAAAAAAAGTCTAAAAAAGACAAGAAAGATAAAAAGGAAAAGAAGGATAAAAAAGATAAGAAAGAGAAGAAGGATAAGTCCAAACAGGATGCACCTGTGTCGGATGAAATTTTATCCCCAGCACCTGTTTCTACTCGATCTGCTAATCCTAGTGAGATCCAGGCATTTTTAAAGGAGAATTCTATCACAATTGAGGTCCCAAAGAATATTAATTCAATTGATCCTGTATTGAGTATCTCTCAAGTCAATGTTTCTCAAGGTATCCAGAAGTCCCTTAAAAAGTTCTCCAAACCAACCCCAATTCAAAGTACTGCTTGGCCATTTTTATTGGATGGTCGAGATGTTGTCGGTGTTGCTGAAACAGGAAGTGGCAAGACTTTGGCGTTCGGCATTCCGGCTGTGGAGAAGCTGCTAGCCAACACTAACAGCACATGTTTAATAGTAAGTCCGACCCGAGAACTTGCTATGCAAATACATGACCAATTTGTCGAGCTCTTACAACAGGTTCCACAGATTAAATCAGTTTGTCTTTATGGCGGTGTCTCGAAGTATGATCAACAGGCTCTATTGAGGGATCCTACGGCTAGAGTAGTTGTTGGTACCCCCGGTAGACTGAGAGATCTGTTGGCAGATGGTTCCTTAAACCTTAAGAGTTGCGATTATTTAGTATTGGATGAGGCTGATAGAATGTTAGAGAAAGGATTTGAACAAGATATTACCGAAATTTTGGGGTGTGCCCCATCTCCAGCTACCCGTCAAACCGTTATGTTTACCGCTACGTGGCCCAATGAAGTCCGTAAGTTAGCTTCTAGTTTCATGAAACCCGACTCAATGATTAAGGTCAGTATTGGCGAAGTCGATGAGCTTCATGCCAACAAGCGAATCAAGCAGATTGTTGAGGTAATAGACCCATCCACAAAGGAACGAAAACTCCTAGATTTATTGCGTAAGTATGCTCATAATGGTGAGAAGGTTTTGGTATTTGCTCTTTACAAGAAGGAAGCTTCAAGAATCGAGCGCCTATTGGTGAATAAAGGATACCGTGTTGCAGCTGTTCACGGTGACTTGAGCCAACAACAACGTACTAGTGCTTTAGGTGACTTTAAGCAAGGAAGAACTAATCTTATGTTGGCAACTGATGTTGCTGCTCGTGGTTTAGACATTCCTGCTGTTAAAGTTGTTATCAATCTTACATTCCCCCTCACTGTTGAGGATTATGTCCATCGTATCGGCAGAACGGGTAGAGCGGGACAGACCGGAACTGCCCATACACTTTTCACAGAGCAGGAAAAGCATTTGTCAGGTGCTTTGGTGAATGTTCTCCGAGACGCTGACCAACCAGTTCCCGAAGATTTACTCAAGTTCGGAACGCATACCAAGAAGAAGGAACATAGTCTTTATGGTGCATTCTTTAAGAATGTTGATCCTAATGCTAAGGCAAAGAAGGTTAAGTTTGACTAAAATAAGAAATAAATAACAGCAGTATTATAATACCACTTAATTTAATACCTAACTCTGGTTTGATGCATAACTCTCGTATAAATTCTCTTGGAATGCTTCAAAATTCGAAAGATTTTCAACGTTAAGTGCAATATGCTTCAGTGACTCGGGATATTCTTCGTAAATTTGTGGAACAGCATACATCAGTTGCGTCAAACCTGAGGTATACAACCTGCCTTTCAGAAATTTTTGCAAGGAAGTCCCATAACAGCTCTTATAGAACCTTAAAAGAATTTCAGTCACAACTTCCAATTCTTCAAATATACCACTTTGCTTTTCTGGGGTTGTTGCCGCAAAGAATCTATCACCGATAGCGAAGCTAATATCATCTACAAAGAGATCAAAGTTTCTGATAGATAAATCTTCCATTCGAAGTAACATTTTGCGGGCCCGCGCAGCCAATGTGTAATTTGTTTCACCTTCTGTCCAGCCTGCAAAGCACAATGGTAGAGTCAACTGTGGCCCAACAAGATGCTGGATTAGTTTCTCACCAACCAAGGACCATATATGAGGGGACCAGCTATTATAAACTTTCAATATACGAGTTGGCTCAACAACTGCTAGCTCATGAATCATATTTGTGTACTGTGAGACATAAGATTCTATGGTTTTTTCATCTACCATGATAATAACATCCACACAAAGCCCATATAGACCTTGTGCTCTCTGCCATAGTACGTTATGAATAATTCGGTTTACTCGAAGGTAATCGACGTGAGGAGTTAATGTTTTGAGAAACTTCATAGCTACTACTTGCAGCTCCCCGACATCGGCCTCTAGATGGGAGAGGTACTCCTCAACGAACAGTGACCAATAAGTGCCAGGTCCAATCTCAACAAAAACTTGGGCAAAATGATCAATTGTCACATCTTCAGAAGCTATGTTGTTCATCATCCTGCCGAATATATCATCAATTGACTCAGATTGAATGGTCCATTTGTACAAGGTATGCAACACCTTTATGGGAACCATGATGTCAATATAAATTTTCAAGATTTCTTTCCGGGAATCCAATGAAATATCTACAGGTTCAGTGAAAAGATTGAGTTCTTGTGCTTGATAAAGCAGCATACAGCAGCAATCTTCCATCTCCGCTTCCCTAGTGGAAGGTCCAGCGTGTAATATTTGAAAAATAAACTCCCAATTGGTGTTAACAAATAGGACTGTTTGGGCTCGACGCACTTTATGGGTTAATAATTGCGTTAGAATCTTTGCCATCTGAATTCTGATACTCACATGCGTCGAAGTTAAACAGTTCAAACAGAGGTCGTTGAACATTGTGAACTCAAATGCCAATCGCAATGAGGTAAATTTATAGGTTTGAAAGAATAATTTCAGGAAATGATGAAGTTTCTCTTCAGAGGGGAATGTATAGTCGATTATTTTGAGCCAAAAACAATCTCGTACTTCAATGAGTCTTGGCAATTCAGTATCATTCATTGGGATATGTTCTTCCATAGAACGGAGTCTACAGAGTCTCAATAATACGCACTTGAATAGCACTGTTAAAACTGCATTAGCTGTGAGCTGAATATGGTTGTCACTTTGACCATCCAGAAGAAGAGTGGAAAAGTTATCCAGCTGTTCTTCAAAACGCAAAATTTCATCTGTAAAGGAATCCAAGTATTTTTTGGTAATGTCTATTGTCTTTTGTAGGCTGGTCGCTTTTTTCATGATTGGTTTCAAGCCATTTACTTCTTGTTTAAGCCATTCATATCCGTGCTCGTGCTTCATTTCTCTCTTCAAAGAATAGAATGTAAGAAAGCAATACGAGAATACATGAGAGGGGATCATTTCTTTTCAAAATATTAGAATTGCTGGCAAAGTAGTGTTCTATAATGGGTAATTTAGTCCCCGGCGGTTTCAGGGCTAGGTATGTCTGAGAACTATGCAGCCATATTTATATAGTTTTACATAAATTCTGGCAAATTTATACGTAAATTTAAATTATCAGTCATTTTTAGAACAGAATGGACATATTCGTCATGTGCTGTTGACTGAGTGAAATTATCGTGATGCTCACGATTTCCTCACTGACAGTATCAACAAAAAAGTATATATATATATATAAATTTATAGATATATAATGCTCCAAAATAATTGATGCTTACGAGTATGCGTGAGAAAAAGCAAACTAAGTTCTCTAAATTTCAACAGAAAATTACGTCTTTTCTTGGTCATACGCCACTCGTTAAAAACAATAAGTTTACCACAGCAGATGTTTCCCATCAGTATCCTGCATTCTCAGGTACTCCAGGAAGCCACTCAAGCGGAATGAATTCTGATAATATGTTTGACAACTCTGATATCTCTTTTGGATATCTTTTAGATAGTGATTTTAGATTAGATATAACTAATGATGGACAAGCGTTGACTTGTGGCAGTTCAATTTCAGCTGTTACCCAGGCTAGACCACGAAGCAGTGCAGCTAAAAGTCTTAGTTGGCGAAGACACAGTAAGTGACAAGAGCTTCACACAGTACTGGAGGGGAAAAGCTTTTTCTTTCCCTTGCTTTTTATTTCTTAATCTTTAATCCCCTATGAACCCTCTAAGTAAAATTAAAATATATAAGTAAATAAAACGGCTACAATTGTAGCAGTTGTGGCGAGTGCGGCGGTTAAGCTGGTTATGGTATGGGGGCCTACCACAACCCCGAAACCATATTCACCGAACGTGTACTAAACAATAGGTCGTCAGCTCATTAAAAAGATTCAAACAATCTTGAGCATGTCTCGACTTTCGCCCTTTGGGTTTCTCTTCGGAAAAAGTCTCACCAGCCTAGTACATGGAATTCGGCGATGTGATTCTCCCGAATCTCAAGCAGAGTTTCTACAGGAGGTTGTAAATGAATGTAGAGAAGAAGCACGGAGCCATGATCTAGATATAAAAACGACCGCAATTCTTAAGCTGGCCTATTTGGAAATGTACGGATTGGATATGAATTGGAGTGGGTTTCATGTTGTGGAAGTCATGGCATCATCTCAGTTCCAACAGAAACGAATTGGATATATGGCAGCTATGCAAAGCCTGGCTGGTGATTCTGAATTGCTTATGCTAATGACAAACTTACTGAAAATGGATCTAGTAAGTCAAAATACTGCTACGGTGGGTATTGCCCTGAGTGGACTTGCTACTGTAGTTAGTCCGCTGTTAGCGGCAGATGTAGCGGATGATATCATGAGAATGCTTAGCCATTCAAAACCTTATATTCGACAGAAGGCAGTGCTGGCGCTGCATAATGTTGTTCTCCAGTATCCTGAAGTACTGGAAGTTACTTTAAAACGTATATCTGATGTTCTTCGAATGGCACAACAGGACCCAAGTGATTCAGGTAATGTTAGCGTAATTGGTGCCACAATCAGTGTTGTTTGTGAACTGAGCCGTCATGCTGCATCAATTCAAGATTTTCTTGAGCTAACACCACAGCTATTTGCAGTATTTAGTACCAGCCAACACAATTGGACGCTGATCAAACTATTGAAAATATTTAAATTATTTACTCAGCGAGAGCCCAGACTGCGGCTCAAACTTCTGCCAGCAGTGAGGAATATGATGGCCGAAACGGATGCCACTTCCTTGAAATTTGAATGTATTCAGTGTATATTAAAGGGTAAGATGCTGGAATCTCACGATTATGAGTTAGCTAAAGAATGTTCGGAGCAGATTGTTGAACTACTTTCCCCCAAATATACTGGTGGCAAAGTTGACGAGAACCTGAAATATATGTCATCGGGACTACTAGGTGATCTAGCAGACATAAACCCTTCGTTTGTTCCCGAGGGTATTGTAACCCAAATGCTTAGTGAGACTCAGACAGATCCTGTTACGCGAAGAAGAGTACTCTCGCTCGTAAAGTGCCATGTTAATGATGATAGCCTTTTTGATTTAGCTACCGAACTCAATGCTCAATTTCATCGACCTGACACATCTAAAGATCATAAAATCGATCTAGCAAATGCACTGTCTGATATTGTTGCAGTGAATAACTACGAATTTGTTCCGGACTTTGAATGGCTGATATCAATTTTTGCATCTATCGCTCAGGATGTGGTTCCCTCATCGCTGAACTCTCGTATCTTGGATATCTTTGTGCGTGTACAAGACAAGGACGTACGCAACGCAGTCAGCCAGATGTGTTTAGAATGGCTGAGTAACCAAGGTGTTCAAATAAGCGGGGAATCCAAAGATTTTAGCGATACATGTTGGTGGATAATTGGCGAGCATCCCAGTGGTGATCTTATCCAAGATCCATTCAAAATTTTACGACTTTTACATGAACTCAATCCTGTTACCAGTAGTCGGTGCTCTCCAATACCCATAACTACCGTAGTAAAGTTAGTGAGTAAAGTGAAGTTTGAGCAAGGGTCAACAACTCTTCTTGATAGTGCCGTTGAAAAACTATCTGATTACACATCAAGCATTGAGTTTGAAGTTCAGGAGCGAAGCTGCCAGTTTCTGGAGTTATTGAGATTAGCCCAGAGCTCAGAAGAACAGCGAGACTCCCTTCTCCATACTGGGCTAGCTTCGTTATTTAATGGGTACAGTTTAACACCAATTGCTCCTGGATCACAGCAGAAGTTGACCATAGCTGAAGATATAGACCTTGATACGGCAATCAGCATGCCACATCTCGATAAATCAGTTCTCTTGAGTGACTCGAGTGATGAGGAAAATGCCCAAGAGGAAACTAAAGTAGAGCAGATAACCATCGACAAGGAAGACTCTAATGGACCTACTGACCGGGAATCCTCTGAGTCGCTCACATTTCAATCTAATGAGTCACAGCTCTTCAATCTTGCCGCATTAGAATCACGAAGGATGGAGCGCCCTGCTAAAAAGAAGGTACAGATTGCTAGTGATGAGGTAGTGACATCAGATAGAGAAGTCACTAATATTAGCACCAATCTACCGGCCTCTAAATCTGTATTTAAAAGTGGATTCCGGGCATCTCCAGACCCTTTGCTAGTAGAAATAGATGATACTAGTCAAGAGAAGGTTGCACCCGTGAAGGTGAAACATAAAAAGAAAACCAAGTCTAAAAAATCAAGCCAATAAAATCTATGTAATTTATCTAATTAGACTTACTTTATCGATATTGACGTCATCGCTCGCTCGGCTGGAATTTCGGACCTTCAGGGCAGGGAGGGGAAAGGCCCAGGGCAAAGAAGATGCATATATGGATGTCCCACCAGACTGCATATTAGACTCACGAAAACAAATCTGATTATTCGATTTCTGGTTAAATATAGACTACGAGCTTAGGGTGGATCACGTTTGTATGGAAAGTAGTGATAGCGATTCATACGCAGGATCTGCCGCCTCCGTAGCCGCAATCCAGGATCATAGTGAATCTCAAGTTACTATGGCAGTTTCGCACGCGTTTGATCCGATGCCACTTGATCGTGCGATGGTGATAGAGGCGCAACACAGTGGGATGCTTAATGCAGTGACACAGGATCTTCTTAAACTCAAAATCGAAGCTGACCTGCTGTGTGATGGAGTTTCTAACCAAATTACCGTGGTATCCCAACTACTGAAGAAAGTAGATGCCAACATCGAATGGCTGAACACTCGAACTACCTCATTAGCTGCGAAACGACGTAGCAAGCATCCTGTGGAGTACGCCCAGGCAGAGTCACATGTGATATATAGGGAGGATATCTAATCTATAAATATATGCATCATTCGTTAAACTTGTTACTCATTTGTCGTCTCCAAGTCGAGTCCGAACATTTCATCCTTCTTGGGAGATATCTTTCGGGGTTGTGGGGACTGTTTTGGAGTATGTGGAGCGGCAGGTTCTGCCATCGCATCCTCAGGGATATCAGGGATGTCATGCAAGCCATCTTCGTCCAAATCAATGGATTCTCGGGCGAAAAGAGTGGATGGTCTCCGTCTTCGTGAGCTAAATGATAACGTTCGATCCTTAGCTAGCACTGATTCCGGAAGTGGCGATGCTTGTCGGAGATGGGCCTCTAGAGTGCTAGAATCCAGAGAACCTGGCGTATGAGAGGATAAACGACGACTAGAGAAGCGAGATGGGGCCTTTGAGATTGGTTTATTGGCGCTACTGAGAATACGAATCTCACGAGCCGGCGTGAGTTCTTTTTCGGTTGGCGGCGATAAAATCTCATTCTCGGGTGACTCTGACTCGGGACTGGTGACCGTTGCAAGGTCATCTCTATTATCGTCAATATAATTTTCTTTGTTCTTATTATCTCCTTCTTCCTCTTGCACTTCTTCGTCTTCATCTTCCTCATTCATACTGACAAGAATTGACGCCGCTTCGAGTAGCTGAACCTGCTGATGCTTAGAGATTAACAATTTAGAAGTCACATTCCATTCTGGTGTATGCTCCCATAAATGTTTGGCCAATGAAGAAACATGTTTGTAGCCCTTTCCACAGGCCTGACATTTCAGCTCTTCCTTGAGTCGACCGGTCTCTCCCTCGCTAATACGACGGGCCACAAATTTCCGTGATAGCTGAGGAAATCCTGTTTTAGTATCCAATCTTCCACTAAAATGGTCACGAGAGCCATTGGATCCTGGGTGGTGAGACGTAGTACTTGATACACCATTGGATTGGCTAGTACTGCTACTATTACTACTATTATTATTATGGCCTAATTGTTCAGGAGACATTCCGTGCCGTATGTTGACTACTTCTGAGCTTTCCATTTTTTTAGAGAATGGTGGACAATATGTTTACTGAATTATAATTCTTATTGGTTTGGAGTTGATGTTTACTTCCCTATTTTTTTTCTCCCTTCCTAAAGCCTTTGGTGATTTTATTGATTAGTATTTATGCTGCACGTAATAATATTTTTTTTTTCCACGGAACGGGGGGAAGAGTCGCGAGGTCACATGGACTAAGCTAAACCCACCCTGAGAACATCATAACCCCAGAAAATAATTTCCCAGCCCACCGCCGGTAAATATAGTGGAAAGGCATACAGGTACAGGTACCGGGTGGTATATGGACATAGATAAAGATGTAGAAATAGATAAAGATGTAGAAATAGATAAAGATGTAGAAATAGATAAAGATATAGAAAAGATGTAGAAAGAGATTAAGATGTAGAAATATATAAAGATGTAGAAACTGATGAAGATTTGGAAATAGATTGAGAAACTGATAAAGATATAGATAAAGATGTAGAAATAGATAAAGATGTCGAAATAGGTAAAAATAGAAAGATAGAAATATGCTTAGTATAAGAAATATATTTAGATGGAGAATAGGCGTGGGTGTAGATATAGATATAAGTATAGATAAGTATAGACATAGAAATAGAGATATCCATGTGTAGATATATCTAAGCCTATGGACCTATACTCATATACAGAGGATACTATTAGAGATACAAATGCGAATGCAATAGAGATATAAATACGGATGTAAATATAGATAAAGACACAAACACATTAAAGACATCATAGTAACTCTGCATTTTAGTAAGGTTAAAAATATTCCGAATAAGATAATTTATTTAGTTTTATTAAATTAAGCCTGAGCAGTCTGGTTCCAATCGGCCTCCTCCTCGGCCCAGTCAGCAGCAGCGGCATCAGGAGCAATGTTCCAGTCCTGAGCATCAGCAACTTGAGCAACTTCGGAGCTCTCAAGGGCAGCCTCTTCCTCAGCAGAACGGGCCTCAGCCTCAGCCTCCTGGGGATCACGGTAGAAGTACAAATCAGGCATGACAGACCAGGCTGTCTCACGGGTAGGCAAAGTACCTCTCAAACGGAGCACTTCACGGGCGAGGAGCCACCAGATGAGACCAATGGAGTGCTTGGCCTTGTTGTTGCAGGGAATGGCAACGTCAACGTAATCAACAGGGCAATCAAGGTCAGCAAGAGCGATGACGGGAATGTTGACATAGCTGGCCTCACGAATAGCCTGTGCGTCAGTACGGGGGTCAGTGACGATGATCAAACGGGGCTCACGGAAAGACTTGGTGTTAGGATTAGTGAAAATACCAGGAATGAAACGACCGGCGAGAGGAGTAGCACCGGTGTGGCCGGCGAACTTAAGAACAGCACGCTGACCGTAAGTTCTGGCACTGACGGCAACAACATCAGCAGGGTTGGGTACAGCAGCAATGATGCGCGCAGCCAAGTGAATCTTCTGCCAAGTCTTGTTGAAGTTGATGACGCTCACGCCATCAACACGTTTGTCGGCAACGTAAAGCTCGTTACGCTTCTGGACGTTTTTGGAACCAATATGGGCCTGAGCAGCAAGAAGCAGCTGGGCATCAGCCTCGGTCAGGTCATAAGACACGGACATGTTTTAATGATCTCTATTTCCAAAGGAAGGGTTTAATGTGCTGAAATTGACGATGTCCAAAGGGTGTGGATCGAGCCTGGGTCAGATGATCTAGTGAAAAAAAGTTGTGAGTCGGGTTGGGTTGCTTACACAGCAAAGCCCTAAGGGTTCTAGTGGTGGGAAGGTAACGTGAAGTAACATGAAGCTAAGGTAAGGTTAGGATGGTGTGGTTAGGACGGTGAGGACGGTGAGGTGAAGAAAGTAGGGCGAGGAAGGTGAGGTGAGGAAGCTAAGGTGAGGAAAGGTCAGAGAGAAGAGAGGCATACGAGAATAGTTCAAGTGTGTAAGTAGGTGACAATCTCGTTAAGAGATCACGAATTTAAAGAAATGTCTCAATTCACATTATATTATTATATCCATACCCACTAAACTTATCTCAGTTGTCTCTTTTTGTTCATTGCTTCTCTTGTTTACATCCTACATTCGTCTCAGTTTCCGTGCCCTGGAATAAACACTGCAAGGTAACATCTACGACACATTACTCTCGGTTTTCATACATTTAATGGTAATGGGAATCCCCAATTTTACATATTAAACTCTGCGTTCTCGCCAGTTTTGTTTAATTTTCGATTCTCTGTCATTCGCTACCTGCATACCAACTCTACACCTAGCCCATATTTATTGGGGTGTGGGGATCTGACGCACTTCCGTGTGCACAAAACAATCTGAGACAACCTATGAATCAAAACCCATTAAACAATGTGCCGAATTTGAAACCGACTCGGGCAACATTCCAGCCATTAGCAGCTCAAAATCGAGAACGAAGATTGTCCGTACCTAAAATTGATAGTTCAGCAACAAAACTAGTGAACAAAACTAATTATAAACAATTGAATATTTCACATTTATTTATATTTATTTTGGGGTGGACCCTCGCTAAATTACATCTCAAGTTCAGTCTACCAATCCTGGCCTCGATCTGCTTGTATTTTCTTCTGCAAAGGTATCGAATCGTGAGGGTTGATGATAATAATTTAAATGCATCATCATCTTCTTCACGACCAGTGAAAATCAAATCTGCATCTCATATGCTTCCTCCTCTACCAAAAGGTGTACCGTCAGCCACAAAAAGGCGAGACAGCAACAAGCGCTCAATTGATGAGGAGCACGCGTTCAGACCATATAGTTGATTAAATATTAGTTTACTGGTTATTATAAATATAGATATTAGGCCCGACGAGCCTTTCTTTTAGGGGCTTCAGCATGTGCTTTTTTACCGGGAGGACGTCCTCTTCTCTTGGGCATATTCTCATCAAAATCTGCTTCCATATCATCACTGGAATCGTCATCAAAATCCTCTTCGGAATCATATGTTGGTACAGGTGCGGGTTCCTCAGTTTTCTTGGTGCTGGGCCTTCCTCGTTTCCCTTTCCCGGTTCGAGGAGCAGCAGCGGGAGCAGCAGCAGTACCATTGCCTTCATCAGCCACTGAGACCTCATCTTCTTCACCGTCATCTTCACCGTCATCTTCACCATCATCATCATCTTCGTCCTCATCATAACTGTCATTATTGCCATCGAGGTCAGACTTGCCAAGTAGCTGCCCGGCCACGTAGGCTTCCTGTTCAGTATCAATTTCATCCTCCTCATCTAAGCCATTTTCCTCAGAAACTTGTTTGTCAAGAGCAAGCTTGGTATTTGCAAGTTCCAAAATATTTTCTTCTATGGTCTCCTTAGTGATCAAGTGGTGGACGTGTACTGGTCGTGTTTGTCCTACACGATGTGCTCTATCCTCAGCTTGTTTATCATCATGCGGGTTGAAGCTCAAGTCGAAGATGATGACTCTATTAGCAACAGCCAAATTAATACCAAATCCACCTGCCTTAGTACTGAGAAGGAAGACCTGGATACTGGCATCCTTATGGAACTCATCAATCATATCTTGACGAGCCTCAACTGGTGTCTGGCCATCCAATCTGATGTATTTAATACCCTGCAGATCCAAAATACGCTGGAGGATATCCAGAACTAATGTAAATTGAGAAAATATGAGAACCCGATTCCCTGTTTCAAACTCAGCAGGATCCTTGGGTAAAATCTCCGTTAGCATTGATACCAGCTGCTTAGCCTTTCCTGAGTCGGTAAATTTTTCTTCTGGTAAAACATAATCGCCGAGAGTTATAGGGAATTTACGGCACAATCTGTCGAGCTCAAAGTCGTTCATCAACTGCATGTCCTCAAAGATGTATGTCTGATTAGCCTCCTTATAGACCTCTTCATTCATGATTGCTTTAGCCATTTTCTTCAATTTGGCATTGTTGTAAACCTCCCTAAACAGCAGAGGGTGAAGAGCAGCTTTACGGAGCTGCATCAATACATTATCCAAAGCTTTACCAGCCTCCTTTTGAGCCTTTTTAGTACCAGAGTGTTCATCCACTTGCTCCTTGGCGGATTTAATCTGCTTCTTATTACGGCGCATTTCTCGTTCATATATAGCCCGCTGATTTTCTGTCATATCGCAAAAATTGACCTCATGAGATTTAGTTGGTAGATTTGCCAGCACCAGCTCCTTTCTACGACGAAGAATAAATGGCTGCATCATAGTTTTGGCTTTACGAATTCTCTGTTCACTGAGTAGATCATCACGGCTCTTTTCTGACTCGTCAGTGGTTGCTTTAGCCTTAAATTTGAACACCTCAAGGAGGTCATCACGATTTTCGGTAAATAAACGGGGAAGAATGAACGATAACAGACTGATAAGTTCACGCAAGTTATTTTGAAGAGGGGTACCAGTGAGTAGGACTCTGAATTTGGCCCTAAGTTTCATGAGCTTGTTGTATCGCTCGGATTGGGAGTTCTTCAAGAGATGGCCCTCATCATAAACAACAACATTGAAACCCAAAGATTTCAAGAATCCAACATCAGATTTTTGACCAGTTGCCAGGTTGTAAGTAGTCACCATAACATCAAATGAATTAGGACGCGAAAATAGATCTTCTCTAATGTCTCGTCGTTCGGGTTGAGAGCCATAATAAGCCTCCACCTTAAGTGTCGGACAGAATCTGGCGAACTCACGCAACCAGTTCTCTAATGTTGATGCAGGGCAAACCACAAGATGGGGCCCTGAATCACCTTTGGCCTTGAGATGGGCCAAGAAAGCAATAACCTGAAGAGTTTTACCTAGTCCCATCTCATCCGCAAGGATACAACTGAGCTTTTCATTGTATAGCAAATTAAGCCAGTTAATACCTACCTGCTGGTAATCCTTCAGTTGAGTTCCCTCAGAGAGTAACTTAGGCTGCTCATTGAAGAAAGTGGGTCCTGTAGCTTTAAGAGTCTCCTCATTAAGTTCCCATTTACTTACACCCTGCTGTACAAGCTTACCAAGTCGAGAGCATTCTTTGATGAGATGATCCACCGCCTCATAACCTCGCAAAGTTGTACGCGCAGCATCGATAATCTTCAAGCCAGCAGCTTTTTTAGCAGCACCTCGCTTGCGCTTTTTATCTCCTTGTTCTTCAGCTGAATTCTCAGACCCAGGAACAGCAATATCGACACGAGCTGCTTGACTTAAAGTAACGAAGGGTCTCTTTTTCACTAAAGCCAAGACAGATTCCATAGGTTGAGCGGCAACATCAGCAATAGCATCTGGCGTAGCAGTATTCAGGAACGTCAAAAGTCTAGCATCGAATTCAGCTGCCTCACGGGGGTCATAGTTATCACTATCACTCATATCATCTTCAGATTCTTCATCTTCCAATTGTTTTCGACGAACTTGTTGTTGTTGTTGCTGTTGCTGTTGCTGTTGCTGTTGCTGTAGTGCTAACTGCTGTCTATTTTGCATAATCATAGGATTCATCATGGGATTCATCATAGGATTCATCATTGGGTTTACCATTTGATTCATACCCATTTGATTCATGCCCATTTGATTCATACCCATTTGATTCATGCCCATTTGATTCATTGGGGTTGCCTGTCCAGCATTATTGTAAGCCAAGTGGGAAAATTTCTGACGAATGCTCTGATGCTTGGGCTGTTGAGCAGGCTGTTGAGATGGTTGAGGCATGAGATTACGCTGTTGCATTTGTTTGAGCCATCTTAACGAATCATCATACGTTTTTCTTGTTCTAACTGCAGTAGCTAAAGTTTTCTCAGGCATTCCCGGAAAATCTTCCTTTAATCTCGCAAGAATGGAACTTACAGGTTCAGGGCCAGCTGCACCAACCATAGGCGATGCACTTCTGCTCACGGGATTGGATTGTGCCGGTGAGGAAGCTGCTGAACCTACTGTCGATTGAGAAGAACCATTAGCGTAGCGCTGAAAAGGAGAGGGTACTGACGAAGTAGAATTAGGCTGATACCGAGCAAATCCAGTGTTTATACGGGACGTCTGCTGTTGCTGTTGCTGCTGGTCACCCGATAACGGCGCCTGACGTCCGGGGTAATATGTAGGATTTCGGTCCATTGAATAAACAAAGGTTCTATTGAACTATTACAGTACGGACAACCAAATATGTGAAAGAAACAGGTGAAATTTGAATCTCTTCCTGGTTTGTGATCTGTCGTTCCTGTGGCGATACTTTTTTCAATCTATAATTCTTAAGCACAAAAATTAAACGCGTTTCTGGATAAATTTCTAATTATTTCGTGATGGGGTTAGGCTTATGCCGTCTCACGAGATACCGGCTTTTTTGTCAAGAGGGTTCTATGAGTTGAAAGAGGTAATAAAAAGGCACGAAACAGAATAATATTACCAAACATACTATTAATAGTTTTTTTTAGTTTAATTTTAATTTCAAATTTAATAGTTGATTATATGGTTCGTCTTTAATTTGTGACGAAGATTTCAGTCTAAATTGATTAGCATGTGATACCAAGTTAACTTCCGCACTTCCAATCTTTATCACGTAAAATGCAGTACAAAGATGAAGGAAACAATGCTTTTCGCGAATCCCAATGGGAAAAGGCAGAAAAGTTATACTCTAAAGCACTCCGAGAAGATCCGAATTTAATTGCGGCCCTTACCAATCGAGCTGCTTGTTTCATTAATTTAATGAGATGGCAACAAGCTTTAGATGACTGTAATTCCGTAATTTATCATTCGCAACCCGTATCGGATAGTCTCAAAATAAAGGCACTTTGGCGAAAGTGTGTTAGTTTAAGAAATCTCGGAACAAATAAAACTGAATGGGAAGATACTATTAAGGTAGCGTTGAAGCTTGATCCTAACAATGGGAAAATTAATCAAGAGAAAAGTTTTGTATTTGTAACTAATTCGGTACCATCTGAATTTCAAAAGCCTACCAAACCTCTGGATGTAGCGAAACCAATGATGTCAATGCATACACCATTAAATATGCCGTCACTTCCATTGACTTACAATGGATTGCTTACTTTAATCCGTAACCAGTCTCCGGAAACTTACCAATTTTGGTACCAGAATATCACAAAATCTCAACTTAAGTCAGCAATGGCTAGTTCTGGAGTTGAACCTGATGTCTTAGATTATATTCACCGGATGATCCTTAGCCATCCGAACGAGCCTAAAAATACTGAATTTATGGAAGCTCTCGCGGAGTCTCCGCGCTATGAGATGGCCAAATTCATGGCAGATTCTCAATTATTGAATCAGGTAATGAATAAATAAATAAATAAGTACTAGTCATAATTCAATACTCTCTTTCGGCAGGCTTCTGAGCATGCTCAAAGGGCAATACCACGAGACTCTTACCAAATGTTGGAAACAAATGTACCATTGTATCGTCAAGGGACATTTCACGTAGTGATTCACCCACAAGTTCCCCTTGATTAGCAGTACTACGTAATGGTTCATGGACGGTAGCATCCCAGAAATCAGGCGGCGGTTTAATGATCTTAGATTCATCAAATTTCGGTGTTGATCTTTCTGATTCATACAGCGCTTGTGAAATCTGCTTTTGATGAGCACCAAAATCATTTGTTGCAGTCTGTTTTCTTAAAATGCCATGATACACATCGAACCACAGTCGATTCTCACCATTTGATAACGATCCACTTTTCCAGGGCTTATTAGCACCTATGAAATGGTAGACTTTGATTTGAGACTGAAATCGTTTGAATGCAGGTGCATACTCGTAGGCAGAATTGGCAGTAACATTATACAGAAAAGAAATACGCAGCCAGTTAAGATTTTCATTGAGAAGTCCCTGGTCAGAGCCATCTATCGACCCATCAGTGAAAAGAGAAGAGAGTAGTTGTTTTGATAATGCAGGGTCTGGTTTGAGAACCATGACACCCGAATTGAATATGTCTGGCCATCCACAGTCAGGAGCAGCACCAACAAAGCCAGGGGATAAATCCAAGGCAAACAAGTCGCTGACATCTTGAACTGGTAATGTATCGGCATCAAGATAAACAATCCGGTCATATTCTAATTCCCAAAGGCGTATTTTAGTGACAGCAGTTCTTAATTCAGGACGCCCTAGCAACAACAACTCTTCAGAAATGCCGGCATCAATGGGATCAATAAATACAACCGTATCACATAAATCCAAGAGTTCTACTTCAACTTGTTTGGAAAGAGTGGCGTGAGATGCTAAACACAGAATTGGTCGTGTGGGGTCGAATTGGCGCAGTTGATTAACGACGACGATAACTCCAGGCAGATAATCATCACTGAGAAGCATTGTACAGTATGCTTCCTTTGATATATCAGCCATTATTCTATAAATAAGTTAAATTTAAATTATCGTGGTACTGTTATCGGGCGGTTTCTATTTCCTAGTTGTGGTTCCCCTGTGGGGTATAGAAAAATATCAGGGTTGCGGGAAATTGATAACGAACAAGGAGAGGAGTGAAGGCTACAGGTTAAGGAGAACCACAAGCTAAGGAGACTAAGTTAAGAGAACAAGATTAACGACAAAGTCGTAGTAAACTGACTAGTTATAGAGTAAAGGAATGATAAAACTAAAACTAAAACTAAAACTAAAACTAAAACTAAAACTAAAACTAAAACTAAAACTAAAACTAAAACTAAAACTAAAACTAAAACTAAAACTAAAACTAAAAACTAAATATAAAAACTAAATATAAAAACTAAATATACAAACTAAAACTAAAAACCACAAAAAACTAAAAGAATTAAAAATACAGAGTAATCTATAGACCTATATTCGTAATACTTTTGCTTCATGTGAATAATTAAACTTCACTAGCATATATTTATTATCACGTCATTACACCTAAATATTCATCATTTATTCATTTTAGTCTGTTTACTAGATAAATAATTATGAAAATCACAACCGCAATGCTATTTTTCAATGGCAAGCAAGGTACCCCATGCACCCACCCCACTAACCTTTCCTCATGCATACACACATATTGATTGTCTAAGGTACACCACCGGCAATAATGTATTATGTACCCCTACCCTCATGCATCATTTCGAACATACTTCCGGGTAGATCCGCAACTCTTAGCTACTCACAAGGAATATAAATATATCGCAATTTTTTTTTCACATTGCTTGGCAGCCATTGAGAGGAATTTTCGTAATGAGTGGTCTAAACCAAAAAATCCGTTTAATTGACACAGATCAGTTCAAATTGTATGCAACCGGATATGATTTGCTTGAATTCGCGGCATTACAATTCGGATTCTTTGCCTTGTCAAGCTTTGCATCTAACCATTACTCGATTCCACAGATTTCGGTTTCAAATGTCATTTTATCAGGTGCAGCGATTTACTTCCTTGTTTGGTTCCATCAGCAAACTAACCGAGAACGTACCATCGGCTTCGTGAATATGCTTGCTGTATTTGCATGTGCGATAACCACGGAGAAGCCCCAGACAACCTACGGTAAACTGTTAAGTGAAATCGCTACTGTGATCGCCAGATTGCCCATCCGTATTCCTGTACCGGGCCGCGGCTGTAGGTTCTATAGAGCAACCAACATCTATGGACTGGGTCTGGTTGCTGCTGCAATCGATACGATCATCACCATCGACTACATTCGTTCAGTCTCGGCGATAAGAGGAAAGTTATTCTCTCCGTCATTGCAACTTGCTGCTCCAATCCTATTCCTGATGGCATATCTTCTTGGCTTGTTTATTTATGCTCCGTCGACCCCCGAAACCAGAAACTTGTCACGAATTCTCACTTCAACATGGTTGGGAACGCTTTTAACCTCTAATATTGGATTGTATTATGCTCTTAAGACCAAATATACTTGGATTTAGGTTTAATGAAAAACCTTTGTTGTGAAATTTCTTATTAAATATACTATGTAAACTTCATGCCTTTTCTTTTTTTCTTCTTTTCCATTTACTTCTTCTTAGAAGCCGAGTTCTCCTTTAATGCCAGAAGCTGTCGAGAGCGGAATCCCTCGTAATGCTTCTGCGATGTGGTCTCAATGAGATCCTGTAAGTTTGTGGTGATAAGGAACGCTTTCAATTGCGGGAACTCACAATGAGCCTCATTTTCACAGTTCACCACACCCCATCTATTGCGTCGTACAGGAACAGTGCGTCCATCGATCTCGGCCATAGTCTCACTACCGACTACAGCAAACGGCAAAATACTTCTGACTTGCTCGGTAAGTTGACGCTCACTGGAAGTATATTCCTCATTATCGAAAGGATAGAGCTGCAAGCGGTTCTCCGTGAATTCTTGCTGAAGTTTTACCTTGAATGAATCACGCTCAGCTAACGTGAGAGAGTCAGACTTAGCAATAACGGGTACAACATTAGCAATTTCACTCAGTTTACGAAGAACAATGATGTCCAACGGTTTCAAACCATGTCCAGTGGGTTGAATAAAGAAGAGTACACAGTGAACACGGGTATCCTCGACAAACCGTTCTCGCTGAGCAGTTAATTCCTTACGTAAATAAACAGAGTGCTGATCCTTGATATATTTGACCAAAGGTTCCCAGCACTTTTCATTATTTACTTGATCTCCATAGCCAGGAGTGTCAATAACGGTGAGCTTAAGGCGTACATCATTCTCAACAATCGTGTTGGAAGTCACGCTAATTTCCGGTGTGCGCGCAACAGGCTCAGATGCATGTTTACGACCTTTAGAATCAGCGACATGACTAGCAAACAATGTGTTTACGAGGGTTGTTTTTCCAAGTCCAGATTGTCCTACCAGCATTACATTAAACTGGAAGCCACGCTTCAATAGACGGCGCTCAATTTGATCAGTGATAGTATCAAATCCAACATACTGCTGAGGGTTCAAAGCACTCGTTGATGTCATTAAAATTATCTACAACAAGACAGTTTGGTGTGTGTATATCGTTAAATAAATGGCGTGTGTTATTTATTTTTAGGGTAGTGCAACTTGACGCGTCTGACACGTGACTATGAAAGGGGGTGTTGATTATTATTATAGTTTACATGGTTTTACGGATATTCTCAGTTACTTGAATTCTCATTAGCCTTACATAAAAATAAAATCATTTAATTATATAGGATCGTTTAAAATCCCTTAAAGTGCTTTAGGTTTCCATCTAAATGAGGACATCCCTTGCTGTCACATCCCTTAGAGGACACTTCGGAACCCCACCAGTGGAGATGTTTTGAGCCACCAGTGTAGACAACTGCGAAGTAAACCAGGATAATAGTGATTGCCACACCACAATCTAAACCAATGGATGTAACCAAGTTATACTTTCTCCACCAGGCGGTGTATCGCTTGTGGATGAACCAATTGAATACAAATGCTGCAACAAACCATGTTGAGTAATTGTAGCCAGTGACACCAGGGATGTTTTCAGCACCTCCGAAGAACAAAACAGGATCAAGCTTGGCAATCCAAGAGCGAGGTCTCCATTTGAGAATAGCAAAGTGAACAATAGGCACCACAGCACCTACCAAAAAGAACCACAAGACCCATACATAACGTCCACCAGGTGCAAACAGATGACTGCCGAACAATCCCCAGATTCCTTGCGTATTAAATGCTGTTTCCTGCTTACGACAGACCATATTGTTTTCAGCATGCTCGGTACAGATGTCTTTGATATGGTTAAGTAACCACCAACAAACCGCTGGACTGACGCATGCCGCCCAGACACCCGAGAAAAACAGCATAGTAAGGTATATCTTGGGCTTGATACGTAAATAATGGCCAACTTTGGCACCTTGAGCCATATGCATACCGTGCTGGATGCATCCAAATCCTGCTGAGTAGAAGTAAAGTAGTGTCAGAGGGTTCCCTTTGAACCAGTTAGCCGCAACAATGTAGAAGAAAGCAGATATAGAAATGTCCGTGTTCGCTCGCGCTTCAACAAGAGCCAGAGGGATGTATAATGCTATTCCAATGGCAATTGATACAATATATCCTCCGGCATCAATAGGGGAATCAGACCAGCCTTGAGCAAAGGCAAATCCAAGACCTAGTCCAATGCACAAAGTGATAATGTAGAGCCAAATTGGGAACGGTTTGTGTTTTTCCACAGATTTGTTGAAGGAATCCGTATGCTTAGATCGATTTTTCCACGGTGTCACAACTTCTTCGTAAAACAGCAAGCTGAAGTGAATAACCAATGAAATAAAAGAAGCAATACCCAGACATAGATTCATTAGGAAAGCAATGGGTAGCATAGGTGGTGAGTACGCCTCGAATTTCGCCTGATCAAGTTGCCATTTAGCGTTGGCTACTTTCTTGAAGTCATACTCTTTTTTATCGATAGTATACACTTTATTGGTCATGATAGGGAAGTGGGCTGTTTCCCAGTGGTTTTGATAGTACAATCCAGGCATAATAACCCAAATCCAAAACACAAAGGACAAGAACATACTAGCTATAGCCCAGAATGGAGTCGTAAGAGGATTGCTAATAGATGTGACTTGAGTCCAATCAAGTGTCAACGGAAAGAGACCCAAGCCTGTCTGGACTCCGAAGACTTGAGACAATGTGGCACTCTCAGGTCTGATCCAGCTAATCCATGCACCTATCGTACTAGTAAATGGCATTAAAAGATCAGGTACCCAGTACCACACAAACGAACACAAAAACACAATGATGAAGAAAAGCCAACGGCTGATCTTCCATCCATTTGCAATGGGATTTTCCCGAGAGTAAATGGCCTTGAATAAGGCAATCCTACTTAACATTCCGGGCCACACACGGTCTTCCGGCGTCACCAGAATGTCTCGACATAGTCCCATTATAGAAAAGGAAATGATATAGCAGCTCATATTAAAGAGGATTTGGCGACCAATGTTCGTCCCGGCCTTAAAAAACTTGGTATCTTCAATGATTAGATTATTGACCAATCCAGCACTGGTAACAACATTAGTAAAAATAAAGATACAGGCATGTTCTTTATAGTTAAAGGGTCCAGGATTAAGTGCAATGGAACCACCAAAGGGAAGTTTGAGAGTCCAGTTTGGTAAAATAAAGTGCAGAAGCTGACCCAACGGCCAAGTAATCATGAGGATTACGACAACTGATATCGAGACCGATGGGAATCGCATACCGAAGAAGGCATCTACACCAGCAACGACAGTTCCAAAGACCACAGCTAGTATCCACATTCGGAGGGTACTAGCTGGCATATCCTCGTCATCATCTGATCCTGGAAGAATAGCTAGAATGTCATTTTCACTGAATTTGGTATAAGCTTCTAACGTTTTGTCACCATCTTTGGGCATTCTGCTGATCTCGGTGAGAACTAGATCCTCTTTATTCTCTTTAGTTGAGAAATCATTAGATGAAGAGGAGTTATCAGGAGCAGACATGTTCTGATGATAAAAAAGATAGAGCATTTAGATGGATGAGATATGTCTTTATTAGGTGCTCGGTGCGATTTGCTGCACCGTATATCATGAGGTCAAGGGTTAATAACTGTGTGGCATTGATACGACACCGTTACTTTTTTATCGATCTTTTTTTTTGCAGTCAAGCAAAAGTATGCTATTTCGACTGAAATCATGAAAACGTTTATGTGAAATCAGATGGCACTGAACCCATTCTTCAGACCATGTAGACTTATTTGTTTTCATCAAACCACTCCACTTGATGGTGACACTTGATGATTTTTGGCTCATGGAGCATCCATCTATTAACCCTAAATGCAGATTTAGGGTACAGGAAACATTTACCCTTTCTCCGATATCTCCGGCGTCTCCGATTTTTCTGATCTGTTGGACATATCTGAGTATAGAATCCACTTGTAATTTGTACAAATAAAAGAAATATTAGAATAAATTATTCTAGTCCAAATATTTCACTAGAATACTATGTAAATTTTTAAGATTGTTTCTAAAGCTAAAATTATGAGGTCTAGTGCAACTAACCGTGTGGCATCAACGAGATGCGATTACTTTCGGAGATCCGCTGATACACAACAATGAGCTATTTGGTGTAAAATAAGAAAACTATTCATATGCATCCAAAAGTATAATAACAATAATTCCACCGTTTAAGTTTGTATTATGCTTAAATACCTCTAGCGAGGTCGATTATCTCATCAGTATGATCTCATCCATCGAAACCCTAAATGAAGAAATAGGGTTGAGATGTGACCAATCGATGATCTATCATATCGATTCTGGTATATCCGAATCTATGATCAATCTGTAAATCGCGCAACTAAGACACTTTAAAAATTAAAATATTCCAGATATGAATACGGTAGCAGCATATAATGTAGGTAATTTGACATGATTGCGAAATATAATAGCAAAAAACTACCAAATCGATAAGGATTCTGCATGATGACCAATAGCAGGGTTGTGAAATGCTGAAAGCCTGCAGAGAATATATGTATCAATAGAACACTAGGTAATCGTATTTATCAAACTAGAAATTAGACAAAAATCTCAATAAATGGTATACTTGTGAGCTGGATGTTGTTATCTAAGTCATCTCTATCTAGCTTACCTTATAATTGGAGAGCCCATTATTTACTGATGATAGCGCCGCGTCGATATTACTTGGGTGTTGTGGGCACACACTCTAATAATCGATTCGATAAGTCAGCCGGACCTACCTCATTACTCATCGGGATTTCACATAATAAGATTGGTAAAATATATGCATAGATATATATTTATGTCCATAATTACTCGCTCATCTACGTCTGTGTAATTCATGTAGAACCCCATAAGAGCTGAATAGCAAATTATATATTTATAGACATTATTATCTATTCCATTGGTGCTTCTAAATTCACCATTAATCCAATAGAATAATATAGGAATCGTTAGCTACCTTAAACATAAATTAGGCTATTTTAGCGTAGCCTGCTTAATTATACATAGCTGCACTCTCAATTACACGGCGGCTAAAGAGTAGTCTCAAACCCTTGCCTCGAAAATTATGACTCTGCATCGCAAAAATCCGCTCAAAAGTAGAATATGCAAACTTGAATTCTCAAAGCATTCATAGAAATAACACGGCAGAAAAATGTGATATAATAAAAAATGAGAGTAGGGTTTTTTAGTTTCTTTTATATACACCTCCAAGATCTAGGAACCCGGAACAGATTCAAGTAGTCCAAATAGCAATACTTTCAAGCCACCTGATATCGCCTCCACGGTGGGGAAACTTTAACCCTTATTTATTTTTCACAGTCGACGTAAAAATATACCAAGCATCGGAAGGATTAACTTTATCTTCATTGGCATATAATTAAGCTGGATTTCAAACACATTCATCGGTAGTTTTGATTTTCGTTTTCTAATTCAACACATTTATTGATTCAGTAGACAATAGCTTAGAGCTCAGTCATTGATTCATTAAATTCAGTCCATCCTTGTATAAAAAGGAAAAAAGACAATTGTGCCTGTGCTTTCTTGCATAAATCTTGAACAACCGAGTTCACGACAGTCTGATCTGACTGGCCGTGTTTTCGCCCGACGATCCAAGCCGCGATAGCATACGCTTAACCATCAAGAAAAACAAAGTTGTTTTTTGATTGCATTCATCAAAAACGCTTTTTTTTTGGTTTTAATCAGCCTTTTTTTTTCTTTCTTCGCTAAATGCAAGCTGAAAAAGTCACCTACCCTGAAGTTGTGGAATCATTGGATTCCACCGAGGCTTTTGAAGGCCCGGAAAAGACTCTTCGGGTCTACTTCAAGTCAGTTGCTTCTGATTCCAAGGGATTACTAGAGGTTCCTCGCAAGGAATGGGTAGCCATGTTAGATCTTGTGAAATGCAAGGTCCTTAGTGTGCTTGTTCACCAGGATCTGCATGCTTATGTTCTCAGTGAAAGTAGTTTGTTCGTGTATCCCGAGCATGTGGTTTTGAAAACATGCGGTACTACGACGCTATTAGAGGGTTTGCCTAGTATCCTGAATATCATTGCACGCTTCCATGACTCAATTGGTTTGAGTCCGAAGGTCATTGGTGCTTTCTACTCCCGCCGTAGTTACTTCAACCCCGACAAGCAGCCTCATCCGCACAGTTCTTGGGATGAGGAAGTTTGTCGACTTAAAAAGGTGTTTCCGATGCCAACTTTCGCTTCTCAATGTGGTAAGAAACGTGACGAGCGTTGGCACCTGTTCACTCATGCGTGCCCGTCAACATCAACACCTCGTCTGCATGATGGGTGGATGGAGCTGATGATGACTGGAATTGATCACCACCTTGCTTCTAGATTCTATAGCGCCAACTATGAACCCAAGGACTACGAGAATGAGGGTAAATCATTGGAGGATAGTGTGATGTCGTTGGATTCTGTAGCGTCTCTGGCATCCTTAGTAGGTGCTGACCCTGATGATGATGACCCAGGACATCTGATGGGCAATATTATGACCCGCACTACCAAGATTGATGAGATCTTCCGCACCGATAAGCAATGTATTGACTCCTTTGCGTTCTCACCCTGTGGCTACTCTTGCAACGGGATCCTTTTGGAGCAAGGCAAGTACATGACCATCCATGTCACACCTGAGAATGGCTTTTCTTATGCTAGTTTCGAGACTAATGTGGAGAATCCAGCTGAAGTTGAGTCAGGACTGACCCATGAGCTGTTGATTGAGCGGGTTTTACGAATCTTCGAGCCGGAAAAGCTGACTCTTTCTATTTGTATGCCCACAAATCAGCGTCTCGTTGATTCTGAAAAAATTCTTCAGTATTCATGCACCTCAGAAGCTGAATTTGACATTGGAAATGCTTCCGTCATCAGTTATAGCTTCGAGAGACGCTGACTTCAATCAAAATTGCTCTTTCGCATTGATACTTTTTCTACTATTCTATTATTTAATTTCATTATATACTAAACCACTCTTTTTAGTTTCATTCATAAAAATGTGCTTTTTTTCTTTTATTTTTTTCTTGTTCCTGCCACAAAATCTAGGGTTAATGTTTCAGGTCCGCAACGGATCAAGTTGTTTACAATTGCTTTTTAACAAATCAAAAAAAATTTAACACTCTTCCTTTCATGTCAGGATTTGCTAATCCATTTGCACAATTTAATGGAAATCAAAATGTGTCAAATCCCGAGGCTGATATAGTTACGAGTTCATATTTGACTGGCCTGCCTGATCCTCGTTCAATTATTGATGAACAAGCAAGTTTAATCTTCAAGCAACTTCTCAAAAGAGACTCAAGAACAAAATATAGAGCTATGGGTGAATTCAATACCTGGATTAATGGGGTATCTGATCCCACTAATATCGAAGATACCATCCATCAATCGTGGATACAGATGTATGCTAAATTAAGTCTCGATAATCAGATTGAAATTCGTCAGCTTTCACACAAAATATTAGGAAATCTTTACCAGAAGCTCAGTAAGCTAAGCTCTAAGTACTTGAAGTATTCTGTCGGACCTTGGATTACTGCTCTTTATGATCCCGATCCCCGAGTAGCGAATGCGGCGCAATCTTCACTAAACTTAGTTTTTCCTGGTCCTAAACAATCTGTTTTTCAAGAAAAAATGCGTCCAAAGTTATTAAGTTATATCTCCAGCAATTGCCTTAATGCTACGGCACAAACCTTGAGCGATAGTCGTTATCTCACCAAGGAAGAAGCAAGTCAAAAGTATACTAGATTGATAAAAGGATGTCTTGACACTCTATCAAGTGATGCAAAGCTCTTTGATCTACAAAACAACGAAATTTACGAGCTCGTTGAGACCGGCAAAGTGTGGAAATTCTTCAGTAGCTCAGACTCTTTATTGGCGAGAAGTTCAATTAGATTAGCAATGAGACATATCGACGAACTTGAGGATTTTATTGAGTTAGTCTGGAAAGAATTGCTTAGATCAGCCCGCAAGAATGCTGGTGGTTCAGGTGTAGCTTTAGAGATTGTGCAGTTGATGAACATCGTCACGAAGAAGTATCCCGAAAGGGTATGGCCTGCAGACACATCCTCACGATCCGACTCAATGTCATCATTATCTCAGTTCTTGACATCTGGTCAGCCTCATGTGGTCAAATTCTGGCCATTGTTCTATAACCTTGTGCTGATAATCCCTGAGCCTCCAAAGCGTGATCTCACACCGCTATATAAGCCACTGGAAAAGCATGTATTACAGCTTCGTCACAATGTTGAACTAGAAGAAAGCGCTTGGGGTTGCTTCATTTCCCTTGCTTCTGAAATGGGGCCAAAATTTACATTGAGAACCTTTGAGGCCGCACAACAACGATGCAAGGGTCCTAATACTCCTACAAAGTCGATTGCAAAGTTTCTTGCCCGATTTTCTACCTTTGAAGGAATACCCAGTCTTGTTGAACGGCAGCTTAAAGATGGTGAGAAGTGCCCTTTTGATTATATCTTGATGCTGACAGAGACCTCCTCCTTTAGAGTTCAAATTGAGGCAATAATGAATAGACTTACGGTGGAAGAAATAGCACTGTTAGTTAGAGCCGATCCAAAATTGACTATTCCTGCCAGTATCAAAATAGATGACAATCCTTTGTGGGTTCAAATTGCCATCAACTCACAAAATGCCGACTGTCAGTTGATTATAGATACCTGCATCAAGAACAAACTCTTCTTGGATGTGTTAGCGGCCTCGGCTGATTTACATTCCAAGGGTGTACAATTGAGTCTTGATGAGTATGTACTCGAGAATTTGGATGTCCCGCAAGTTTTGGTTAGTGCAGTCTCTGCTCATAATACATTCGTGTCTCAAACAACAGCGAATATGAGTTTGGGAAAATTAGTTGAGTTAGCTCTTGCTAACGAAGACTTGTTGGTATGGGTCTTGCGAGCGGTCAAAGAATCTAAACAATTTATAGATTCGAGTGCCTCAAAGGATCCTGAATTGAGACAAAAGCTTTCCATATTAGCTATGGATGACCGCCAAAAAGTAATAGGATCTCTCAACTCTCTAAGCCTCTCTGGATTAGAAACAGCAGTTGTTTCAAACAGTGGATTTGAGTTAATAGATTTAGAGAAGCTAGATTTGACAATTCCGGATCTGAATCTCGTCAATCCCTTGAGAGCAGTTATCCCTTTTTCGCATGAAAATGACTTTGATAAACACTACTCTCAGTGCGATGATATTAGTGACAAGATCTTGGACATAGGCGATCTAAAAAATCTTACCGTGTTGCAGATAGCAAAACTAGCTGTGCTTGAGTCGTACTTGAATTCATGGGACCTGGTAATCTCACAAAATGATAAGAAGAAATTTCCAAATTGGACTGAAGCGGTTGATAAGCTGTCAACTGAGAACATAAAGCCCAATCTTGATCATTTGTGGGATTTTCTCGACTCTAACTATCAGATTGCATACCATGCCGCTCAATCTATTGTGAAGTATTGTGTAATTCATTGCAAAGATAAATTCAGCTCTGAATTTTCGAAATCACTCTTTGTGAAACGTTCACTTAAAGCTGCATTACTATCCTATTTTTCGGCGGTACAGGATAATGTTCAGTATGACACAATGCAACGCAATTTGGTATCCAGGGCCTTCAAAAACGAGCTTGATTTAGTGGAATATATGCTTATAGATGTTGATTTTATCCAGGAATGCTCGCAGAGTATTGAGCTTGATGAGTCTTATGCTCGTCAAGCTGCACTTGCGATTGGGACCCTCAGTTCCAAGGTAAAGAATTTGAGTCAACTTGCATTCCAGAGTGCGGATAGACTAGTAGAGTTCGCCGCAGTTTCTGCACTTCCTAGCGTTGAGAGCTTTAATGCTAATGAAGAATTGTTAGAGTATGCTGCAAACCTTCCCGATGATAGTGCATGTATTATTCATCGGTGTGCAAAATCTTGTCTGGAAGTTCTTTCCAAGTCTTCAGAGGTTAATTTTGAAGATCTGGCTACTTATGGACAAGCTCTTCTTGACAGATCAGATATTTTAGAGCTACCGTGGATGTGCTTGTATCTTCCTACTGACAACTTACAGCTTCATCTTGAGGGCGATTTAGAGCAGCCGAATGTACTAGTATCTTGGCTTTTACTCTTTAGAAGGGATCCTTCTAGCCGACAACATATATCCGATAAATCCTGGCAAAGCCTGTTTACTTGGATTAACCAAAACATCAAAACATTAAATATTAATGAGCCCGACCTATCTACTGAAGACATTTCAGATTGTATAGTCCCGCCCTCGCGACTTTCATTACGAATTTTGTTCAGTCTGGCAAGGCAGTATCCAAATGCACTTCGCGAATGGTATAGAGATATCCGTGACAAGGCGATGATCAAAACTGTGGATCAAGTATTTGGCAAAATAATCACGCCAGTCATTCTTTCATCACTAAAGAAAGCTCTTGAGGAGGAAAAAGACGAACTAGAGATCAAAGTCAACGAAAAGAACCGTGAAGTAACTGCCCTACGTGAAGTAGAAGACGAGTTCACAGTAGAGGTAGTTATCTCACTTCCTGAACAATTCCCCTGCAAACCTGCTTCTGTAGCAATTAAGAACCTTGTTGGTATCAGCGAAGCTAAGAAACGAGGCTGGCTGCTTGAAGCTCGTCAGCGCATACAAGAGGGAGGGATCATCTCAGCATTACAAAATGTTCTAGGGAGACTTAATAACTTTCTTGATGGGGTTGAGCCATGCGCAATTTGTTATATGACAGTAACTGGTGCTAATAAATTACCTAACAAGTCGTGTGGTCAGTGTAATAACATTTACCATTCTGACTGTCTTTATAAATGGTTCTCGTCAAATAATAACAACAAACTGTGTCCCATGTGCAGGAACCCAATTTAACTAAGAAGAAAAATATACCTATTGATAAATCTATGTACTATAAAATATATTTACTATCTACATATCTCTCTTTCTTCTCCTCTCTCTTTTTGTCCTCACGAAATTGAAGGTATCCATATCACGTGTAATATTGACGCATTGGGTTTCCTTTTTTGGCTGTAAGGGTTATTAGTTTACCCTCCATCAATCAGACTGATTGCCAGCATTTTATAGCTAACTTCATTTCATTAGTTCCAATACTTAAAGCAGATTGTAACATATTGCCATATTTTTTATTAATTGAAAATGGTGCCTAAGAAAAGTATGCTCAAAGTAATAATATTAGGCGATAGCGGTGTAGGGAAAACCTCACTCATGCAGCAATATGTTAATAAGAAGTTCTCCACTCAATATAAGGCCACAATTGGCGCGGATTTCCTTACCAAAGAACTTACATTGGATGAGCGTAAAGTGGTTATGCAAATATGGGATACAGCAGGCCAGGAGCGTTTTCAGAGCCTGGGAGTGGCGTTTTATAGAGGAGCTGACTGCTGTGTTTTAATGTACGATGTAACAAATCAGAAGAGCTTCGATGCCCTTGATACGTGGCGGGATGAGTTTTTGTTACAAGCCAATCCATCTGATCCAGATAATTTCCCATTTATGGTCATTGGGAATAAGATCGATACCGATGAGAGCCGCCGGGTTGTCAGTACACAGAAGGCACAAAGATGGTGTCAGGAGAAGGGAAACTTGCCTTACTTTGAGACGAGTGCAAAGGAATCCACTGGCGTTGAGCAAGCATTCGAAGTTATTGGTAGAAATGCTCTACAACAGGACGATGCTGAGGGGTTTGATCAGGAGTACCCTGATGGTGTAGATTTTAGTCAATACGAGCAAGAATCATCATCTTGTGCGTGCTGATATCTATAGTTTTTAATTGACATAATTTATTAAATTTTTTTTATCTGAGATTTTTTTAGGATTCGATAGATTTGGCTGCGCGCGCCAAGAGATGTGGTGCGATTTCTTTTAACCATTCAACCGAAATTGGTGATACAATTCGTCCATATCCTCTCATTGTATAAACATACTCGAGGTACATGATGGCTTCAGGTTTACTGCCGAATAACGAGCTACCTGGATGTATACTAATAGGTTGTTGGGCCATTGTGGTCTGGAATCTTCTATCTGGTAAGGCAATTGCAGTATTAGTAACAAATCCAACAAGGAATGTTTTTATTAATTGTTCGTAATCGTCAGTTTCTAAGTAAGACTGCTCATCATCATCATCACCATCGTCTTCTTCTTCTTCTTCACCATCATCGTCCTTGTCTTGATGTTTACCTTCAGTGTCTGACTTATGTGTTGAATCAAGATACCCCACCAATTGTCTGCGGACTTCCTCAACTTTTCGCAATGCACGAGGATTTACGGCAATCGAATAACACCAGTCCTTCAATTCAAACTTTTCTAGTTTTCGGTACTCATCCCAAATTAGCTTCACTAAAATCAAGTCCCCATACTGAACTGAAGCCGGGAATAGCTCTTGCCGTTTTTCATTGACTTCTTGTCTTCGAGCTGCAGAGGGGGTCATTAAAAGGTCTTGGACACTTAAGCAGGCAGCAACGTCCAGCGTTGCTTCCCTTATTTTTTGAGAACAATCAGTTTGGGCCTTTACCAGTACCGCTGCCAGAGGAGGTTCCAGAGGCAATGTTGCCATCTGCAGTCCAAACGGCGTTATAAGACCACTTGTATCGATGGCCTTTAACGAGAACAATTGCAGTAATGCATTACGAATCGCAACTTTACTAGGGGAATCTACCCATGGGAAACTTTGTACGTTCTCGACACCAATTCGTTTTAACAGCAAAATAGGAAATGCTAGCGACACTCGGCTGATTTCAGGCTCAGTCTGGGGTTGCATTTCGTTAAGGTAACTATTTTCAGTATACATCCGCCAACATTTACCGTCACCTTCTCTTCCAGCACGACCCATACGTTGAGCTGCTGAGGCTTGACTGATGGAGGCTGGTAAGAGAGACTCCAAGCCCAATGAAGAACGATGAATACGCACTTTTCTTACACCAGAATCAATCACATACCTCACACCGGGTATAGTAACCGAAGTTTCGGCAATATTTGTCGCTAAAACGACCTTTCTATGACGATCTTTAGCCGGAGCGAATGCTAGCTGCTGGTCCTTTTCAGGCAATGAAGCATACAATGGCAAAACAGTGAGCTTTGGTGCACCTTTACCAGGTTTATGAGATCTTAGCATCTCAGCTGCAGTTTCGATCTCATCCTGTCCTGGCAAAAACACCAAAATATCACCAGAGCCTGGTTCCGTATCATTGACGTATCCAGCAGTCTCTACAACACTATCTACGGTATTTGCCGGTGGGGATTTAAGATAAAATCTATCAACTTTGAATGCGCGGCCGGGAACGTACAACTTGGCTACCATATCCTCGCCAAAGAACTGTGAAAATTTCTCAGCATCTAATGTGGCACTCATGATAACTATTCGGAAATTTTTGGGATCTCGGTGCGCAATTAGTCGCTTTAAAAGTCCCAATACAAGATCAGAAGTAACTGTGCGTTCATGGGCTTCATCAACAATTACCGTAGTATATTTACTCAGTAATGGATCCAACATGAATTCACGAAGTAACATACCTTCAGTAACATACCGAATTCGAGTTGACTTGCTTAATTTTGCATCAAATCGTACATTATAACCCACTTTCCCGCCAACATAAGTCTTAGCTTCTGCGGCAACACGATTACCCAACGACATAGCGGCCACTCTTCGAGGTTGAGACACTACAATATTTTGATGCTTATCCTTTTCTAAAATGGCTTGGGGGAGTTGTGTGGATTTACCACTTCCAGTCTCACCAACAATCACTGTGACTTGAGAATTATATATTTCATTGACCACTTCATGTCTGCCACGGAACATTGGTAATTCTGCTCTTTGAGCATCAAGTACCGAGACATTGGACGAAGAATGGAATGGGTTTTCATCGTCGCTTTCGGATTCATGGAATTTTACTACTCTGGGCGCATGGCGAGTTTTCATCTGCTGAGGAAGAAAAAAACCGTAGCTCCAGGAAAAAACGTCAGAGAGAGAAAGGATGGTGAATTTAAAGGGAGAAAATTTTGAAAACTAGAAACAGGAGAAAAGCGCAAAAAATTTAAAAAATTTAAAAAATTCAATTCATAAATTTATGAAATATATATTTAAGTGATCGAATCAGTTTTCAACCCCTGGAAACTGTTCTGAAGGTGTGCGGCCATTGAAGATATCATGTATGGCCACAAACTTATCAACCTGGCTATGGTATTGAATTTGATCTAACAAAATAATGCAATTATATATATATAAATATTTAATTTTCATCTAAAGGAATAGGTTGGTTAGGAATAGCTGGTTCAGCCTTGGTGAATTCAATTGCATATCCAATAGCATTGATGGCCGCTAATCCCCATAATCCTGAGGCAAACATTCCTCGACCGAAACTCTTTCTATTAGCCATCAAATACAATGTTGACCATACGGAAGTGAATCCCGCACCGTTTTTATAGTCACCGTCAATCATCATCCAGGTACCAAGACCGAAAGCTGCTCCAAACAGACCACAAGAAAGCTTGGTGGGGATTAATTTCTGGCCGTTGACAATTGTTTGGCGCTGAATACCAGCTAATGCAACTCCGGATGCAAGTCCCGAAGGAACTCCAGTTCTCATAATTTGTTCATATTGTTCCTGATTCATTGACAAAGGTTGCCGATCAGACAGGTAGAGAGGGCGAGGAACGAGTATTGCTTATATTGCAAGGGCAGTTGAGCATGCAGGCCATTCCCATATAGAAGACAAAATACAAGCAAACATCAAGAAGATAAACCGTATCAACAAGAAGACTAAAAAAGACAAAAAAGACAAGAGAGACAAAATCAACAACCAATTGAGATGCAAGGCTCAAGCTAAATAATTAACTACACTTATCTAAGGGTGTTCTTATAACTACTGAGTAAAATTCATCAGAATCACCCATTTTGGTGTATTAATTTATATATAAATATAAATTACAAAGACTTTAGCAGTATTAAGTACTCATATTCGCAGCAGACAGAGCGTTATTATTAACGGAATAACAATATTATTGAAGCCTTTCAAAAAACGTGACCAACCCCACTAGCGGTACCGTGTTGTGTAACTCCCCGTACCTTTTCTCTACCCGGGGTTCTCCTCGCACACTATATAGAGAAAGTAATACTAAAAAGAAAGCAGACATCACAAAACAAAAGAAGCAGCTTTTCGGAAGTTTTGCACTCCAATCAATCCTAGAACGAATTCTTGTGTTATTATATTGAAAATAAAATATAATTTATCATGGCACGTAAGTCCACAAATGGATCACGATCCATAAAGACCGACAAAAGTACGAAACAAGAAACATCAGAGAATTTGGAGGATGTGACGAGATGTATCTGTGGAAATCAAGAATTCATCATAACTTCTCGAACAAAAACATTAAATGTGAACCCAGGCTTATTTGTTCAGTGCGAACGCTGTAATGTATGGCAGCATGGCTTTTGCATGGGGTTTCAAGCTGAAAATGAGATCCCCAACGAATATTATTGTGATCATTGTGAACCTAAATTCCATAAAACTTCACATCGTCATGGACTGCTAATATCTAAGTATAAACCGAACGCTGGTGGCGATAAACCAAGTCATAGTTCCTCTCCTGATCCCTCTCCGCCAGTTGACTCTGTAAAGAAGAGTCCAGCTCATAGTATTACTGACGATGGAAAAAAAGGAAAGGTTTCGTCTAGTCCAGCATATTCAGACTCTTCACATCATGACGAACTGGATGGCACTACCTCCCAAGCCGGTGACATCAGTAAAGATTCAGCAGTCAAGCTAGAAACAGAAAATTCTGGTGGAAATGAAAATGAAATAGCGGTACTAGATCCTTTAATACCCGGTGAGAGTGAAATGCCTGTAAAATTTGAGCCTTCACTACCGATTGAAGCTGATTCTCAAGTCCATGATCATATTAAAAACACAAACACTCACATTACTACTTCAACAAACAAAACCTCTTCAGAAAGCAACGTAATAGAGGAAACGAAACGTCGTAGTAGACAGCCATCAGATGCGGAATCGGCGTTGTTAAGAAATCGCAAACGCAGATCACGGGAGGATGAAATTCTCCAACGGGTTCTGGAAGAGTCGGCTCGGGAAGCGAGGGAAGCAGAAACTCGTCGAAAATCCCTTGAGGATGGAAACTCTGAAGATGACATATCCACTGAACAGACTTCCAGTATCGATAGTAAAGCTAAAGAAACCAAGGCGGGAGACATTACAAGTGTAATCGCTAGGAATAGTAGGGGAAGAAATTACCACCGAGAAAACGATGTTGGTGATGGTGAGATAGAAGGTGATATCGATGTCGATGCTGAGGGCGAAAACGATGAGGAAGAAGATGAGGAAGAAGAGGAAGAAGAAGAAGATGCCGATACCAGTGGTGACCTCAAGCCATCTAAACAGAAACGATCTCGCCGAGGAATACCAGCAGCCACTTCAATTGAACCAACAAAAACAAAGGAATCCCCTAGGAGTGTAGGGCGGCCATCATCTAATGGTCGAGGACGTGGAGGACGTGGAGGACGAGGAGGTGCACGAGGCGGACGAAGTACACGAAATAATGGCGACGGAACTCCAATTTCACCCCGAAAATCAAATAGTGGGCCACGCAGATGTAAACCAAGAATACCATCCCAGCGAAGTACATTTGATGAGATGCGGAAAAGAGTTACATCCATACTAGAATATACTAATCGTACCCAGGATGAACTCATATTTGACCAGAAAACGCGAGTTGAAATCCTGGGTAATATTATAGAAACTGGTACCATGGCCGCGGATTATAAGCAATTATTCGAGATGTCCCAGAATAATTTGGGAAGACTTCAGGAATTAGCATCAAGTTTGATGAAATGGAAAGAACAATACGACGTCAAGGACTCACCATAGCGGGCTATGGCAGTTGGATTACATTGTAAATTAGAGAAAAAATGAATAATATTTTTTATTTATTTTATATATAAACATCTTTTTTTCTGACGATTTTCTATGAAATAGAGAGCGGAAAGATAAGCCAATTAGATACTGATGCACGTCCCTCTACCGTTACAACAACCCTTACCGCCGATGCAGCCTCAAGCGCGCAATATATATAAACAAACCGGGGAAATAACTTCTTTCCTTATTTTTGACAGTTAAGTAACGAGAAATTGCTGAGCCAAACAAAGAAGCTATAGTTAAATTTATCATGGCATTGTTTACTAAACTTAATACATCTGTGGATATTCCGGCTGTGTTTCCACAAAAGGAACATCCCCTTAAACCACAGGATAATAATGGCACTCAGCCCATTGAGACCAATAAATTCTACGCAAATATGTTATTGGGTGATCGTAATTTATATGCATACCCGTATCCGTACTCTTGTTGGTGGACTGGCAATAATATTGCTGGGTTTTGTGGTTTGGCTGTGTCTCACCAGGATGCTAACGCGCGTGTCTTTGGGCCTGACAGTAGTGCTCGTCCGGTTGAATACTATTTCAGTCCCACAGGTGTTATGTCGTTGTGTCTCGGTGCTGGATGGACCGGTGCGCCTTCATTTTCTACAAACTCTTGGGGTCCAATGTCCGTCAATGCCATTATATCTCAAAATAGCGGGAAAATTATATTCCCACTCTGTAGTGGTATGGGATTTGTTACCGGAATCTATACTGGAGTAGCTCCGGTGATCAGTAGTCAAGTAGGGTTCAAATCAGTCGGCCAAGCAGTCACTCTGCGTCGTGGACTAACAAAGGTATTAGTTACCCTGGAAAATAATTGTCAATGGGCTATCTACATTTCCTGTCCCAGTGGATCTACGGCAACTATTACCCAGAATGATTCTCAACATATCACGGCGAATCTCACGGAGTCTAACCTGGTGGTCCAGATTGCTAAATTAGGTGACCCATCATGGCAAGCTGTGGTTGACAGCGCTGCTGGTGCTTACCCTACTCAGGTAAGCATTGACGGTGGAATAACTAGTGATTTTAAGACCGCTACTTATGCTTTCAATTACCAGCTTGCTGGTAGTTCAACTGGTGGAGGAACTCTGTTGTATGCGGCACCGCACCATGTGGAGAGTTTCACTTCCACTATGAATGGAAAGGTAACTAACAACTACCTTTGCTCACCTACATTGGGTAACCTTCGGATGTGTGTAGCCACGGAGCTGGAAATGTTTGAGCGTTTGCCTAAGGACATTGGTTTCCTACCGTGGTACCGTAATAAGCCGGCTGGTGATAATTATTTTGCCTACTCGAACTACAGTTCAGCCGATATTAACTTGATTGTCAGCACAGCGACCAAAGAGACTGAGTACGTGAATTTGGTGCAGGCCACCAATTTGGATTCCATGTACTTCAGCGGCAAGGTTATGAGCAAGTACTGTAATATCCTGCTGGTTCTCGCCTACATAGCTAAAGAGCCAACACTGGCTAAATCGTTATTGGCTAATATGAAGCAAGCTTTTGCCACCTTCGTGCAGAACAAGCAGCAAACGCCGCTGTTCTATGATGTGTCTTGGAAAGGGCTGGTCTCTCAAGCGGGTATTTCGTCGGCCCTCAATGATTTCGGAAATACGTATTACAATGACCATCACTTCCATTATGGGTACTTTGTATACGCTGCTGCCATCATTGGTAAGGTTGATCAGGATCTTGGCGATGGTAGCTGGTCCAAGGATTCAAGTAATCGTGATTGGGTCAATTCATTGATTCGTGATATCGCTGCATTTGGGGGTGATACTAGCTACCCTCAGAGCCGAATGTTCGACTGGTGGTCTGGTCATTCATTAGCTAAGGGATTGTTTGAGAGCGCTGATGGGAAGGATGAAGAATCTAGCTCTGAAGACTATAATGCCTGGTACGGTATGAAGTTGTGGGGGATAGTAATCGGTGATCAAGCTCTTGAGGCTCGTGCAAATCTGATGCTGGCCATCGAAGCTCGTGCTATAAATCACTACATGTTATTCGCGTCCGATAATACCACTGAACCTAGCGAAATAATTGGAAATTTCGTCAGTGGGATCAAGTTTGAGAATAAGATCGATCACACTACTTACTTTGGCAAGAACCTCGAGTATATTCAAGGCATCCACATGCTTCCAACTACTACTATTTCATCCCTGGTGCGTTCTCCCAGCTTTGTTAAGGAAGAGTGGGAGTCAATGTTGTCTAAGATCATTGATAGTGTAGATGACGGCTGGAAGGGTATCCTTAATCTTGATCGTGCATTGTATGACCCTAGTTCCGCTTATAGTTTCTTTTCTGATGGAAACTTTCAAGATAAGTGGCTTGATAACGGCCAATCGCGAACCTGGGGACTTGCCTTTACCAAAGCACTCATTTAAACTCCACAACCCTTCCTACAGACTACACAAAAGCAAAGAAAAGCCTGTTTATGCCGGTAATGTACAGAGAGTAGTCATTATTTAACTATATATAGTTCATCGTCGTTTAAATTTACAAATCCATTACTTGCTTGGCAGCACGTTGTCCACTAGCCCAAGCACCTTGCACAAGACCCGCACCTTCTTCGATAGCGTGCTCACCAGCGAAGAAAATTTTGCAGCTAGGAATGCCGTCAATGAACGGTTGGGCAAGTTCTTTGCGATTGTGACCATGTGGAACAGCAGAGAAACTTCCCTCACTGAACTCATCGGTAACCCAGGAGGAATGCTGTACTGAAGTAGGTTCTGGAATGTCCTTACCGGAGGATATAACCCTCAACATAGGCTTTACGATCTCGAAAGCATTTTTAGGATGCTTCTGTAACTCGAAAGCCATATCATTTGTAACGAGCACGGCTAAAGTGTTCTTTTGTTGAGATCCTGGGTGTGCAGCATCCCAGTTCCAAATTAAGGCTGGATTATTAGCATGGCTGATCACAAACTTATATGTGCTAGGACTCCAAAACGTATAGGGAAATGTCAAATATATTTTATCGACATGAGCAACTTCAGAATCACGCAAACTTTTACGAATTGAATCATTTAAAGCCGGTTCAAATACAATAGAACCCTTCTTGAGAACACCCAAAGGTACAGTCACAATTACAGAACTTCCTTCGAAGTGCTCGCCACTATGAGTGCTTATACGCACGATATCATCAGCCCGAGAGGTGAATATCTGTTTGATATTAGTATTCAGCTTAATCTTGGTGTGGTCAACATCCTTAGCCAATAACTTTGTGACCACATTAATATAACCACCCTGAACGGCCTTATCACGGCCACCAGGCCCAATCACCTGGCATCCAATCTGTGAAGACTTGACACCAACAGCCAGTTGGTAAGCATTGGCGACTGCTAGAGCAGCTCGTTTCTCATCAGAGTTACTGAGATGATTGACAAATGAACTAGTAACTTGGTCCAAAGGATCTTCAGGATCATTCTGCCTACGGAACTCATCAAATTGAGTGCTCATCTTGTTAACAAGACTCTGATCGAGCTTACCATCAGTATCATAGATTACTGATTGATCATCATCATACATACTCTCGAAGCCTTTACTCTCAGCAGCGAATGCAACTCGGTTATGAGGGCAGTCATGGAACCAAGCTGCCCCCAGTTCGAATTGAGTAGGGTGAGTCTTTGGCCAATCCTGGGTATGAACACGGCCACCAATACGAACACGGCCTTCAAGAATCAAATAGTCTTTGCCAGCTTTTTGTAATTCTTGGGCTGCAGAAAGACCAGCTACGCCAGCACCAATAATAATAATTCTTTGATTAGAGGAATTTGACATTTATAAAACAATAAAAACTGTGATTGATTAGTAGATATGGGTGAAAACTTATATTCGATATCTTAAATTTAGATCGTTGAGATACAGATTGAGACCAAGTTATTGCTGGCAAAATCCATGGCTTCAGGGTTTAATACAAAATCAGCAAACGAGAAGATTAAATCTACATTTAGAGTATCTAGAAGTAAATAATTATATGAACTAATTTAGCGAAGCATCTAGCTATCACAGAACTGTTTAGTGAACTTTTGTTTTCATCAAAATTATTACCGTTATGTCATTATTAAATGGGTCTCTGTATTTTCAATTAAATCTATACATATTTATTCAGATCTATTTTAAAGTAATAAGCTGATATGCTGAAGTTTACTGGATATTGTTTGATGATAGTCTTAACGATAACTTCATCACGGCTAACCCGCAGGTTAGGGCGATTTTTCGAGGACCGTGAATTTTTCAAACTATGAATTGGATGTTGATCCGACCTAAAGTGACTTCGTTAGTGCGAAGATCCTTGAACTTCAAGAGATTCTCAACAGCGGAGACACATGAGGTCCTTGTTGATACTTCTGATGCTGCACGCTTGCGAGAAAGTGTAAGAACACAGAACTTTCTGTCACCGCAGTATAATCCTGATTTGTCCCCACAAATGAGAGAAAAACTCAGTCAAGAATTCGATAAATTCATTGAAGAGTTCGTCCATGATGTTGACCCTAGTTTACGGTCTGCCGAGTATCTTGCTGAAAAGGTAAGTGGTGTAGATGCTCAGACATTCGGTGATATGTACGGTACGGCTAACCAAGCTTCTGCCAATGCCACAGCCAAGGATGGTAATATGAAGGGACGCGGCCGATTTTCATCCGTAAGCTCTACAGAGTATGATCAACCTTACAGTTCTCCAGAAATGTACGTTCGTCAGCTCTTCCACGCTAATCGTGTGGCTTCACTAGGTGCCAATATTACTGATGTTTATCGTCCGCATGAAGACCTGCACCGTCCTAAATCTATTCATGATACTGGCATACAGTCTCTAATTGCAGCCGGCGCTCACTTGGGACATGCCACTCAGCGAGTTAGAGCCAATTGCATGCCCTACATTTATGGTGTTAAAGATGGTATTCATATCATTGACCTTCAGCAAACCTTAGCGGCGTTAAGACGTACTAGTCGTGTAGTTGAGCAACTAACCGCCAAGGGTGGTCTCATTCTGTTTGTTGGTACTCGTGAAGACCATAAGCGTACTGTTGAGAAGTCAGCTTCACGAGCTCACGGCTACTATGTAAGTGACCGATGGATTCCGGGAACTCTTACAAACTACCAGATTATTAGTGAACAAAAGCAACAGGTGAAAAGATTAGAGGTTGATATGTCTGATAAGCCTACGAACCGCCAGTTAAGTCCCAGTTTATACGACACAATTATAAAACCTGACTTGGTAGTGGTACTGAATCCCACTGAGAATAGAGCACTTCTTTCTGAGTGCATCAAAATGCGTATCCCAACAACAGGAATCGTAGATACTGACAGTGAACCAAGCTTGTTAACGTACCCAGTCCCTGGGAATGATGATTCACAAAGATTTGTCGATCTCGTGGCGGGTATTATATCGGTTGCCGCTCGTCGAGGTCGTGAAATTCGTCTTCAAGAGTTCGCAAAACTACAGGATGCCAAGGCGAAGCTTCAAAATGGTGAAGCATTTTCATCGGAGAAGAAACCTACAGGCGACAATTTGAGAGGAAACATCACCGATAATGAGCGTGAGATTCTCAATAGTTAAAATGTACATAATAATAATGATAACACAGTGATTTATTTCTTCATTTATTTAGTTTAAAGCTTACTCTTCGTCACCCTCATCTTCATCTTCACTTCGGACATCCTCACGTACATTATGATACACATATCGGTACCCAATACGAATTACCAAGGCGAGCCAGTACAAATTAACCAGTTGTAGTAATAGCAACAAGGTGAAAGTAATATACTGAGAGATCCAGCACTTGTACTGTTGAGTGACCCAATTGAGTTCAAAGGGACCGATGGTACGGAACTCTGTACAAATGGACCACAAAATTATAATATTCACGTAATGACGTAGGTAAGTCCAGGCAATCACAAAAGTAGCGAAGAACCACACTACATATTCGTTATCGAGGTAATTGAGGATCTTCGATAGAGCCAAGAAGAAGTCACTAACATCCATAGTAATGTAAATACTCAGACCAATATTGGTAAAATGGAAGCGATACGACAATCCAATCAGTGCTACCGTTACGACATGATGGAAAACTAGTTCACGGAAATCCTTTCGTCGCTTTTCTAAATGCAGCATTAACACTAGCGCTTGCTGAGCCCAGAATGCTGCCTGCAAGAGGTAAAATGCCTTCATCCAGAAGTCGATTTCACGGTGAGGGAAATTCTCATAAAATGCCTTGGTATTGAAGTACCACAGCTCGGGACATCTCACCTTCATTATGTACAGTCCTACGGGACCCGTGATTCCGTAGTAAATGAGCGAGTAAGTTTGCTCTAGAAACCGATTCACCTTATGTTTGGTACTTAACCCAAAGCTGAGAGCGATGGGTTTAAGAGCCACTTGCATGAAAAACTCACGTAACCAAGTGAAAAAGATAACGTGGAAGGCCAAAAATGCAATGTCACGTAGTCCTTTGCCATATATGTCAGTCCCTTCAACATTATAACTCAGTTTAATACAGGCGTTTATCCAGTGTGAAGGATCATGACGTCCTACCAGGAAATAAGCAGTGTAGAACAGACCCAAGATACCCATCGGGATAATCCAACTAAAGTGAGCAAAGGAAGCTTTTCTAATGGACCGTCGCTTACGCTTTTGAGTATCAGATTCGACTACACCAGGCTTGGTTGATGACTTAGATGAAGCGCGTCGTTCCTTGACAATACCAGCTTTTGACGCGTTAGCATTTGAGGAGGTCGAACTCTGAACTGCTGATCCAATGGAGGTACCTTGGGTATCACCAACGATGAACTGGCCAAAACTAGAGCCTCTTCTTCGATTAGCCATTTCAAGTAAACTTCGATTTAGCTCTGCGGTTTTTGTTGATTCTTCAGCGGTTGAAAAAAGTTCCCAACTGTGTGTATAGGATAAGGATCAGGGCCAGGAAGACTTATCGGTCCCAGGGGAAGAAAAGCCGAAGAAAAGCCGATGACGATGAGCTGATTAGAGGTAGTTTAAATATAGATATTTTTATTGCATTGCTTTTTATTATTTTGATATTTTTAGGTATCATGTCACCGTGATTGTTAATCACTTAATCCATATCAAGCCAATAAAGTGTCCTTGTCCACATGGATGAAGCACTTACACCACCACACTGATGTCATACAACATATTGTGTTCAAACTAATTCGAATTCTAGTATATATTTAGTTGTAATTCAAATGCCTATTGACTTCTATTTTAACTTTTTTCCTTACCTATTTATTTAGTTCACAAATAATAATAAATGTTATTCTATATTTACTGAATTATTATCTTTATTATTCATCGTGAAATTCTCTACTGAATATCTCACATCTTTTAAAATTCTTCACCATCTTCCTTTTATTCTGCTTCTTCTTCGTCATCGTCTTCTTAATATTATTTGCTCAGCAAACAATCGCCAAGTTCGCGCCTACCCTAAATCACCCCACAGCGGACCATTCAGGTACCACCAAACAACATCATAACATCTGCTCTTAACTAATCCCATTGAGTAATGCCTAACGTGCCATTCTCAGTAAGAGCGCTATTTGAATATGAGGCTGATGAAGCAGATGACTTGCCTTTTGTGCCAGGTCAAAGACTCACTGTCGATGAGGTCCTAGATGATGATTGGTACCATGGACATTACATTGACTCTGCAAGTGAACAACGACGTGAAGGTATTTTCCCACAGAACTATGTTGAAATTGAGATGAGTCCTGCTCGACCACAACGACCACAACGATCTAAAGTGGAGACTGTTGTTACTGGCATTGCACCTGAGCCCGTTAAGTCTGAGCCTATTAAGTCTGAGCCTATTAAGTCTGAGCCTATTAAGTCTGAGCCTATTAAGTCTGAGCCTATTAAGTCTGAGCCTAAGTCTGAGCCTAAGTCTGAGCCTAAGTCTGAGCCGATCAAGTCGGAAGTCAAGCCTTTACCCTCCAGAAACATTGTGGCTCCTATTAGAGGTAATGATGATACTTGGAGTGATAGTGAGGAGGAATCAGATGGCAAAGAAATCATCTTGGGCGCTCCTAAACATCTTGACCCTCAATTCGGTTTTAAATCAGATTTACCAACGAATGATGCAGCGTCAGTATCTTCTCATTTAGATACTAAGACTAGGGATATTCCAACAGCTCCAAAGTCACCTATTCATGAGGCATTCGATGACGTTGAATCTGAATCTGAATCATTTGGTTTTGCTGCAGGAAGTTCAAAGTTTGTGGCGCCTAATCCAGCGACTAAGTCTGAGGAAGACGATCATCTTCACAAAAGGCCGGATTCTATTGTAAAATCAGTAACAGATATCAGCAGCTTACAGCAGGATCTCGAAGATGAAGCATATGGTGAAATTGATGCCAAACAACGCCGTGGTCGGCCAAGTCGAGAAAGACCTCTTGCTATTGATGAAGATAGTGAATCAGAAGAGCTATCTGTCAAGGATGTACCAAAGCAACCCAATTCGTCAAGTACTTCTTCTCCTGCCACATCGGACGAACCCGATTTTAAGACCAGATTAGCTCGTTTCAATCAGGGTGTCCCGGAGGACTCGGCTGCCATCGATCGTCAGTCTAAGTGCCCAGAACGGAATGCTGCATTCGGTCGCACCTATACTTTTCACGATACTGCTGAGGATGACAGCAGTAACAAGCGACCCACTCGAGACAGTGAGGAGTTCAAACCTAGTGTTAGCTTGAAGGATCGCATTGCAATGCTCCAGCAAAGCCAGAAACAGCAGCAGGATGATGCTGATGCTGATGCTGCAGTAGAGGAGCGTCGTAAGCAACGCCGTGCTCAGTTGGCAGCTGAAGCTGAAGTTAATCGTGAAGCCAAGAGATTGAGAGATGAAGAAGCTGCTAAACAGCAAGAAATTGAAGAGGAAGAAATGCGTAAAAATCTTGAAATCGAGGAGGCAGGGGCCAAGAAAAAACATGCTGAAGAAGCTGAATCTTTGAGAAAGTTTCAGGAGGAGCAGTCTCGGCGAATTGATGATGAACAGGCTGAAGCTGCTGCATTGAGAGTAGATTCCCACGGTGCAGAAGCAGGTGAACCAAATATCAGCAAATTGGATATCAGCAAAGAGGATACCGTAAGCACTGGTTTCGGTGCCGGGGTCGATGAGCCAAAGATTCCCAGTGCTATTGATTCCCAACTTAAGACTCCCGAGGATTCTGATCAACCTGACGAAGATGAGGCTCGTAGAGTTGCGCTTCGCGAGAGAATGGCTCGCTTGGCCAACAGCTCTGGCGGTATGAATCTAGGAATGATCATGGGAGGCAGTGGCCCTGGTGGATTCCGACCTCCTGGTGGTGGAGGACCTAAGCGTGATCGTCGTATCGATTATGAATCCATGAGTGCAGCTGAAATAGAAGCAGCAGAAGCTCGTTTAGAGGCAGAAGAAAGCGCACCAATGTCAATGTTTGGTAATACGGCTCCTCCACCGCCTGGTGTGACCCACCCTAAGAGAGACACCTCAGCAGAACCAAAAGAGGTAAATGGTGAAGAAGTTGAGACCCGAGAACCTGAAGAACCTAGTGAGAAATTGAAAGATGATGAGAGTCCCCTTGTGACAAGTGGAAAAGAGTCATCAGGTGCTGATTCCTCACCAACTACAGGACCTCATGATGCTGATGAACAAGGTGCAGATGTGTTACGCCATCCGTCTTTTCTAAGACCTATCTCGCAGGTAAGTGAAGATTTTGAATTTAGTGATGCTCGTAGTAGTACTCTTGATCCTGGTGTAGCTGACACTAGGAAAGAACAACCCGGCTCTCAAACTACATCGGCGGCTACGGCTTCCTCTGTGTCTGAGACTGTACCTAGTTCCACAGGTGCTCCTCATACACCGTCAGCACCCGCGCCTCCGCCGAGTGCAACCTCAGCACCTGCTGTTCCCTCTTCGATTCCCGGATCTCGGCCGCCTGTCCCAGTACCATCAGCCCCACCTGTATCTTCACCGTCGGAACCGTCACCATCTGTGGGTCTTCCTTCGGCTGCTCCAATTTCTCGACCACCTCCTCCGGCGGCGCCGACATCATTACCAGGATCTCCTCCTGTACCTCCAGTGGCATCCCCACCGGTCAGTTCTGCAGTTCCGAGCTCCCCTCCTGGTAGTTCCCGTGGATTCCCACCTCCACCTCCACCCCCACATGCTCCGTCAGCCCCTTTAGCACCGAAAACGGCGCCACCGTCGGCCCCTGTCGCTCATCCTCCCGTCCCTGGGCCGCGCCCTCCTCCCCCTCCACCAGCATCATCTTCAAGGGCTATTCTTACACCGACAACCCCACCGATAGCTGAACCAGTAGGTCGACCAGAGCCCCCGCGAGCTGCACCTCCTCCACCTGTGAGTAGAGCTTCGACATTTGGAAGCGGACCGCCCCCACCTCCACCGGTAGCACGCCCGGTGGACGATTTCAGTGATGAGTCCCATATCCCTAGTCATGTCACGCCTAGTCATCCCCCGCCTAGTCATCCCCCGCCTAGCCACGAACCGCCTAGCCACGCACCCCCTGCTCATGCTACAGCCTTTGATGACCACACGTCCGAGCACTCTCCTGACAAATTGAAGAAAGCCAGTCAACGGTTAGCACCGCATGTTCTTGCTTCGGCAGCTCATTTCCCAGTACATTCGTTTCCTACTAGTAGGGAGTGGTGTCTAAAAGTTCTTAAATCAGTCCCATCCATTAAGCCTCTAGGAGATGGTGAGAACAAGCTATTTGGAGCTGAAATCTACACCAATATCGGAAATGCTAGTGTTCATCAGATTGAGGAAATCCGACCTGGTGATATCTGCGTATGTGAAGACGCAGATTTCCAGGGATCTCGAGGACCGTTGGCTAAGTACCACCGCAATTATCCTGATTCCATCTTTATCGTAAGCGATTGGGATGGTAGTAAGCGCAAGTTGCATCTCATAGATGTTAAGAAAGAGACATTGAGGCTGAATGACTTAAAAATGGGCGTTGTGAGAGTTTATCGACCAATTGATGGGTCCTATCTAAGTAATTAAGTATAACAATTAAGGATTGCAATGTCAGTTTGTGGACCATGCAAGTACAGGGTAAGGAAAGTATTCTTCTACCCACACACACAATGAAAACAGTGGAAGATATTGAAAAAATACTCCGCCAGGGCGTACCGGAGTTTCTTTCTCCTACTCAATCGGCGAATTTAGTACTTCAACTGATAATCCTTGCCACTGAACCGATTGATTCTGATGCATTGAGATACCTCGCTAGGTTTTTAACCCCCCGTGATTATGACGACCTGATAGAGGAACGAACAGTAATCAGTGAGTGTGGATTCCCCAGTTGTATAAAAGCTCTTAAAGATAGCCATGGGAAGCTTAGAAATCCTACAAAACAAACAGTGCTGCCCTGGCAGCATAGCTTCTGTCAATTGGAATGCTTTCAGGCCAGTCAGTTTTATCGACAACAACTAAGTAATGAGCCGTTGACGACTCGTAAAAATGTAGCATATAGGAAATACGGAGACATGGCCTGGGAGACTGATATCTTAATTCTTCAAGAGGTCAAAAAGATTGCGATCCAGTCCAACAAGAGTATTACTGACACGGTTGCTGATCTGTTGAAAAAACAAGGACTGGAGACTCAAATGAACAGCATGCATATTGATGAGACCCCAGATACATCCAATACCACAATAAAAGAAAGGTATTAGCTAAATTATTTTAATTATTTATTGTTCTTATAGAGTTTCCAAAGTTAATAATCGAGGCGGATTAAGAATCTGGGCTCTTTTTCGATTTTGTTCCTTGACTCTAAACTTATAGTTCATTTTCGTTTGCATATCTTGTTGTCTCCTCATTAGTATACGACGTTGAACTTCTATTTTATGATCAAGCTGGGATTGATCAAGTTCTATTGAGTGTTTTTGGGAGCGCAGTTCAGTTATCCATTCATCAACATCCATGTCACGTAATGGGTCATTTTGATATTGTTCAGCTAGCCATAATTCACGATTAATTGTATTGGTTTCATTGAGAAAATCTCGATTTACAGCTCTGATGTGGCTCTTGAATCCACGCCCTCGACTATTTGTACCGTTGACACGCAACACATATAGCTTACCACCGGCCCGGGCAAACTGTTTCAGCTGTACTGTACGTGGAAATCGTAGTGGTTCTTTTTTAGAAGCAAAATACTTCCAATAAGGTGCAAGAATTGTATTAACCACGGTATTATTGTGATGACATTTGTTGAAATGACGAAAGTTGGCTATGGTAGTTCCAAAGCATGCTTGACGGTGCACTGATTGTTGATTTTTGGGGTAATTGTATGCATCAAAACGGCGATGACGTAGATCTTTACTATTCAAAATATAAGATCCACTCTGATTGCGTTCTATCTGAGGGTCATTGAGCTTCCACATAGATTTGAATGCGGAAACACTCAATTTCTTTTGAATGACATCCCTCAATCCTTGTTCTATCGCATATAAAGTCGTGATTTGCGAACGAGTATTGGTGAGGGATTTGTTGACATGTGATTGGCGGTTTCTCAATCGATTAGTTAGTTTAGGCACTAATTTATAGATATCGGGATCATCTAGTTTCCTCGAATGACGAACTATACACCTAAAGACCGGTAATAGTGCATGCATCTCATATGTTTCTCTTCAATGAACGGCTTATTCTTGTGAAACCGGACTGGATCGGAAAGTGAAACTTCTCAGGGCAAGGGGTAGCAACTCAGGTAAGGGCAAGCATTAGATATTCTACGCGTACTTGAAAAAAGCATTATAACTTTGCTTTTGTTATTAGGAATAACATGAGCTGGATCCTTGATGGACTCCATGCTGAAGTCAATTCGGATCCGTTAGTTTTGGCTGATCGTGAACCTGCGCTTATTGAGTTTGTTACTACACCATTTTATGCTGAAAAGGTTTTGAGCCTAGGAACATTGTTAGCACTGGATGCGTTCCTTCATACTCTAACTATTTTACCATTAAGGGCACTAAGGTCTCTTTGGCTGCGACAATGGACTCCAGAATGTACACAATTGGTCATAATTGGTATTGTCTTCCGAGTTTTGCAGGGTGTGAATACTAGTAAAGTGTACCACTCAATGCGTGGTCAAGCTGGTGTGACTATGTTCGTATTGTTTAGTCTTTTAGAAGTGTGTGACAAGTTTCTTTGCTCCATTGGACAAGAGATCAGTGTATGTTTAGTGCGATCCCACGGCGTGGGAAGCGGAAGTCGGATTGGAGAGAAACCCTACCCTACCAAACGATTGGCGGTTTATGCTCTAGCGAGTCTGGTTTATACTTTAGCCCACTCATTTGCATTAATGTGGCAATTAGTGACTCTCAATTTAGCGGTCAATTCATACTCCAATGCTCTATTAAGTTTTATGCTGACCAATCAGTTTAGTGAGATAAAATCCGCAGTTCTCAAAAAGTTTGATTCCGAATCATTATTTCATCTAACTTGCATTGATATAGCACAAAGATTCCAGTATGGATCTCTGTTACTAGTAATTGTGCTACGGAACTTCATGGAATGTTGGTTTGGTCAACGTGAGGGACCATGGTATAAGCTGTCGACATTAAGTTCTATTTGCGGACCATCTATGATAGTTATGGGGGCAGTCATTGCTGTTGATTGGCTGAAGTTAGCATATATAGTCAATTTCAATAACATGACCCCTCAGGTTCTGTACAACCAATTCCTTAAGATACTCAAGGCGGAGTACCGTGCCAATTCAATTGGTGGTCCTTTAGCTGCCGTATCGAAACGTGCTAGTCTCCCGGTCGCTCCTTTAGTTATTGTTTGCATCCGAATGTTTGCCAAGGGTGGAGTTATTGCTTCTCCTGTAACTCCTGTTCTACTATTGATACTGCTTCTGCTTAAGCTCTATCTGAGATCTTGGCTGCAAAAAATCACCAAGGATACAGATTTAAGGCCAGAAAACGAGAACAAAAAGGCCGAAAAGACCGAGTAATGGTAAATTCTCTGATAAATTTCATCGTCATTTTATTTTGCATAAACAAAGGCTAACTCTTAGTCCCACATACAACCGTTGAGAAATTAGTTAAGATATAATTTAATTCTATTGAATTTATTATTTACATGAATACTAAGTTTTTTACTTACTGCGTCCACCAGCCTGGGCAAAATTAGCAATCACATCGTTAGTAGCCCTCGTCTTACCCAATTTGTCTTCTTGAGGGGCGGCTAAAAACCCAACTGCTACCAAAAAGCTGAGGTAGTTGCGAAGTGTCGGTGAGTCAACACAGGCACCAGCACTCTTATCAATTCCGGTTCGAGAAGTATCAGCCTTGAGAACTTTAACAGCATTGGCATCATTGAGTTCAGGTGCCCTACTTTCCTCCGGTAGATCCCCAAGCACGAAGTGAAGTAAAGGGAACAAAGCACTAGTTCCAGTTTTCTGAACATAAGTCTCTAAAGAACCACACCATTGTTCATAAGACACAGCATCAACTGAGTAACCGAAGGTGTTCAAGCTGCCAAGTAGTTGTTCCATGGTCATACGCGGGTGACTGGTAATTTGAACAACTCCAACCTCAGAGAAAACGGGATTCAATGATGATGCAATAGTTGTTCGAGCCACATGGTCCACGGGAACCATGTTAACTGTATTAGAAATTGTCGGGTACTGGCCCAATTCCTGACAGCCCTTGATCATACGCAGTAAGAAGTCATCAGTATTGGATACACCCGAAACGGAATCACCTAGAATATAACCGGGACGAATGATCGCACCTCTGAGGCCATGTGATTCTCCAGCGACTCTAAGTAAGCTTTCCGCGACCCACTTAGACTGACCATAGCCGGTGCCTAATCCAGTTCTGCTTCCAGCTAGATCGTCTGATTCGAGAACCTCTTTACCGGCACCCATAACCTTTGTGAAGTAGTACTCTGAGTCCAGAACAGAGGTTGAAGATACGAAAGTGAAGTATTTCGGTTTACCCTCGCAGCACATACTCATCATGTTAAGAGTACCAACAACATTAGGGCCACGTAAAGTTGAATAAGGATATACCCAATGAACTAGTGCACCGTTATGAATAACCACATCGACCTCGGAAACAATAGTTTCCCACAACTTGGCATCTAATCCCAGCTTGGGAGATTCAAGTGATCCTGTAACAACTTCCAAACGATTTGCAAACTCAGGCTGCCACAAACCATAAGCTCGAGCAGTGCTCTTGATACGCTCCAAACCTGAAGCACTATCCTTTGCACGAACTTGTGCGTATACCTTGGCAGTAGGTCGGTTCATCAAATCACGAAGAATGAATGCACCAAGGAAACCGGTAACACCAGTTAAGAAAACGGTGGGTCTCTCAGGAATTTTAGCTGTAGCAGGCAAAGAAATGTACTTTGGGAGATCTTTCTTAAGTTTCTCAAAATCCTCCGAGTAGAACGATGATTCGGTCGAGGAAGTAGCCGCAGCGGACGTAGGGATTTTAGTACCACTTGACAGATCTTGAATATAGACAGCGAACTCACGAATAGTTGGAGCAGAGAAAATGGCACCAAGAGGTAGTTGAGGTACACCAAGCTTTGATCTTGCCTCGAATATCATCTTTGTTGCCAGAATTGAATGTCCACCTAAGTCGAAGAAACTATCTGTAACCTCAACAGCAGGGGGTCTGCTGGGCAAAACAGTCAACCAAAGATCCCAAACCTGTTGTTCAAGTTTTGTCCATTCACTGCTAGAGTCCGTGCGACTAGCAACCATATCCATCTGTCGTTCAGTGGGATAAGGCAGTTTGGGCTTATCGATTTTACCATTTGGATTGAGTGGCATACGCGGGAGTGGAATAATAACGCTGGGAATAGCATACGTAGGCAATTTAGTCTTCAAGTAGGACTTGACATCCTTGACCACATTGTTAAACTTAACCATACCTTCAACAAGATCCGCCTCCATGTTAGATTCCGGTTCATTAGGAACAATGTATGCCACTAGCATGGGCTCCCCGATTTTGCAAACAAGTGTAACATTCTCACGTACATGGGGATGACGGGACAAGTGGGTATTGATCTCACCCAACTCAATACGGAATCCACGAATCTTAACTTGATCATCAGCTCTTCCACTAACCTCAGCGTTACCATCAGGCAAGTACCGACCCAAGTCGCCAGTTCGGTACAGACGGTCTCTAGGGCCCACCCATCCTGGACCAACAGCGTCAGATGTATCACCGACCTTACCACCAAACCACGAAGTTAAGAACTTCTGTTTGTTCATATCTGGTAGATCCAAGTATCCATCACTCAATCCTCCAGCTCTGACATAAACCTCGCCGACTTCACCAACACCACAGAGCTCATTTTGAGCATTAACTACCAGCATCTGTACATTCAACATTCCATGGCCAGCTGGCATAATGTCTTTTTGAGAAGCTAAGAAGTTCTCATTCTCTGTAACACTGGGAACTCGGAAGTAGCTGACCGCACGCTGAGTTTCAGTAGTACCATACATATTGATGATGGCAACATTAGCAGCAAGCTGTTGCAAGCGACGACAATCACGTTTGGTGAGAACATCACCAACAAAGAAAGCATTTCGAAGTTCCGGAATCAAAGCTGTTGCCTGTGAACTCAAGAGTTGACCCATTGCTGGAGTCAGATGGGTAACCGAGCATCCTGTCTTGGCCATCCATTCAGCAAGTTGTCCGGGAGTACCGATGTCGGTGGAAGTTGGTACAAACAAACGTGCACCTAAAAACAGTGGTGTAAACATATCTCGCTGAATAGGATCATGAGCAATTCCGCTCAACATAGTAAATTTATCGTCGCTGCTTAGCCCGAAAGTTTTCGCCATCCAAGGAAAGTAATATGCAAGTGAGAAATGACGGCCTCGAACACCCTTGGGCACACCCTCACTACCACTAGTGAAACTCAAAGTTGGATGATTATCTGGGCCAACCTTGACTCCAGGATGATGTTTCAATGAAGGATCGAGAGTCTGGTGGGCCACAAGGTTACCTGAATCCGAAATCTCTAGATCCGTGATCTCTGCCTTCAGGCTAAGCTCATTATCCAAGTACTGACGAACTTCTGGATCAAGTTTACCTGCCTTAGCCAATACCAACAGTCCACGAGGTTTGGCTACACTGAGGTACACATTCTGACGAGCAGGGGGGTATGCAGGGTCAATGACCGAAAAGGTTGCACCTGCCTTCAACACACCCATAACTGCAATAACGAGATCAACACCGCGATAAGCGTATATCATCACGACATCATCAACGATAATTCCATGGTTAATAAGGTGATGGGCCACAACACTAGCAGCTTCGTCAATTTGACGATATGTGAAAGAGCGAGCAACGATTCCCGGTTCAGAAGAACCTGTTTCCACAATACATTCTCGATCCGGGAACAGTTTTGCATTGTTAGCGAAAATATCCTGAATGGCACCCCGGAAGTTACTCCAATCCAGATCAGCCCTAGGATTAGGAATGACATCGTTTTGTGTAGGAGTGATAAGACTACAAGTCAATGGATTAGTAGTACACAGCGCTAAAGCAAACAATTGATCTAACAAGAACTCAATACGTTGAGGTTTATAGATCAACGAGTTAAATGTAGCAGTGAGCTTGTTTGTGCTAGCGACCAGACTTAATTCCGACGACACTGAATTATCAGAATCACTAGCAAATGTAGTTCTAAATAACTCCGAGTCCATCTGTTGGCGGAGATCTGCATGAGATACTGATGGAAGGCTAATACCCTTCCGCACTTGATCTACGATGCTTGCAAATTTCGTTTCCTGAGTGAACCCAGCAAATCGTACAGCACCATTTCCAGTTCCCACACAAATATCCTCGTCACCAGTCAAACGACGAACGAGAATCAAGTACAATGCCAAAAACACCGGGTATGATGATGTTTGGTAAGTATCAGCCAGCTTCTGGACAGCACTCAAGACATCAGTTGGTATTTTTCTTTCTACCGTTGTCAATTCAACCTGGCTACCTGATGGGCGTTCAAAGTCACCAGGAAGCACATTTAAAGTCGCATCCGCCAAGTAAGACTTCCACATTGGAATGAGTCAGACCTTACCCCGATTCGCACCGAAAGATGAAAATTACCTTCTGGTTAAGGATTATGATTAGCACACGGATTTGAAAGTGAAAATGAAAATACGAATTAAATAGCTGAGCCATTTTTCCCGCAGTAATTTCTTTTCCTTTGGATTTTTCAGATATTTCATTGCTAACTATGTAAAAAGTTTATTTAATTACATATATACTCACAACAGCAAGCAGCGTATAGGTTTACTCATCCATTTTCTCATTGAGGGCTGCATTTTCTGTGTTTCTTTTCTTTTCTGTCTTTTTCTGTTCTTTTTTTTTGCCCTTATAATTTTCTTTATTTATTTCGATCTATGCAAATGCGGGTATCTATATAATACTTTCTGCTTGTAATCACCTGATCTAATTTTCATCTACTATGTCGGCCAGGAAGCTCCAGCAGGAGATGGAGCGCGTGTTTAAGCGCGTTGGAGAAGGTTGTGGAGTGTTTGATAACATTTACAACAAGCTCCAGAATGCGTCTAATCAAAGCCAAAAGGAAAAACTCGAAAGCGATCTCAAGCGTGAGATAAAGAAGCTTCAGAAGCTTCGAGACCAGATCAAGACTTGGATTGCTTCCAACGATATTCGAGATAAAAAACAACTCATGGAGAACCGCAGACTTATTGAATCAGACATGGAACGATTCAAGGTGGTAGAAAGGGAAATCAAGACCAAGGCATACTCTAAGGAGGGCTTAAGTCGAGCTAGTGATGATCCTTACGCCAAGGAGAAACTAGAAGCTACTGAATTTTTACAGAATAAAGTAGAGGAGCTAGAACAACAGATTGAAGAGCTTGAGGAAGAGCTTGAAGGCTTACAGACCTCCACTCGAAAGGGTAAGAAGGACCAATCGAAACAAGACCGAATATCCGATATTGAACACTTCTTAGAACGACATAAATGGCACATTAGTAAGATGGAATTAATGATATCCATGATTGAGCAGGACAAGTTGGCTCCTGAGTCGGTGATGGATCTTCAAGAGGACATCAGTTACTATGTTGAGTCTAATCAAGAAGTTGACTTTGCCGAGGATGAAGCTATTTACGATGAGCTTAATCTGGTTGGAGACGATGAAAATGAAATTGTTGAAACAATTGTCCGCGATGATACTTATACCTTAGAAGATTTAGCTCAGGATTTAAGCAAAGAAGCTGCTCAGAAGGAGAAAGATGAAAAGGAACGAAAGGAGAGGGAGAAGGAGAAGGAGAAGGAAAGGGAGAAGGAAAAAGAACGAGAAAAGGAAAGGGAAAAAGAGAAAGATAAACGTGAATCAACTCCTCTATCTAGTGGTCCTTCAATTGGTGCCACTGGTATTGTAAGTACTCTATCAGGAACTCACCACACATCCGGACAGCCACCAGTAGGAGGATCTTCAACAACCACTGCAGCACCTTCAGTGCCTTTAACTCAGTTAGCTCAGACGCATCTCTCTGAATCAAGCAAATCGCCAAGTCCTCGTCCGGTTGTTACCCCGCGACGAAGTCAAAGCCCAGTAAATCCTTCTACATCGTTAATGAATCCATTACCTCCTCCGTCGGTACCAGCGTCTAATCAACCTGTCCGAAAAGGGATGCATCTAGCTCAAGGTGGTGCAACTGCTCCTACCCCGGGTGTATCATCTACGGTAATGAGTCCCATATCAAGACAAGCGTCCGGAACACCAACGCCTATGCAGCAACAGAATCAAGCGTACGGTGCCCAAGCGAATTTATCCCAGGCAGCTGCTAATGCTAGTGATCTTCTTACCCAGGCCCCTCCTCCGGGAATGACCAGCCGAAAACCCAGCGTCTCTCCTGCCCCTATAGCGTCTACAAGAGTTTCTTCACCAATAAGTACAACAGCAAGTACTGCACCGGGTACATCAAGTAATGGAATACCTTCATTCAATGACATAAACTTTAAGCATCTACCTCCAGGTCTTCAAGATCTTGTACATTGCTTTGATGCTGCTCGACAGCGATTAAATGATCCTTCCTCTACATTTCGAGTACCAACCGTAGCCAAACTTGTTCATGATTCATTTTTGAATACACCCGATGCGCTTATAAGTGACAAACCACGGTATTATCATCCTCAGAATCCTTATCCTACCCCAGATTACTATCCTCAGGAGACTTTAGATACCATCGAAGACCCTCAGATATTCCGGGAGATGCATGTGGATACTTTGTTTTATGTGTTTTACTATTGTCAGAACACTCATCAGCAATACTTGGCAGCAAAGGAGCTCAAAAGTAGGAGCTGGCGATTCCATAAACAATTTCTTACGTGGTTCCAGCGTCAGGAAGATCCGCAAACTATTACTGCGGATTATGAAGAAGGCACATACCGTTTCTTTGACTTTGAGGGCTCGTGGGTACAACGCAGGAAAACTAACTTCAAGTTTGAGTTCAAATACTTGGAGAATGAAATTTAAATAGATTTAAATAGTAAATAATAATAATTTGTTATTATTAAGAATTCTTAATTATGGTTGCGACATCTCTTAATCTAACAACTTGAGGACCCTGACCATTCCGGTACAGAATCTCTACGTGTGGATCAGCAGCATCCCAGGATTTACCAGCAACAATAGTAAATGGATAGCCTGCTTCACGAGCCTGTCTTAAACCGTGACCAATTTGGGACGTGCGATCTTCATATGTACATTCCACACCCTGATTAGAGAGTTCTCGAGCAATTGAAGCTGCTACTTGAATATCCTTAGCCACAACACAACAATCCACAGGTGCAATAGCACGGGGCCATACTAATCCATGGTTGTCGGATAGCTTCGATGCTACTGCGCCAATGATACGAGAGATGCCGATTCCATAGCAACCCATCTCCATGGGTATGACAGGACCATTCTGTGGGAATACCATTGCCTTGAGAGGCTTCGTATACCGGTCTCCCAAGTAAAATGTATGTCCCATTTCAATACTTAGCTGTGCTTTTAGTTCAGAACCACAGTGAGTACAGGACCCGACTGACCCCCCAGCCTGAATCTCCTTGTCAGCAATAGACTCAGGACCAGCTGAAGTCTGTCTCTGGGCCATTTCTACATTTGCAGCATAATCACAACCATTGCAAGTAACTATCAGATCCTCACCCATATCGTCGATGTAATGATATTCGTGGGATAACTGGCCGCCCATAGCACCCGAATCAGCCTCTGCAGAAACCACAGGAACACCTATTTCTTTAAATATATTGTGATATGCTGCAGAAATGCGGTCATAAGACAATTGAGCTTCTTCGGGTGTAGCATCAAAGGTATATAAGTCTTTCATGAGAAACTCTCTGGTTCTTAATAACCCCCCACGGGGCCGTAATTCATTGCGGTACTTTTTGGTGATTTGATAGAGACTTAGAGGAAGTTGTTTGTAACTTACACTGCCTACCAGGGAGACGATCTGTTCTTCGGCTGTTGGAGCTAGAAGGTGTTTATCAGTAAATAGAAATTCATTTTTGCCGTCCATTAATTCTTTAGTCAACCGACCAGATTGTACCCACAATTGCGGAGGAACTAATGTTGCCAATTCGAGTTCTGTACAATCTTTTGAATTGAGATGTTTACGTACAATATTAGCGATTTTATGCTGAACTTTCAAACCTAAAGGGAGCAGATCGAATATCCCTGAGCTACTCTGTTTTATGAAACCATGCTTTACTAGTAAATCAACGCTATTGGTGGCTTTAGCTTTAGAGAGTGGAACAATTAACTTGCTTAATGGTTGCATAGTTTAATGAATAAATTATATCATGCAAGATCCGCGATGTCGAGGGTAGGGAAATATGGTCGCTAGCGGCGGTTGATAAGAAGTAGTTGGAAGGCGGTTGACAAGAAGTTGAAAGAAAAACACCAATGGAATTAATTTCTAATTGAAAAATTGAATAAAGTAAGTGGTAGGCTATATGTGTATATGTAGCAATATGGTAATGTATATGAAGCAATATGGTAATGTAATTTAGGGGGTGAATAATCTAGGGAGAAATGCCTGTGTCATCAATATCGTAGATGGTAGACTCAGAGTCCTCATATTCTAATGTTATATTCGGGTTCTCAACTTGGTTCATAACGGCCTCTCTGAACACTGATGGAGATGCTGGAGTAACAGGAGTACCGGGACTGGGGTTAGCTCTTTCGTACTCCATTTTGTCAACAAGAAAGTCGCATACTACCTGATTCAAATAATGGTAAGTCAATGGAGTGTAAAGCTCCCTATAGTCAATCTTAGAAAGCGAATTCTTTATATGAATTCGTTTAGGAGCATACAAAATAAAACTCCCTTTACGTTTTCTTGGAACTTTCAAGTTCGAATCCGCTTCTGCTTTCACTTTTATCTCTATTTCCATGTTCGTTGCCATCTTGTTAATATGTTATTTAATGTAAATTGAATAACCAAAACCGCCCTGCATCACATCAGTTTCACCCTTGCCCTTAATTATGTGGTACCGCCGTATTTCCCTTTTTGGAAACTCATAATTATCACGAAATTCAATAATTCGAACAACTTTCCGAAATTATGGGATATGGCTAACCGGAGTGAATCTGCGTTGGCGAATGTTGTACAGTATCATATATGTCGAACCACCCAAAGGTAGAATTATCTATAAATATTAGATGCATTTATAATTAAAATTATCGAATAATCTGATTACAACAATTTCTTTCCTCAGCTTATTATTTCAAGGCTTGTTTACTGAGGGTGTGCTTTCTGTGCTTTGTCTGCTTTTGCAGAATATTTCAATTCACCAGGTAAGGGTAAATATATGGCTTCCTCTCGGCTTCGCAACGGAACTCTTCCTAGTGAAACGTACGATTCTATTCTTAACGGAATTCGTATGCGAGTGGAGACCCGTGGTCGACCTCGGAAGTCAGCTTTGAGATCTTCATTGACTTCGAATCAATCAGATGAACCCCCAACCAAACCGTCGGTAATATGTAAGTTACGCGTACCCCACTACCCCGATGAACTTACCAATATCTTGGGCTGTTCTGATCCTCCATATTTCGGATTGTTTGAAGGTGAGGATGCTGACACTACGCGTACAACACCTACAGCTGAAGACCGGGCTCTATGCCGAAATGTAGCCCGTTTGGATCCTCATCCAAATTCTACAGAGGATACCAGCGCACAGGGCACACGTATGACTATACATTTTGGTCAGACTTATTGTATTGATGCCTGGTACAAGTCAGCATATCCCGCTGAATATACTCGACGTGATTACATGACTGTTTGTTGTTATTGTTTAGACTATACATTGAGTGACATAACTGCAGAACGTCATGCTCTTAAGTGCACCCGACGTTCTCCACCTGGTCGAGAAATATATCGCGATGGAATTTATAGCATGTGGGAAGTAGACGGTGCTCATGCTAGTTTGTATTCCCAGAATGTGTGCTTACTAGCTAAAGCTTTCCTATCCTCAAAATCCCTGTACCGAGACGTACACCCATTTTTTTTCTACATATTAACGGAAATGACCGATCATGGTCCTATGTTTCTGGGATATTTTAGTAAACAGAAGTACCACTCTGCCTACTGTGCCCCAGCACCAATTCATAGTATTTCCTGCATAATGGCACTGCCATTTACCCAAAATAAGGGGATTGGACAATTTCTTATCGACTTCAGCTACCTCTTAACGAGACAGCAGCGAACAATGGGCGGTCCTGAGACTCCGCTTAGTGCCCTGGGTGAGCGATCATTCAGGAGCTATTGGAAGAGAGCTATTTGCATAGCTGTCAATAAACATATCGTAAATTCCACAAGCTTCTCACTAGACAGTTTAGCTCTGGAGACCGGAATTAATGTTGACCATGTTGTCATTGCATTGGAAGACCTAGGATGGCTAAAAGGATCTAGTAACCCGAAACTGGTGATTAATGAACCACAGATGAAGGACATAATCCAGAAATGGTTGAATAGAGATCCGTTACAGATTGATGAGAGTAAACTTGCATGGGCACCATTAATATCGTCTGAACCAACAACAACTTCCAGTAGTCGACCTTCTTCATCCGCCTAATATTTTATTTATTATTGTATTATTATTGTATTATTATTGATATTTTGTTGCTTGATATAAACTATTAGGAGTTTTTATAGCTTTTCGGTGATATCTGTGCCCGCACTTACCTCACCATCATTTAACTCGTTCTCACTTTCTTCACTTATTTCGCTTGTTGACTGTTTCTCCTCGTCAGCTTCCTCTTCCTGTTCTGTTGAGCCAACTATGTCAACCTGAGGAACCTGGGGTCGCTTAGAGCTCCCACGTTTTTCATAAAAAAGCATAAACACGCCCTGAGCATTAAGAACTTGTTGCTCGGTTGTGAGATCCACCTGGTGGTCACTAATTCTCCACCAGAATCCATGAAACTTACGGAAACTAATGTAGTGACCAAAGTTGGCTGAACCATAGTGTATGACTGCCGCCTTCAGATCGTATAAGTCATTTGATTGAGGTATTCTCTTCATAGCTACCTGAGGATCATTATTACTCTCATTAGAGGGGTCAGTGGTGTATTCAGCGAGATCCAAAACCACCGGGAAATCAACTTGAGCAAAATTCTTGCGAACTATACCGGTACGGAGATCAAATGCGCTTCGGTTAATATGAATCATCAGCACATCTGGAGTTGGAGAGGCTAACATAGTTTGTTTGGATTTGTCTGATTCGATTTTAAAGGTAGTACATTTCAATTGTGCGTATACTTTATCGTCAATGACCTTTTTCTTCAGAACTTCCGTAACTTCATCGATACGTTTATAAAATGCCGCCGCTAATGCCGGTGATTCTCGAACACTTTCGTATTTAGCGTTCAGTTCAGTCTGATATTTACTGAGGGTGCATCGATAACATTCGACCCCACTGATAGTTTCCATAGCTGTGTAATCATGCAATAGTGAATGAAGTGTTCGGGGTTGAGTATTCAATCCCAAACTTAAATCTAAAGAGCTCAATGTTCCTTTGCGAATACCCTCCATGTCTCCACACCTAAGACATCCGACCCGTACGGCAAATGCGCCGTCAAAGGGGGTTACTAGTTTAGGCTCTGGGCTCTCACCATTTCCTTCGTCTTTCACTGTAGTCGACTTCTCACTCTTTCTGTCCTTTTCTAGAGTATTAAGCAGGTTTTGGAAGAATTCCTGAGCATCTTCTTGGTCATCGCTGACCCATCGATTGGAACCACCAATCTGTCTACGCAATTTGTCAGTGCTATAACCATGTTGGCGAGTATGAATTTGATTAAGATTCCTTATGATATCATTGAGACCACCGCTGAAATTAATGTCGTCCTTGTACAAATCAGCATAATCCGCAACGGGATCACAACTTGCCAGCGCTTGTAATACTGAGTTCATGAAACATGTATTTCCCTCGTTATAAAGACCACCGACATGGGCATCTCTAAATTTATGAATATTTCTTTGTCGCTCAGAGTCACTCAGTTCATCGTCACTGAAGTTACTGAGTCCCCATGACCGACTGGCTTTCGTATATAGGTTTCTCACTTTGGCTTGAGCTACGTCTACGCCTCCACGGAAAGTCTCGTTAAACATTAGAAAAGTTAGTATAAGAACAGCCAGTAATACAGTGGAAATAGATGGACTCAAGTAATGCTGTGAACCGTATACTGTTTGGTCAAGCTCTGGTCGCATGCCCTCAAGCTGGAAGAATTAGTTTGGGGATGTGTTATGTAATATTTTTCCGGAGAAATAGCCCCACTTTACCGGAAGATGAGATATGGGAATTGGTAGCGGTATATAAGATGGAAGATGTAATGGAACCAGAACTTAAATTAACGAACTTATTAAAATAGACAGCTGGATAGAAAAAATTGACTGGTCATGCCAAGTGACAATCCAGTGAATGCTCTGTAATTTAAAGATGGTAGCGTGTATACTGTGATGATTATGCAATATAAATATTTATATATGTGTGCAACATATACATACACACACACAGATATATTTTTCAAGATCAAAAACCAAATAAAAATAAATATTCACGACAATGGCAAAAGGTAAGTTGTAGTTTTTTAAAAAAAAATTAAGTACAAACAAGATGTTAACAATTATACACCAGGCGACAAAAAAAACAGCCGAGCTAGTAGAAGGCAATTGGATCCTGAAATCGAAGTAGAAGCTCCAGAAAAACCAGGGGATGCTAAATCCCGAGTTCTGATGCAATTAGCAGAACAGGAATTAAGAAAACCCAAGGATTCTTCGGGCTTAGATAGTGAACTTAATTCCATTGCTCAGGGTCAGACAAAATCACCATCAGGTAAAATCGGAAAAGCTAAACGAAATAACAAGAAAAATAAACGAAAGCAGGAGCGAGCTGAGATGGTGAAAGATATGCTTAGTGAGAAGGTTAAATTAGCTAAACAGCGACATAAATCTGTCCGTGATTACAGACGGGATGAAGATGAGGAAAAATAGACGGGCAAAATGGTACACTAATTTTTATATGTTTTCTATGGGTTTTAATAAATATAGACTAGACTCACCATATGTTTTAGGCGAAGAAGAAATGTTAATACTAATAATTTGGGTGCATCACGAGAATGTCCCAACCGCTCGGGGGGTTGTGGCCGCCACATATTAAATATCCCACCTTTTTTCAGCGTATTCTGTAGTTATAGAAGATGAGCCATACAAATTATCCCAATATAGAAAGCGCAGTAGATAGAGAATTAGAACGACAAATAAGAGAGGCGAGTCCAGCTGACGAGGAATCTTTTTTTGAAAATTCAGCACCACCGGATTATTTACCCGAATTCCATACCCGTGTCACTCACTTTGTTGAGAAACACAAAGATAGAAAGATAGCAATTGTTACTTCTGGAGGTACGACTGTACCATTGGAGAACAATACAGTTAGGTTTATTGACAATTTTAGCGCTGGCACTCGAGGATCAATTAGTACTGAATGGTTCTTAGAACATGGGTATGCTGTCATCTTTCTGTCTCGAGAATTCTCACTGCGACCTTTTGATCATAAATACGCCCAACGAAGTATTTTTGATTTCATGAAACTAGACAAAGACGGGAAATTGGGTATTGATCCCGAGGAAGTCGCGACATTGACGGATGAATATCGGCGTTACACTGAAGTCTCCAATCGTTTACTCTCGTTACCATTTACAACTATTTACCAATACCTGCACACATTGAGAATGATTGCTGAGACAGTTTCTCATTGTAATTCGCGGGTTCTATTTTATTTAGCGGCTGCCGTCTCAGACTTTTTCTTGCCAATGTCTAAAATGAGTGAACACAAGATTCAGAGTAAAGACCGTGCTAAATTAGTGGTCGATCTCGACCCTGTTCCGAAGTTTTTGAGAGCATTAACGCAACAGTGGACCCATAAGTCAGTCATTGTCAGTTTCAAGCTCGAAACTGACTCGGAAATCCTGTTGAGTAAATGTCGAGGTGCTTTAAATAGATACGGCCATCATCTTGTGATTGGAAATCTTCTTCAAACTCGAAAGGATGAGGTCTGGCTCGTAACACCCGACTCGGAGACCAAAGTAATCCGTAAGAGTTCTCAGATCGAGTATGATTTTCTGCCAATGGTAAATCAATTGCACGAACAACAACTGTACAAATAAATAAACAAATATAAATACCAAAATGTTTTGGATAAATTTTACATGAACTCGAGTCCTACACCGAATTGGAGTCCTTTATGTACAAGTTCGTCAATACGACTCACTAATGGTACCACTATATTCAGTTCGAAGCGAGCACTGGGATGAGTGTAGACAACTCCCATACCAGTAGATACCGAGGGAGGAGCGCCGAGTCGGGGCCCTAGAGTACCTACGTTCAAGAAATTATGCAATCGTAAATTTTTGCTATCCACTCGGGGGATTGGCGAAAACACTGAGAGACCAGCTGCTGCTATTACGTTCCCTCCTAGAGAATCCCCTTGGAAATGAGGTCCACAGTGATTTAATCTAAACCCACGAACATCGAGAGGGCCCCCAAGACTGAATCGATCTAAGAAATGGGTTGGTTTGCCATCGAGGGACTTTAGGTATCCAAATTTAGCATTAATTGCTCCTACTATGTGTTGATTGCCATACCAGGTACGAGCTATTTGAAAGGCTGAATTAAAACTAGCCATGATTTTATAAAAGGGTGAGGTAGATGGTGCGATAGCAAGTTCATTCCTGATCTCGGCCATATATCCTTCACCATTGCCACCAACTATCTCATTGGGGACCCTTGTATCATAACGCCAGTTCCAGAATAAACTTGTCTTAAACGAATTACCTACATCGCTGTGTAGCGCCGGGTTTCCGGTAAACTTGGTGCTAGCCAAGGTTCTTAGCACGGTATCTAAACCAAAGGAAGCTCGTTGGCCATGAGAAAATCGAAGCGTTATACCTTTGACGTACGCCATAGCGGATGCCCACTCAAAAGCTTTTTCCGACGAATACCCCAGCATCTCATATCGCCAACCAACGGCTGATTTAAAAGGAAGGGGCACACTGAGATCTACGATATGGGAACTTCTAGTTCTCGTTCCAGCACTAGTGTCCACGGTCACAATTTCACCCCAACCTGATGCATTGCAAATTGTCCCCCGAATATAACCAGACCCTTCTGATTGTCCGACATTGGTTCCAACTCGAGCCACAAATTTATTTTTAGCAGGGAGAACAATGTTTACAATTTTTTCGGGGGTGACAGAAAGTTGGACATCTTTAAAAATTCCTAAGGAAAATAAATTAGACTGAACATTATTAAGTGCATCTACTAATTCATTAGGCGTATTTGTACAAAGCAGGGGATCAATATAGGCTTCCAATAATTTGGATGAACAGCGCCCCTGAATTTCAACACCCTTGATCTTTAATGAACCATCGGGATCAGCTAGTCCAGCTAGCCCAGTACGCATCGATTGAAGTAGTTCTTCTCGCGACATGATATATTTTCCCTAATATTTTTTTTAATTAATATTCCTTTAGTTTTAAACTCGTATTCTTCACTTAAACGAACTAGTAGAATAGTCTCAACCTAATTAAAGCGTTACTTTGCTCTCACTGTTGTTTTGAGAAAGAAACTCTTCAAAAATATTGTGAATTCTAAAGAACCACTTGAACTTCTTTTTCTATTAGAAGATCTATCCACTTCCCTGTGTCGCTCTAACAATAACGCGAGATTCGTCAATTCCTTAGGGTTCATATGTGGTGATTTGAGGTAGTGGTGATATGCCATAATAAAATTGTCAAACCATCCCAACAGTAATGCACCCTAAACTGTAGAAGGAATAGCTATGTTTGCCTTGCAATATCAATAGGACAAAAATTAGATTACATAATTAGTGCCTCACTAGTGCCTCAGCCACTTGGCCATTTTACCCAACAGCATCGAGCGGGTAGCAAAAGAGACGTGCTTATATTTGCCAAGTCATTCATGTAATTATATGTCAATAAATATATAGATCGGTATATCTACATATGAAGTGTTTTAAAACTCAAGTATTGTTTTTGTCTATAGTAAATTCCACAAAGATATGAAACACTGTGGCTTTAATTTTCGATCGCCCAGTATAATGGTCAACGGTAATATTGCATGCTTATATACAACATACTGCTACCTGAGAGATTAAAAGCTTAAATACCCTAACATCTGCTAACCAGACCCTGCTGCGACGTGTCAAACAGAGGTAAGCTGCAGGTTTTTGAAGAAACCCGCATGCCTCGGTAAGTAGCCTCTATGCAGCAAAATTACAGAATAATTATTCATTACCTAACCCCTTACATACGTATTAGAAGGGATACCAGTAGATCATAACGAACCCTAAGAAATACAAATAGCTGTCATTTATAAAAAAAAAAAGTTCAAATATGTACCCCTTATTTAGCCGATACCAGTATCACTGAATATTCTAAAAATGACTTTAATAATATATTCTCAAATCTAATTTCTTCTCCTATCTCTATGACCGGATAACTATTGAGCTCTACTTATTTAATAGCATCGCTCGTATATATTTTTCGCTGTTTTACCGTTTGATCATCCCTGCTGTTCAATATTAGGCAATGTGCATATGTAGGCTGCCAGACGCGTTGAAGCCTTAGAAACTAGATACCGTTAAGTTCCCTATCTAGTATCTAATGCTATCTGTAATAATTTGCGTACATCTTATAAGGCTCAATATAACTAAAGAATATCACTAGTAGAATATTATTTTCAAAATTTTTTTCAAATCTATTTATTTTAGATTATCATGAGTATCTAGTCTTCTGACTCGGCTGATATGCCAGGAGCGCATTGAGCAGCAAAGGGGTAGTGGTTAGTAATCAAACGGTATGCTAAAGAGATCGCTCTCGGGGCGGGCGAATATCTCTAACTGTGCACATTATACCCCCGCCCTGGTATGTAGTATGAGATCTTCTGAACGAGCGCGGCACCAGCACCACATGACATATTGCGAATAACTAGAGGATCGGGAATACCTCCACGGATATAGATATCACAATTATGAGCAACTGTGTGAGAAATATTTTGAATGCAAAGATCTGGAGCGAGATATGTTTAGGGTGATGCAATGATGAGTAATTGGCATTTCGGCAAAACAAGTATCCCTAGATCAGAGATACAATTACCGCTATTAGAAGTGCCCTATCCCTAGATGCACCCTCATGATAAGCTGGCACTGCGTGAAGACCGCAACGAAATATCGCATACGCACATCTGTCACAATGGCTCATGGAACCGACAAGTATGAAAAGAACCGATTAAGATACCAATAAATATATGCAAACCTAACAAGTTCTATTTACCACCATCAACTTATTATGTTAGTTTCAATCAGTGGTTAATAGAAGTTTTCACCGTGTCAACATTAGTTCTTGTGGGCTGATTTCCTCCCATGCATATATAAGGTAAGGGCATGGTTACCAATGAGTTTTTCCAGATCATGCGTTGGAAGATCGCTCCTGACGAAAATGTTAGTAGTTTTGAACAAGTATAATTAACTAAATAAAAAAGAAATTCTCGACATCTTCTTTTTCAATGTGACAGGAATTACATTTAATACTATATTCCAACCAAGTATCCCGTAAATTAACAATATTTTCATTTTCTAAGGACCCCCCAAAGCCAAAGATCCCAGCTTGATCCGAGCTGCATAGGTGCATAAACCCCGACCCTGGAATTACTTGGGCGGGGTCTGACGGCAGCAAGGGCTGTCAAAAGCATGCTAAATGACGCTGAAAACCAGGTTTGATGCATTATCATTTGGGTTCAATAGCTAAAGTACTATAATATGCTACAAAAGGCATATTCCACATAACTATAACCTTGGATCAGATTATATAAGACCTCAAGTTGCTCTAGTTACGAGAATAGGGTACGGGTGGTGGCTAAATACACATCTCACACCGACGATATAGGGTTGCGGTATTACACCCAAATCACGATGTTTTAAGCCGGGACCATCAGGGTACGGGAATTACATGCGTTTAAGCTGCAGCAAATTTGGACGTTTCTCCCCTCCCCCCCCCACTGGGAGACTTTTCGTTTTATCCCGTCAACAGCAGCTGGGTAAGTTCTTTCATAGTCTTTATATACCGCATTGCCCTCCACCCTTTGAACATTCTGTCCTTTATTTCAAATCACGTTTCCCGACGTTTTCATTTGATATCGGTGACGTGCGGCGATTTATTTTTTGATTTTGCCAGATCCTTTTGATATTTCTTAAATTAACCTTAATTTTCGAAATAGAGAAAACTGATCGGATAGTACATTGGAACGTAAGTAAGATTAAGTTGTAAATCTTATTAGAGAATTTTAGAGGAAAACAAAACCTTAATCCATTTATCGAACACACTCTCTTTCACAGATATTAATTCCATCGTTTCTGCTTGTTTTTTTCTTCGTTTTACTGGCACAGAACAAAAACATAAACATAAGATATTCATGTTTCTATAAGAATGTATTCATACTTCGGAAGTTGCCCCAATGCCAAAGAGAGTCTCATCCTTTTTGAGGCCGTCAAGCTAGGATTGATTCCTACGGTCAGTGATCGACTAAGCGAGGAAGAACGTAAGGAAATAGTCAGCGGTGCCATTTACATCTGGGATGAACGTAAGTCTCCTATGCGACGTTGGACTGACGGGATGACCTGGTCCAACTCGCGAGTAGTTGGAGATTTTCTGGAGTATCGCGAGTCCATTCCCGACTTCAATTCGGGAAAAACTGGTAAGTACTGCCTGAAACCTTACGGCCTAAGAAAACGCTCCATATGCCTGCCTGCTTTCGGAAACAGTTCATTGCGATTGATTTCCTACTTTGTGAGTAGCGACATAAAGCATTTCACACTCAAACCACCCAGTGCTGATCCTCGGTTTGCTGAAATCGTCAAAAAGATGGATGCTAATCCCAGTGAACAGCAGAACCTCCAACTTTTAGCATCTATGAAACGAAGAAAACGATATAAAACAGTTCATGAGATCATCAATAATAGGAATGAGCACGAGTCTCGATTTTCAAGACCGGTGCCCTTGATTCCGGCGGCCAATGGCCAGCATCTTAGTGACGGGGACTTATCGAGCTCGGATGTTGCCGATATCGATATGCCTGATATGGCTCATGCAAAGCAGGAAACGGTCCGTCATATTGATCATTTTGGACCCAGATCAGGAAGAATGTCAATATCTGGGCGTCCTCCGGCTCCCCCAGACATGCACATACCGCTGTATTTTGTTCATTCGCATCCTAATTCATCTTCTCATTCTCCTACTGCGAAATTCCTTCCTGAACCATCTAGCTCCATATCAGTGCGCCCTCACAGCCCACCTTATCATGGCCAACCAACTCATTCAGCAAACATTTCTCTTCCTATCCCTGTTCCTGTACATCGTCATAAGGTTGATGGAAAGTTTCCTAGCGTCACTACGACCCCACCAAGTGATGCGTTACTGCTGCCGTCACCAATTTGGCGACCTCAAGACATGCATAGCGAAGACAGACGTGCCCTTGACTTGCTCAACTCCCTCCCCATCGACTCACAAAGATAATTATCAGTAATGATTTATGAACATCTATCATCTTTTGAAGAAAAACCTCCATCGGTATGAAGTTATATATTGGAACTTTTATATTGCATATTAGTTACTTGGTAGGCTATCTCACCAATTGATTCATATTCTAGTTTAATTCGTTTATTTTACATAAATAACTACCGTTTTATCTGTTTCGTTTGGTATTCGTTATTATTTTATTGGCTATCATTTTATTGGCTATCATTTTTATATTCATCGGTATCGTTTATTCACTTCAATCCTCTTTATGTGGTTAGGGCAATTGACTGTTTCTCGCGGTGCGCTCCCCGGGGTTTGAGACAGACAACGAAGCCCTAGGCTCTGTAGGTTTTAGATAACGGGCAGCAGCCTCACTCACTCACATGATTACTGACTATAGTTCTCACTTTATTTCCATTATGCTGCCGCTGCGCGTGGCCGATCAAAGACGATGGAATATGATTTTCTGGCATTTATGATTTATTAATTATTATTTGAACCCATTGCTCTAAGTTCGTTATTTTGTGTATTCGTCTTGAAAAAAAATCAAAGTACGATTCCATTTAAGTCTAGATAATTATTAGAGAAAAGCAATTGTATCGTATACTTCTTTAATTGGATATTTATATTACAACGTCATGTAAATTTATAATTTTAGTCTTTTGAAAAAAATTTCGCATTATTTTAATTTTTATTTATTGATTGTCTGGGCGTTTTTGTGCTATATTTATAACTGAGCAACGGAATTTAGGCGTCATCCGTGCATGCCTTAAATTATTAGATGATCCAAGCCCTGCAAATTGAGGCAAAAGCTATGGATCTTCCTATCTTGTCTAAATGCTATGATCGAACCACTGGCAAATACCACAATTATTTCAAAATTAGTTAACAATATACGACCAAAATCCTTTATATCAATTGTCATAATATTTAATTAATAATATACGGCTATTTGGTTTTTCTACGCAGTTTAGACTATTTACATATTTAAGGGCACCCTCTCCACTGCCTTAATACACAATGCATGTCAAAGTGGAGTGGATTTACTAGTGAGAAAACACGCTACAAAAAACAAGAGAATAAGCTTTGCAAATAAACAATTTTTTGTATTTTTTGTAACTGTGGTATATGTGCCACATATGTTCGGCATTTACGATAATAAACCGTTTTGTGAACGACATGATTTTCTTTAAGCTAATTAATACGCAGACGCACCTATCTGAACCCACACGCCAAGTCCCAAAATAATAGAACCCTTAAACATGATCAATTAAACAACCCAAGCCCACGCCCTCAGGATTGGCGACTTTGTATAGGGCATCAACATTGACCTTTTTGATTTGTGTACATAGAGGTAAAAACATTAAAAACTAAGCATAGTCGTAAGAATTTCTCCTAAATCATCCACTTTTGATTGTTTTTCCCTCAAAGCTAATTTGATTTGAGAAAAAAAAATAGAAGGAGATCTGCTTCCCTGTGTGAGATACAGCAGTTTTTTATCCGATATCTCTCTCATTGAGAAAACATTCAGAAATTTGAACAATCTCAATTATTATTGTTTTGAAATACGTAAGATGTCTCCTCAAGATCGTTCTATGCCTACCGAGAATTATAAATATGTTTTCCCTGGTGGAAATCAACAGTATAGTACTCAGGAATATTTCCAAACTCCTGTTACTGAGCCGGTAACTCCACCTGCATCCAACACTTCGCATTCAATTTACAATCAACATTATTTTGTCACTAACAAGCAAATTTTCACTCCGAAACAGACCTTTTCTCCACAATTGACGGTCCCTACTCCGTCGAGCTATCACACAACACTGATGGCTTCTCCTATTGAGTCTGTGTTTGGCTATCCTACTAATAATGGTCACTCAAGAAGCTATTCGTATAACTTGAGTGATCCTCAGAGTGGGGTTAACCGTGGTTCATTTGGTAGTGAATTAAGACCTCGGGCATATTCCTCCGGTCGTAAGTCATTGGAATCATTTGCATTTCCTGCTCCTTTATCTAGCCCCATCAGTCCTGACTATATGAATCGGATGAGAATGAAGTCGGATGAGTATAGATATGCCCCGGGAAACCCACCAGTTTCCAATACAGTGAGTCCGGTTATGGTCTCTTCGATCAGTTCACCGGCAAGTACGGTTTCTATTGGATTTGGGTCACATTCATTGAGTGCTAAGTCTGGACATTCGAACTCAGTGGGCTCTATGAGTTCTATTGGCACTATTCCGCCCACCATTACTGAGAATGGAGACGCAGGCGTCTCTTCTAAACAGCCTCAGGTCAATTTAGAAGCATGTACCAGTGAAGAAATCTTCGATCTTTGTCGAGACCAAAGAGGTTGTCGCTTTTTGCAAAGAAAACTCTCGGAATCTGACCATGTTCTCGTTTACCGCATTTTTGAAGCGACCAACAAGCACATTATTTCGCTCATGAAGGATCCCTTCGGAAATTATCTGTGTCAAAAATTGTTTGAACGCTGCACTGCTAACGAGATTACCGCTATTCTCCGGGCTGCATCACCACAGTTACCAACTATTGCTACCAATCAGCACGGAACTCGAGCATTACAGAAACTCATCGATAATTTGTCTACCAAGGAGCAGGTTGATATTGTTGTACAATCTCTTGATGGCCACGTTGTGAAGCTCATTAGAGATCTCAACGGAAACCATGTAGTGCAGAAGCTGTTACTCTCTCTAGATGAGTCGGGGTCACAGTTTATCTATGATGCAGTGTGTCGTTCGGTTGTTGAGATCGGTAGCCACCGCCACGGATGCTGTGTTTTACAGCGTTGTTTGGATTATGCTCATGAGTATAACCGTCACCGTTTGGTTGCACATATCGTTGCTCAAGGTGTCTCGCTGGTCTGTGACCCCTTCGGGAATTACGTCTGTCAGTACGTCATTGATCTCGGTATTCCGGAGTATACTGATTCGTTGGTCCAGCGACTGTTGGGCAAGATACCCCAATTATCAGTACAGAAATTCTCTTCTAATGTGGTGGAAAAATGCTTGAGGTCGGCATCTGCTCCCCTTCAGGAAGCAATTGTTGCTGAACTCATGATTCCTCGTACATTGAATGAACTTCTTCTGGATAATTACGGTAACTATGTTATCCAAACTGCCTTGGAATCAACGACATCGCTAGATGCTGCAACTAAGCAGGCCATCAGCTCGTCGATTTGCGCGGCATTAACTCAGACAAGGTCACCTTATGGTCGCAGAATCATGTCTAAGTTGAAGGCCTGGTAATACACTATTTTCTTACTTCTCTTCTTCACCTTGTCAACACAAATATCTTAGCTTTCCAGGTGAGCTGGCTCGTGTCCTGATTTAAATTTGTTGTGGAATCGCACATAGTGTACAATATAGTTACATACTTACTTTACATTTCATCATAACATTAAAATATTTCTAGCTATTAATCATCATCCTTTGTTTTGAGCTTTTTGGCTCGAGATTGAGGCCCCCAATCTGCCCGAGGATTCTCTTGAAACTTGACAACCTTAGAATCTCGGAATTTCTTGATTGCATTTGCCTTTTCGTGGTGCTCCATACATATCTTTTGACTCGGCTGCTTCTCGAGGATACGAGCTCCAGGACTTTTCTTCATTTCACGTTGTTTATCTAACTTTTCTGATACCCACTGACGATAGAAATCCCAAATGTAGCTAAACGGCGCATTCGTTTTCAAGCAGCCAGGTTTAGCATGAGTAAGACTGGCATCATAGCCACCATTGTATAGCACACTAGCCATCTGTGTGAGTGGAGGCACCAGTGGGGATCGTACAATTGATCCCAGATTAGATGGATTGATGTAAAAAGGTGCATCCTCCAGTTCTTGTTTAGCAAGCTCTGTCATTCCTATAATTCTTGCTTTGGTTTTATATACCTCGGGATCAGCTTCATCCACGCATTTCTGTATCTCCTCGATGAAACTACGGTTATGTAGTCTACCAGCCCACATAGGGCCAGCTAAATGAAAAGGATTACCACATTCATCACAATGCGACCCGACTACAGGGCCCCGTGCAGTTCCGAACTTGGGTTCAACAACTCCGAGTGGTTGAGTGTGGAAGGATTGGCACCCAGTACAATTGTAGACAATCATAGATTTGCCAATATTTTGTTTCACTTTCTGTTTGGAGCTTGTGACACGAATTACGCAGCGGACATAATAATCAATTGAGAGACTTAGTAGTGGCTCAATAGCTCTTCCATACCGAGCGGCAGATGTAGCAACAGCGTTGAGAACTAACCTCAAAGCGGACTCGTGCATGGCATCATTATGAAGGGTAGTACCACCGTACTGAGACCAACACTTTTCCGGATACGTATTACCAGCAAGTACAGCCAAATCAGTACAAGTTACCAAGAGAATGCCATCATCAAAAACGGACTGTACAGCTGCATCTAAAAAAGGAACAGCACTTCCATAAGGATCTAAATCAATAACATGGCCACGCTCAGCTCGGATTGTAGCATTCGCATCTCCCTGGACGGGTTGAACTTTATCCTTCACGGAATTATGTTCGGCATTCAGTCTGATCTGCTCTACAGCAGCAGCACTTAGATCATTTGCAACCACTGTTTTTACTTGGGGGATCTCCAATGCATATCTACAGCTTCGTAATCCTGTAGCAGCTAAACCTTCAATGATACGAATGAATGGTTCTGGTTTACGTCGTTTATATGTCTTGGACCAAGCCATTATAGCCATTGTGCTCAAATCACGATTGAACTGCTGAATGGGGTTATAAAACACATCTTCTGGTTTAGCACCAACTAAAGTGGCCTTCCCCTCACTCACCGTTTGCATATATCTCACGCCGCGAGTTCTCACTAATCGAAAAATCGTGTGAAATTTTTATTTTTGGGCTGTTTATTTTTTTATTCTATATACCCTGCCCAGATTCAGATCCGAGACACCGATAAATATAGTCAAATGGTGGATAATCTGGATGAATATGGTGGAGGGCAAATTAAATGATTTAAACGAAGTGTTGGGAGGAAAGAGTCAGTGAAGTTTTGAAACAATTTCATAGCACCTACTTGCCTATTAACGAGAAAACATGTAGAAGCCATAAGATCTAGAAATGCTGTTATTTACACATTTATATATCTCCTTATCTTTATCTTTATATTTCTCCTTTATATATACAAATACATTTATCAGGATTGTTTTCAACTTTAATTCCATTTACTCTATGCACTCTCCAATTAACGCCTTACCCAGACTCACCCCGATCTGTGCATCCTGTGTGGAGATAGGACCTGATCGGTGATAAAATCAGAGAGTTATGTCAGAGCCTACAGACTTCCAACGCAGAATACTGGGTCCTGAGGGAGCCGCTGAACTAGCTAGAGAGTTCGGTTCGGCCGCAATGTCTTCTCGAAGTCCCCAATTTGATGACTCAGATAGTTTCAGTGACTCGTCCTTCGAGAATGATGTATTTATTAGTGATGCCCAACAGCAATGGGATGAGAATATGAAACAGCTAGAAGCAGCAGTATTTTATGTGCTGTGTCCCGTGTTAGGTAGATTGTTGGGGCGTCGATTTGCTCAGAACATGTGGTTAAGATTCGTGAAATATCGATGGCGTATTTTTAATGAGAAACAGATAGTAAATTAAGTTTAAACAAATAATTCATCGTAAAAGGAGTATGTATATAAATATATGACATTGTCATCTTCATAATCTAGGTCGCATAAAAATATATAAGGTCATCAATTTTTGTGTGTGAATGGAAAGGAAGTATGGGCGTCAGTGGATGGGTTCAGTGAGTGAAATGTTATTGAGGGAACCCGCTAAAGTTACTTAGACTTGTGACACCATTCCAGCGGTCAAGACCACTACTGTGGGCAATGTTACCTTGACTATGGCTGGTGCGACTGGGCACTTTAGTCCTCATAGTGTAGGCTGAAGAAGAAGATACGGAAGCATGACGTAAAATACCACCCAGATATGACTCTGGTGCATCATCATTTTGTTCAGGACGCTTGATGATGCTGATTCCCTGATCTTCCGTGAAGGAACAAGTTAGCCCTAGCTTTTCACACATCACATTAAGCATGTATGTCTGTTCCGGCGAAATAAATACCATTTGCGCAGATGGAATAACGATCTGAGAGCGCGATGTATCTCTCTTAAAGGAAACGAGAGATGTATAAGTCTCCAAAGTTTCTGTATCATTGAAATCAAGTACTGCTGTAGATCCATGAAGTCCTCCAGAAGTAAACCCGTGAGCTCCAAACACCTGGGAATTAGTAGCACGGGCACGGGCAATGGGGCTCATCACCAGACCCAAGGGAGCGTGGGCGTTAGCGGAAGTGGAAGCGGAAACAGCTGATGAGGTAGGAGCTGACATTGAGGCCGAATTGGAAGGGAATGAAGAGTGCATTGATGTGACAGGGGTGGCTGTAGAGCCAGATGATGCCACTGAAAAGGAGCTTGGAGCTGAGGCCGGTGGGGAAGCTGAAACACTGGTGGGAGTTGCACTAATGGAAGCTCCCGAGGAAGTAGCATTACCCGAAGTCATGGAAGACTGTGCAGATGCTGGAGTAGACTTATTACTGGCCTCGCCTTTCTGGTGCTGCTCCTCCAATTGACCACGCTTCTCACGCTTCTCACGCTCAATGCGCTCTCTCTCCTGATACGGAAGCATCTTCTTGTACTCAACACGGAGTTTTCGCCCTCCTAATTCGCGCCCGTTGAGACTGGAAATGACCGCTGCAGTTTCTTCAGCTGAAGCGAAGTTTGCGAATGCTAGTCCTCTAAACACTCCATTATCAAAGTGATAGTTGAATGCATAAGGCAAAGGAAGCCCAAGTTGGGTCATAAAGTCAATCAACTGTTCTTTTCGCACAGCAAATGGAATATTCTTAACAACAATGGCAGTATTAATAATTTCATCCGCACTTGAATGATGGCCACTTGACGACGTAGGACTTCCAATGAGCGCAGGGGCAGTCAATATAGGAGATACAAACTCCGATTGACTGTTTTGTCGTGAGCTCGGCTGAGAGCTATCCGAGCTCATCGTCTGCTGAGTAAAGTCATTAAATTCATTAGACGCGATTGGTTCAGAATCAGCGGTCAATGCCGCTAAAGACAGCGGCTGAATATCGGGGGTGGTGGCAGTTGACGAAGTCCTTCCTGCCTGTTGTGCGCCGTTTATCAAAGAAAGCGGCGAGCCCCAAACAGAGTTTGAACCAGCATTGGATGTTTGTGGGGTTGCAGGAGGAGCATTAAGAGAGGACCAAAGTCCACTGGTAGTCTTTTGTGCTCGCAACGAGGGATCAGACATGTATTGTTGAGATCCAGTAGTACCACGGATAAATTTACTATTATTATTGGTATCCTGAGGCAAATATTGCTGGAGTTTTACTGAGGCCATGTATTAAGTTCAGATACTTCGTTCTCTAGTGTATAATTTGGGGAGAAAACACTCTCAGGTAAGACTCCAAAAGGTTATTTCACTAAACTCAAGAGGAAGGAAAAAATAAGCAGAACCTCTTCTTATCACGTTTTATCTAATTAACTTTCCTGTAAATACCGTGAAAAGTATATTCGAATAATGATGTCTCTTCTTCTACGGGTTAATGATAAGGATAGCTTCAACTTGCTTAATTAGTGGCAATATGGAATCCTTCTTATGACTATATCCTCAAATTTTAGCAAAGATTCGTACAAAAGCTATGTTTATTCAATCTCAATGATAATGCTCTATACTGCTAAAACGCCTTCACAGTGACGAATCAGGGTAGTTGAATTGTCTGCTTATAGTGTGTAAGGGCTCCTGTGGCTGTTGATCAAGAAGGCAAGGGTCCCTCAGAAAGCTATTCTCCGCCTAAGAAACACAAGCCATTAAGATATCTAACAACCCTTAACTGAGTTTCACCCTCATCGAAAATCATTGATATGCAGCAGCCTTTAGCCTTCAACATGCCATTTTTCCTCGTTGATTTTGATTACTGTCGGTGACAGGTACCTTACATCAACGATCTTATATTTGCATTGATGTACAACTTATAGAGGGAAGTCCACAAATATCGTGTAAGTACTTAAATAAAATTTAATTATACGTATTTAATTGAATATTATGGGAGACTTCAATCATTTTCGCGTTTACCAGTGGGAAAGGAAACGATGTCGCATTAGAACGAAATGTGTAGGGTACGAAAAAAAAATCTATTTAGTTTATATACTGAATACCTGAGATTATGATTTATACCTTGGAGTATGTATATTTAGAGATTCTCATGTCATTCCCCGCACTTTCACAATCAAAAAAATATATGCATGTGCACACGAAGTGTGTAAGCCAATGATGTGAATTGAGTTTCGTCTGCATTTCTGACAGTGGGTTAGGGTGAGACCTAACATCTAATGTAACATCCAATGTCACAGGGCTAAAGAAGACCGATCTCTGTCGGGGTTGTAAGTTTTATAAACTATGAAAGCCATACTATTGCAAATAAACATAACTTAATAATATTTGATATTTGATATTTGATATTTTGTATATAACTATGTAAATAATTCAATTTAATTTTTTCATATTAATTATTCTTCGGTATATATGAAGAGGTACTAGCACTTAATGCTGTTCTGTAGAAACTTTCCTCACTAGAATCGGCATTTAACTTTCTATGGCTTTAAAATTTATGCTTCTGATCTTTCTAAAATCTTGCATTGGGCAATAGTTTAATTTGAGTTTTCCTTATGAGCAACTCACATTAAGCTTTAGTGACTCAACTCTATAGAGAGAGTAAGGTCCTGCATGGGTAATGCTACGAAAAAAAAAAGGTATAAATTGCCTTACCTATCCTGAATAATCTGAACAACAACTTCTTCTTCAAACTGATTTAATAAAATGCCTATCGAACTAATCCTTAGTCCCTTCATGCGACCTGTCGTCAAGGCTCATGCCTACATCATGGGTATCCATCGTGATAGTTCCCACTACACACCTATAATTAAAGAAAATTATGGGACTAGTCCTACCAAGCTTGTCGTACGTAAAGAATTTGGCACTGGTTCCAAGATATTGGCTGTCTTTGAGGATGGAAAGGCCGATTCTTACAGTGATAAGATTTATCATATGACAAGATCTCGAGCTGTGAAAGGAGCCTACAAACTTTATGCTGCTGGTGACGAAAATCCAATTGCAGCAATTAGAGCTGGTCTTCGCAGTAATGTTCTCCTTTTCAAAACTGCTGACCTCAGTGAACTTGAACTCGGTTGGCATGTTGTCGATCATGTTGTCGATGCACTAGATGACTATCGCACATTCCATCTTGCTGATGGTCAAACATATCAGTGGACTTTCAAGGGTCACTACCTTGAACGTGTTCACAACCTCGGTCAGAAAGAAGCTGAGGTTCGTGAGCGTGTAGGCTACTGCCATCCTCATCCTAATCGCATGGGATTTGACCTGTACTTCAACGAGTCCATTATGCAACGTGAGATGGCTATTTCAACGGCTCTTATCTGCTACATCGAGGCTTGGAATACCTGGAGGGCTTATGGTGGTATTTATCTTGCTGAACAGCATCTTCCTTTTCTCCCCTGGAAGCGCGATTAGTTCAATTCACTAATACATTTGCTAAATTTAATATATCTAATCACTAGTTTTCATAATTTTACAATAAACATTTTATTCATCGAAAGTATTCCACCACATGTACTACATAACTTCAAAAAGGCAATAGTCAGCTTATAATATTATGAAGTTAGTACATTAAATTACATATAGAATATTTGATAATACAGTTATCCTACTATATTTCGTAACCAAATAACAGGATAGGAACTATGTGAACTATCCAGGGAAGGGCATAAAATGACACTATATATACACTTATATTCCTTAGTAACCGAGTTAGGTGCTATGGCCTATCTGTGAATCATAGGACCGTGATATGCCCATTTGGCTAAGTGGTTATAGCTTCTCACTTGTACTTAGCGGTTCAAGGTTTATGAGAGGGTCGCAGGTTCGATTCCTGCAGTGGGCATTTCAAATTTTTTAGCAAAAGTTTTTATAAATTTAATTTCTTTTTCTGAATTGGCTTTCATTAATTTATATACATAATAACTATTAACAACACTTTAGCTACCTAACTAGCCAGTGAAGATCGTAGTTCTTTACGATCCTTCAATTTTGACGGTCGTTTCACTCGATTCCATAACGTTACCTTTTTGTCGAAAACGAAATTAAAAAGAACAGCAGCCCAAGAATCATGGTACGGCAACGGTTCATAAAATTCGTATGCTATTTTATGCAATTCCGGAAGTTTTGACCAAGCAATGTATGGGAAGTCATGGTGTTCACTATGGTACCCTGCATTATAAACAAAAAAATTGAGCCATCCATAGTAACTGAAAGTCTCAGGATATGCAATTGTCTTAGACCGTTCCTTCGGAGGGTCCAAAAGATAATGTTCAGCAATAAAGTGACCCGCGATGGGATGCAAACTTCCACTCAACAGAGCAGACAATAATAAATAGAAGTACGATTGCCATCCACAGTAAGTCACTAAAATATAGTTCGAGAGAACTTGAACAGCAATATTAACATAATGAACCCACGTGAATGGGATATTTACCAAGAAAACCGGTCTTAAGGCATAGAACAACAATTGGAACGTAGCAAAGAAAGCCTTACCTAACACATTGGACAGCACAATAGCCTCCAATTTAGTTGGTAAGTCGGTATCAAAATCAGGCTCACCCATATGCTTATGATGCAACAGGTGATACGGTCCAAAAGATGCCGAATAAGGTACACCTACAGGAAGGTTGGCAACGATACTAAACAATCGATTAGAAAGCGGCTGTTTAAATCCAAGATTATGACAGAATTCATGGATAGCGAGGAATAAATTTGAATCACAAGTTGCACCGATAAAGTATGCCGTTAACCAAAAAATAGGTGAAGAAAACGCAACATTACGCATCAGGTATGCACATGTAAACTGAACAGTGCAAACAAATAGCACAATCCATTTAGTTTTAGGTTCATGTCCAACTAATTTGGTTACTTCTGGATGTTTAGCAATGATTTCCATCCGTCGAGATCTATGCGGTTCTTCATGATAAGTTAAGAAAAACCTCTCATCTATTTCTGACATTGTAAAAAGGAAAACAAAAATAAGAGTAAAGAGTAAAAAGTAAAAAGTGGTTGGACTTTTATCGGTTTACTTTTTCGTCTTTGTTTTCTTCTTTTATTTCTTCCAAGTTTATTTTCTAATAATTGAAATATCTATTCGGAGCCGTCGCGTCTATTGTCGGTATGTAGTTTCCTTAAGCATCGGACTAATTGAGTCTGGATCCCTAAGGAAATAAGATCCCGTGATAAGTTTACACGATGGGCAATTCCCCAGAACAGCATGTAAAAACCACGCGCAAAACCGCGACATACAAAATACGGACAAAAAGATAGCGTAGAACCCACTCTCCACAACCACACACACTTTAGGGAAACATTTTTACAACCCACAATCTCATTAACTTTACCGAAACTTGCCGATCGACCCCTCCCCGCCCGGCTAAAAAATTGGCATCCGATTGATTAAAAATCAATATAAATATGCTTAAGATTTTCCCTCGAAATTCACAAATGTGTCTTCGAGCCCGGATCAACCCACAAATGCTCCCCAACTATACGACGGCTAGCACTGTGCAGCCATCGAAACAGGACGAAGTTCTGTTTCAAAATAATGGTGCTAGTCGTCAAGTTACTCTAAATCGTCCCAAAAAACTTAATGCCATCAACCAAAATATGTGTGAAATGATGATCCCTCGTCTGTTGGAATATGCAAAGTCTAACCTTGCCGGCTCTATCGTTCTCAAGGGCCAAGGTAATAAGGCATTGAGTGCTGGTGGGGATGTCACTGAACTTGCATTGCGTACCCGAGATATTGGTCTTGAGAAGGCTGGCCCTCTCAATGCTGAGTACTTCCGAATCGAGTTTGGCTTGAACCATTTAATCGGAACTTATAAAAAGCCCTACGTCTCGCTTTGGGATGGGATTGTTATGGGAGGTGGAGTTGGTTTGAGTGCCCATGGTTCTTTCCGTATCGCCACTGAGAAGACGGTATTTGCCATGCCCGAGACCACCATAGGATACTATCCTGATGTTGGTGGATTGTTCTACTTGTCCCGTCAAAATGGTCAGTTGGGACTGTTTGCAGCACTCACTTCCTACCGTATTAAAGGATACGATGCCTACCATTTAGGACTGGCTAGTCATTATGTTAGTAGTGAACTGATCCCTCAGGTTGAAGCACGTCTGAGTGAAATAGAACCTCAGGGAATTCCCAATGAAGAATATTACCAGTTGGTCAATGCTGCTATTGAGGACTTTGCATCAGAACCCCCGGCATCATACAGACCTGCTCTTACTCCTACTGAATTAGATATTATCGATGAAGCATTTGCTAAGGAAACTGTAGAGGAAATTATTGAAAGTTTGCATGCTCAGCAGACTAAAAGTCCTAAATTTGTAGATGAAACTGTGGCGGCTCTAAATGGACGATGTCCCTTAAGTTTGAAGGTCGTCACCAAGGCGTATCGTAAAATCGCTAAACTTGATTTCCGCTCGTCTTTCGATGAAGAAATGAAGGTCTGTCAGAACTTTAACCTAGGTCCTAATTTTAGTGAAGGTGTAACTGCTTTGCTCATAGAGAAGCGTGCTCCTAATTGGCAGCCAGCTACCTTGGCTGAGGTAGATAATAAGATGGTCGATGACTTCTTTGTAGCTCCTCCCAGTTTGAAAGCGGTCACTTTCGAAAATGACGATACTTTCAATACCTATCCTCATAAGTTCGGCTTACCTTCGCAGCAGGATATTATGGACTACGTTACAGGTGAGACTTCCGAGCACGAAACTAAGGCTTCTCGCAACGATATTCTCCAGCATTTCAGCAAACTTTACCCCGGTGGAATGAAGCTTGGATTAACTAAGTATATTGATGAAATGCTTGCTCGAAAAACCACTGCGGACGCTGAAGATTCTAGCTTGGTTGATTGGAAGTACTAATTATAATATTAATATCTACTTGTACATATACACAGTCAAAACCTATTATATTTATCAATATCTGACCCGAGAACGCCGGCATCAATCCAGCTGACTTCAACGACCGATAGTCACGTTGATAGTTATCCCATGTCGAATATAGATCTATAATCTGAAAATACTATGGGGCTTTTCTAGGCTTTTATCATCGAGTGTACAACTGGGATATGCATCGCTATATGATAAGATTTGAGACGTATGACTCTTTAATTATATGAATAAATAAATTTAACGACGATCATTCTATCTAATTGTTTAATTTCCCTTTTCATATGTAATTGTATTCCTCCCAAGCATACAATCCCATTGAGCAATAAATTTAAGATTATCGTATGCATGAAATTTACATGTCTTTTAACATTTGATAAAAATTTAATTTGGCTCAATCTGAAACAACTTATTTGGCCTTCCCCAGGCATTGTAGTAGTCAATTAGATCCTATAAAGCATCTGCATGACCATAACACTTCCAGATCAACACGAAGGCAACCATCCATCTACAACATATTTTCAACCTAACATTTTGTTTAAATACATATATTCTATTAAATTAGCAATTAAGTTACGATTTTCTTCATATCATTCTCGTAATCTATGAATCTCTCTATCCACAATAAGTTTCACGTGAGAGCCTCGAAGTACAACATCTCTGCGCCATTAGGCTATAGTTTGAAGATTTACATATACATGTACCATTATTTCAATGCCAATTTATAAAGATGAATGTGTGTACACTTTCGATAACCAATATTCACAATATGGTGTCGATGTTTGTTTGACATGCTTTATTGGTACCAGTCCAGACCCACTTCATGACTTTACATCTCAGCATTCCCGGTTAAGTGGCCACACAGCATTTCTAAACTTGAAAAAAATACACGAAAACAAAGATGAAGGAAATCAGAACAGCAACCAAATTGAACATCAGCCCAAAAAGCTACAGATTACCGCTGATTCAGGCCCTGAAGATGAACTTATTTCTACCTTCAAAACGTTAGCGAATGATAAATCTCAGGATTGGAAAATAGCACAGGAAAAAGTTTTAACAAGTGATTCTTTCAATACTACTCAAAAAACTGAAGAATGGCAATTAGAACTTCAGCCTTGTGATCATGTAGCCATGCACGAGTCAATATTGGAAAGTACCATTCCAAATTCCAATCCCACAAATCGTGCTACTACCTGCAGTTCTTGTTCTCTGGATACCAATCTATGGTTGTGTTTAGGATGTGGTAGTTTAGGATGTGGTAGGAAGCAATTTGATGGATCTGGTGGTAATAGCCATGCTCTTAGTCATTTTGAACAAACGAACCATGCATTGGCGGTAAAACTTGGTAGCATTACCCCTGACGGTCATGTTGATGTTTACTGTTATGATTGCGATGAAGATACTTTAGATCCCCAGATCGCGAAGCATTTAGCCCATTGGGGGATTGATATTTCCCAACAAACGAAAACAGAAAAGAGCATGACCGAGCTTCAATTGGAGCAAAATATCAACTGGGATTTCGTCGGAACTGATGGTGGTACTCCAGTCAGTGGCTCTGGTCTTACAGGATTGAAAAACCTTGGTAACACATGCTATCTGAACTCTATTTTTCAATGCTTGTTCGCAATCCCAGAATTCGCTGATGGTTTCAAGCCAATTTCCCCCAACGAAGAACCACTGGGTACCCCTGATGACCTATATACTCAGCTCAGGAAGCTTAGGGATGGATTGGATAGTGGTCGATATGATGTTATTACTCCTCAGATGGTCAAGGCCATTGTTGGTAAAGACCACAGTGAATTTGCTACAGCACAGCAGCAAGACGCCTTTGAGTATTTGGCTTATTTCCTCTCCAAAGTATCTAAGATCAAGGATTTAAAGGAGGACTTGCCAGCTCAATTGTTCGGATTTCAGACCGAACGAAGGTTTGCATGCACTGAATGTACTGCTATAAGATACATGGTAGAGCCACAAGAGAATTTGTCAGTGAGTGTTCCCATAGAAGAAATAAATGAGGAGTCCGATGAGAAAGTATTCCGTGCCATTGAGTTCAACGAATTACTGGAAATATTCACTGCTGAAGAGGAGATTCAAACAAAGTGCCCCAGATGCCAGAATTCAAAGGCTGTATCCAGCGTAAAGTTTAAAACCTTTCCAGAGATCCTCATCACCAATGTACGCCGATTCCGAGTAGTAAATTGGGTACCCCAAAAGGTTGATGTCCCCGTAGTTGTTCCTGAGAAACTTAACTTGGATAAGTATATTTCCCAGGGTGCTCAACCAGGCGAAGATGTAATAAATGAAGATGCTGATAGCGATGCTTTTGTCCCAGATGAGAACGCAGTAACCATGCTGCAATCAATGGGATTCGAACGGGCTCAATGCATATCTGGGCTGCATCTTGCAAAGTCCAAGGGTATAACTGATCTTGAGCCTGTAATTGACCTCATAGTTACTGGAGAGGCCGATGAATTTGCTGCGAAGCAATCTCAGAATGACGCTACCTCGAAGCCAAAGTACAAGGATGGTGATGAGGGTGTAGTTATGCTTCAATCAATGGGGTTTGATACTGTTCAAGCGATATCTGCGTTGGAATGCAATAATGGAAATATTGAAGCAGCGGTAGAATGGCTGTTTTCTGGTAAATATGAGGAATTCAAGGAAAATAGTACCGTTGCCAGTGCTCGTAGCAAAAACTCGATGGTCTGTGGTAGTGCTAATATGCCAGCTGATTACAAGCTAAGCTCTATCGTATGTCACAAGGGTGCTAGTGTTCATGTTGGACATTATGTTGCAGCTATCAAAAAGATGAATGATATGTATTTATTTAATGATGAACGTGTCACCAAGGGAAGCGACACAGAAGAGCTCCAAAAGTTCGCGTACATTTACATATTTGAGCGCTGTTAACTGTAATTATTTAATTGTAACATAATTATACTTGAAGTATCTGCTTATTCGCCTCATAGTAAATATTATCTGCATCAGAGGGTAGATTCTGTAACAGTTTTAGACTTTCGTTGACCAAACTGTATGCTTTCTTCAATCCTCTGATTAGCAAGTCACCAGAGTTGTCGATATCCAGTTTGGTGATCACTAAGTGCTTAGAATTCGTTTTCATGGATGAACGAAACACCTCTGCTTCCAATTTGCGAATAAGATCAAAGAAATGGCATTGAAATTCGTTTGAAACATGCTTTTCAAAAGTAGATTTGAACCTATTGAAAGCATATTCTAGAACAAGACAATAATCAATGTAAACATCGATCTTATCGGTTGAGCTCAGTATGCCGGTGTGCTGTTCCCTCAATCGAATGGCACGTTTGATTCGGAACAATTTATCCATCTCTGAGTTGCAAGCATCTTCTCCATGGGTAATTACCTTGAATAGAGCACTGTAGGCTGCTAAAGCAAACTTATGGGGGTCTAACTCAGCACTATGGGGAGACTTAGAAAGCTCAGCATCATATTTGAGAGCAGATTCAGCGGCAAGAAACAACGAAGAGGGTTGGAAGAATAGCTTTGCGAGTTCACCTTCAAATGGCTCACTTGAAATCTCAATTGCTCGATTTTTCACGTCATCAATGTACTTTAATTGAACTGATGATGGGTCTACCTGGGGAAACAAGTAATTGATAATAGAATGTTGGGGGACTTTTGCAAGAAAATCATTACCCACGGCAGTAACTTCTTTTGAGAACACAGTACATAAACAGAGGCAGAGTACTTTTAAAAAAGGTGAAGCTGCTCTGAACCCGTTGACAAATCCCTGGACCAACATCCGCGCATTGGTCGACCTCTGTTTCCCAAATCTAGTAAGGCCCAAGAGTTGATCTCTCCACAAATAAGGTTTCTGCGTGAGATGCTTTTTCAGTTCGATGTAGCCTCTCTCGAGTTTTTCACGGCCGTTCCATTCGCCCTCAATAGTAGCCGATGATAACCCATCAGGACCATAAATATTACCATAGTGGTGATGATGATACTGAGCAATCGCCGCATAAATTGACCCTGCTTTATCAATCATATTAGTATTGATGAAACGAATAGCAGTGTTCCAATAAGGATGGTCTCTCATACTGCATTCATTTAACATTAGCATCTCATCTCCTGGTCTAGCTTGTGATTCACTTCGCTTAGAGAAAGGAATACGAATTCTGTGAGATCGTGGAGTAACTTGAGTATTTGCGCGCATCAGTGGACGACAATTCCCCAGAACGACATTCCAGTCATGTTCCCTGCAGAATTGGACACTGCTGGTTTGGGCGCGATCACTATTAACAACATACTTAGGAGGCTTAGCACCGTCCCCAACTATGAGATGAAGGAGACCTAAGTTTGGGAGAACATCTAGTATTAATTCCAGAGTACTTGAGTCAATAGATTGTAGCCCAATAGCTTCATTGCATATGGAAACTACTAAGCTTATACCAACCCAAGAGTATAACTTCATAATAGAAATATGTTGAATTCAGAATTCACTGCAATTCTTTTTGACCAGTTATTTTTCTCAAAGATTTATGTTTATGTTTATTATGCCGGTAAGGTACATGCAGCTGAGGGCCTTTTCTTTATGATAGGGTTTCGCTAGCAGGTGGAGGATCTAGGGTATATTTCAAGTAACAAACCGCCAAAGAAAAATCCACCGACTAAACTTTTAGTAAGTGATATATAATTTAATATTTATTTAATGTTTTCGGCGCTGAATTACAGCAGTAGCAAGCTCCTTAAGAACCTTTTCTGTAGTTTCGAAATCAATGCATGCATCAGTGATAGATACACCGTACTTGAGATGATCCTTTCCCTCCGCTGGAACGTCTTGACGACCAGGGTTGATATTGGACTCAATCATTAGTCCACAGATTTTACGGTTACCTGCTCGAATCTGATCAGCAACGACAAAAGCAACCTTAGGCTGATTGTTGTGATTCTTTTGTGAGTTGCCATGGGAGCAGTCAACCATTATTCTAGCGTCCTTTTCACCGACCAGCTTGGCCTTCTCGAGCTGAGCCTGTGCTTCATTTACGTTGTCAGCATCGAAATTAGTGCCCTTTTTACCACCACGAAGAATAATGAAGCAGTCCTTGTTACCCTCAGTACCGACAATGGCAACATTACCCGGTTTAGTGACGGACAAGAAATGATGAGGATGACTAGCAGATCCAATGGCATCGAAGGCAACTTGAAGTCCACCATCAGTGCCATTCTTAAAGCCAACTGGGAAACTAAGACCGGAGGCAAGCTCGCGGTGAAGCTGACACTCAGTGGTACGAGCGCCAATGGCACCAACACTGAACAAGTCACTTAAAAATTGAGGACTGATAGTATCCAGCATTTCTCCCGCAATGGGAAGTTTCTCTGTGAGTTGACAGAACAATTCACGAGCAATTCGTAAACCCTTGTTAATCTTGAAGGATCCATCAATTTCGGGATCATTGATTAGACCTTTCCAGCCCACAGTAGTACGGGGCTTTTCAAGGTATGCTCTCATAACAATCAATAACTCACCCTTGACTTGCTCATTGACAGCAGCCAATTTATCGCGGTACTCAAGGGCAGCCTTAGGATCATGGATCGAACAAGGACCGACAACAATAATAATACGATCGTCACGTCCCTCGAGAATTGCCGAGGCAGCGTTTCTGGCATTTACAATATTAGCCTTAGACGCATCACTAAGAGGAAGCTCGCTCTGTAGCAAATCGGGAGCTACAAGCGGGGAGTAACCACGGATACGCCAGTCTTCTTGACGAGAACGATCACCCACATGGGAATTTATTTGATGAAGTGGTGCCATTTGATTATAATTTTTTTTAATTTTCCTTTTAGGTTTGGTTTTCTTATAGTTATAGAGAATTTCAGATTTTTGTGGACTGTTTATTCATTGTCATTATGGGCACGTGCCTTGACACTTTTTTTTTCACACAAGCAAAAATACCAGAAACTATGACTTAATTCTCGAAGTCAACCAGTTAAAGCGTGATCAATTACATATATTGCATGTGCCCTGTTCCTACATGAAAAGAGACATGCATAACCGAGGTTAGTACTTTTCCTAAAGAAAAAAAGAAATACAATAAAATAAAATAAATAGATCAATAATACTAGTTTAATTCATCATTGATTTTTTTCAAAATAGAAGCATGTCTTATTGAAGATTCTCGTAGTAAATTCTCGGTTAGATGTTTTGACTGACTTTTCAATGACGGTCTTTCTCGAAACGCTTGAGATGCTTGCTCATAAACCTGTTCGTATCTCGCCAATTCATCATCAGACATATCATTGTTTATTAATCGCCTATGGAGGTCATCCAACCGAGACGTTTCAGGCAGTCTGATTTTACGTAGGGTTGGTGTACTACTAGCAGTAGTAGTCGATGAGGTTGTTGCTTTCGGAGACAACGAATTCGGTCTATGTATTGAGGTCTGTTGCTGAAGAATTGGTGTGCTGAATTGAGGCGGTGATTGGATAGAATCTATAGAATCTGAATCGGAGATCGTGGAAGACAACTCCGGGATTTCTGTAGGTATTGATGAGGATCGCGGTGCTTCTTCAGATATTCTATTCTTTGTGTTTAAACCAGAAAGAAGTGATTTCAACTCATTGTACTGAGTAGACTGTATAGCCAATTGTCGCAAAAGCTCATTATTGGCTTTAGTAAGGGCCTTGACGTCATCTGTAGAATTCGAAGCGGGAACCTTGGGAGTAACTTCCTCCTGTGGTGCACCTTGTGAAGTAGTATCGGTGGTAGGACTGACCAATTTAGATCTTAATTGAGTGTTTTCAAGAGCTATACTTGCCAATTGTGTTTTGAGCTCAGCAACGGTAGTATTAAGGATATTAAATTGAGCAGTAAAGTTAGGCGAGAGTTTTGATGGTTCCAGTTGCTCAGCAGGAACTTGATGTTGAGGTATACTTGTAGGTTGGGTACTTGGAGGCAGATCCACCTCAAGTAAACGTAGCAATTGACGTTCTAGAGTATCTATTTTTGTCGTTAAAGCCGTTATCACATCTCTGTTTTCAGTTCTTTCCTCTCTCAATAATTTCAACAATTCTTCATTCTTACTGACTTCATCCCTCAATTTCGATTGACAGTCCCATAACTCATGTCGTTGGTATGCCACTTTCCTTGAAAGACGCTCTAAAGTGTTGGTCCAAGGTCCTATGCCATCATTCAATTCTGGATATGAGTTATGTCGTTTATCTTTAATGAATTGGTCAATACCATTTCTAATTTGATTTAGAGGAATCCGTGGTGTATACATGGAGACAGGCTCTGATACAGGTCTGAGATTTGTCATAAGAGAATCAAAATTGTATGCCATCAACAATTTTGGAATTTGTTTGAGTTGTCGTGTTTACTTTTTATTCTTTAAAATAGAATCCTTATATATTTATTTCCCTTAAGCTTAATGTGTGAATGTGTGTGTGTGTAGTGCTTATGCAAACAAAAACAAAGAACCCCGATACCGCTGGAATTGCATCTATCACAACCGCCAACCACATTGTAAACACACGAGAAATGTAAGTTAATGTATGAAAAATAAATAAATAGTAATATATAGAATATGTATAATACAAAGAGAACAGTTATCTATTTCTCCTAGATCGCGGTTTAGCACTAGCCTTGGCGGCTGGTTTCGATTTTGGTTTAGACTGGATTTTCTTTTTACTTGTTTCAATCTTTTTGTTGTGGAATTTTGGTGATGAAATTGGCGTTGGCTCAGGCTCAGGCTCAGGTTCAGGCTCGTTTTTACGACGACTTGTACGTTTGGATGGGGTTGGTGGGGCCTCCAGGGTTGGTTTAGCAGCGGCAGCGGCAGCGGCGGCGGCTGTTCTTGCTCTTGATGACCGCAGTTTTTTGGCCGGTGGTTCGCTATCTTCAGGTTCGTCCTGTGGCTCAGGAGTGCGAGACCTTTTCAAATTTGAGGCTTTTGTTTTCGAAGGTGGCTTCACTGGTTCTCGTTTCAGTTCTTGAACTTTAGCACGAGATGACCGTTTCTTGGGCGAAATCATATCTGCAGTGATGGATACCCTTGCTGCACGAGCAGGACGTGGAGGCCGTCCTGAATGTACCGGTTCATCCTTTAAACTATCTTCAGTCTCACTTTTCGGCGTAGTAACCTCTTCTTCATCGGGATGATCCTCTCCCTCTTCAACATCACTATCACCAATTTCCAGTTCTTTGTCCTCACCCTCACCTTCTTGTCCTTCTCCCTGAACTTCCTCTTCCACCTCTTCCCCTTCTTCTTCTTCTTCTTCTAACTCCTCTACTTCTTCCTTCTTCTCTTCATCGTTCGACTCTTCATCTTCAATCTCTTCCTCATTAGTTTCCCCATCTTCTTCGGCGAGATCATCTTTCTTGCTTTCCTCGTTAATGTCACCTTCGTCTACTCCTTCCTCAGACTGTTTCTCAGCATACTCACTGGTCTCAGGAACCTCACTAACCACTTCATTAGAACTGTTTGCTCGTCTTCTTCGACTTCGGGTTATTGTATGTGGTATTTCAATCTTACTGAGGTCATAGTTTTTATTAATCTGCTGGATCACTTCATTCTGAGTAACTTTCTTCTGAAATCGTTTCAGGTTAGCATTCATAAAATCTCGAATAGAAATTGACACATCTTCAAGCGTTTCAGTCGTTGGTGCATGTTCGCAAATCCCGGTGAAAAATAGAATTTGTTGCCCGGTGGTCCAGGCCATCTTCAACAACTTAATGAAATAAAAATGGCACGCCGATACTGGCTTTTTTGTAGTAGTACTAGGGTAAGAGTAAATCGTTTCCAAGGGTGGTTGAATTGAGGTGAATAATTTAGGGCCAGAACAAAGTTTCGCAACTAAAAGAAGCAGTTTCATTGAATTGAACCAATGCATTCATTTGATCCGAGCTGATTATATTTCATTATCACACTCTTGTACCGTTAATTTCCTTTAATTACGATCAATGCAGTCATAGCATCATGTGACTAACTATACTACTACAACCACCATCACACTTCCATTTTGAAAAAAAAAAGGGAATTGGATATTCTCTGGGGAAAAATGTCCTATTATAAACAGTTTCGTGAAGCTGTTCCCACAATTGATGATGTTGTAACCAGATATGCAGTCGGCTACGTTGAAAATATCGAAGAAAATGTCTCCAAACCAGAAACAGCACAGTCAACTGACTATAATTCCGATCTCAACTTCCTAACTGAATTACTACTAAGTGCTGGTGGTGAGGAAGCCAAGGTTGGCACCTTACGTTCTAATTTGGCTACCAAGCTCGAGGAAATCTACAGGAAGAATGTGAATCGAACTTTTGCTAATAGTGCCCAACGAAAGTTGGATGTTAATGTTCTGCTCAATGCTCAACAAAGCAATGCTGCTAAATTTGATATGGGAGATCGGGAAAAAATGGATCTGGACTTATTGAGTGGTACCAGAGGTAGCAGGAATGAGTCTCGTGTGGATCGAAAGAAGCTGGCAAAACAGGAAAAGAAGATTGCTTCCAAGCTAGCTAAACGCGAAGGTGGATTCATGAAGGATTTGAAGTACGAACAGTCCAAACTACTTAATGAAGATGATGGAGATAATTATGATGATTTCTTCCTTACTGTTAACCCTCTTGATTTGGGTCCGTCTGAGGGTAAAACCAAGGATATCAAAATTGATAATTTTGATTTGTACGTTGGACAAGGCACCCGAATCCTTTCCGATTCTTCGTTGTCTTTGACCTATGGCCGTCGTTATGGCTTGGTAGGTTCAAACGGTATTGGCAAGTCCACACTACTTAAGGCATTGAGCCGACGTGAATTAGCCGTCCCCAAACACATCACTATTTTATACGTTGAGCAAGAAGTCAAGGGAGATGAGACATCTGTATTGAAGACAGTTCTCGATGCCGATGTTTGGCGAAAACTTTTACTTAAGGACCAGAGTCGTATCACCCAGAGACTAGCTGTTATTGCTGAGGAACATCCTGAAGCGGAGGAAGCTGTCCAACAGAAGCTAGATCAGGAGGCAGATGATCTAAATACTCAGCTTAATAATATCTTTGAAAAGCTTTCAGATATGGAAAGCGATAAGGCAGAGCCGCGTGCAGCAGCCATTCTCAGTGGATTGGGATTCTCTCCAGCGTCTCAGCAGCTAGCTACAAACACTTTCAGTGGTGGTTGGCGTATGCGTATCTCTTTGGCTAGAGCTTTATTCTGTAAGCCTGATTTGCTGATGCTTGATGAGCCTTCAAATATGTTGGATTTGCCATCCATCACTTTCTTGTCAAAGTATTTGCTAACCTATCCTTCAACAGTCTTGGTTGTATCCCATGACCGTGCGTTCCTGAATGAAGTAGCGACAGATATTATTTATCAGCACAATGAGCGTCTTGATTACTATAGGGGAGCAAACTTCGATGAATTCTATAGCACAAAGGAAGAGCGTTTCAAGAATGCCAAGCGTGAATACGATAACCAGATGGCAGTTCGTAAACACTTACAGGAATTCATCGACAAATTTCGTTATAATGCAGCTAAATCACAGGAGGCCCAGTCTCGTATTAAAAAGCTAGAAAAGCTACCGATTTTGGAAGAGCCTACAGAAGAGGCCTCCTTCTCATTCGAATTCCCCGAACCTGAGAAACTTTCTCCACCAATTTTACAGATTTCTGGAGCCTCATTTGGTTACACGGGTAGAGAAATCCTCAAAGACGTGGATATTTCTGTGGACATGGACTCGAGAATAGCGTTAGTAGGTGGAAATGGATCCGGTAAGACTACTTTGTTGAAGTTATTATTGGGCACTAATAGCCCTCAGGTGGGGCATGTATCACGGCACCCGAGACTTCGTATTGGTTACTTTGCGCAGCATCATGTTGATGGTATGGACCTTACTCTGAGTGCTGTAGAGTGGCTGGCCACTGTAAAACCGGGTAAGTCTGAGGAAGAGTACCGAAGACATTTGGGTGCATTTGGAATTACTGGACCTCTGGGTTTGAGAAAACTTGGTGTTCTGTCTGGTGGTCAGAAATCTCGTGTTGCATTTGCAGCACTGGGTTTATCTAACCCTCATATTTTGGTGCTTGATGAGCCCTCGAATCATCTTGATATCGCTGCACTTGATGCCCTGGCTGAAGCTCTTAAAAACTTCAAGGGTGGTATTCTAATGGTATCGCACGACGTCGTCACCATCAACCGTGTTTGTAAGGATATCATGGTGTGTGAGAATGGCAGAGTGTTTAAGTCCATGGGTACTATTGAAGATTATAAGAAATACATTCTCAAGCAAGCTAATAGTGCTGGAGTCATTGCCAAACATTAATTATAGTTATTTAGTATTTAATATTTTATTATTATATATAGTCTCTAGCCTAAAGTCATCCGGACAAATCGCTTCCCTGTGCCTTCGTTTTTCAGGCTCTCCACAATTACTTTAACCGGTTGGAAAACCGAGAGACTCTGAGTAGTTCCATCTTTCTTGGTAATATGTAAGGTGTAGTTTTCTTCATCCAATTTTGCCTCTTTTTCTGGGTTATCGCACATATCCTCGATGTGAACAACACTTTCCAAACCATACTGAGGAACCAACACGCTGATACCATTGGAAAATGCTTTAACAACATAGCCATTCAAATGAAGAGCAGACTTTTGTTTCTTCAACATCTGCCCCACAAAATATTCAATAGAAGCACGACCAGCAACTTGAGCATTCCAGTGACGTACATTAATATTATCAACGATGCTGTCCAAATTGTTCTTACGGAAATGACTAGGGGGCAAGTTTTCGTACTCAATTGCAGCAGCAAGCTGGCGGTGCACAACAACATCAGCATATCTTCGGATCGGCGAGGTGAAATGTGTGTAAATGTCAGTGGCTAAACCGTAGTGGTGGTACTCAGAATAGGCATAATCACCAGCGGGGAAGTACTCAGCAGGTTTCATGCATCGAGTGGCCATAATTCTGACTAAAGTATTTATGAACGGATCTTTGGGATCGTTTATGGCGTCCAAGCTATCAGCTACAGACTTCGAAGAGTCTAATTTGATAGTACTATATCCTAGTAGACGAAGCTGGTCATTGAGTTGATCAAAATTAGTTGCAGGAGGCGCACCATGGCGACGTAAAACTGCAGTTTGGGGAGCAAATTCCTGAATCTTGCGAGCAACTGTGATGTTAGCAAGTAACATAAACTCTTCAACTAAGGAATTTGTATCAACAGGTTTCTTGATCTTTACACTCATAGGATCATTCATCTCATCGCCAGTCACAACCTTAACCTCTGGAGAGGCTAAATTGAGAGCACCAGCATCCATTCTCTTTTTCTTTAATATCTTAGATATTCTTAACAAGATACGCATGTTTTTAGCAAGTTCATCCTGTTGGGATTCATCGTCAATCTTAGCTTGAGCTTCCTCATACTCAAATGCTTGCTTGCTTTGAATGAGAGATTTGGTGAAATCAGTAGAAACAATCTCACCTTCGGGTGTCATCTCCCACAATACACTGAACGCATATCTCTCCACGTAAGGGCGCAGTGAACACAGATTGGTACCCAATAAGGAAGGTAACATATCAATACGACGGTCAACAAGATAAGTCGAAGTGGCTCGCAATGCACCTTCCTTATCTAGTGGTGTATCCGCCTTAACGAAGTGAGTGACATCGGCAATATGAACACCTAATGATAGGTTCCCATTGGGCAACTCATAAGCGTGTAAAGCATCATCGATATCCTGGCAGCCAGGTGGATCAATGGAACAAATTTGAAGGTGTCGGAGATCACGACGTTTAGGAGCGTTTGTCTCAGGAATCCACTTGTCACCCTCGACCGGCAAGCAATCCATAGCTGCCTTAGGGAACGGACGATACTCAATGTCGTGTTCTAATAAGATAGCCTCCGTCTCCGCCTTATGGTCCTCAATATCACCCAATAGTCGAACAAAGTGACCCTCAGGTGAACGCGACCATACTGGCCAGTCGTCAACAGCTACTACAATACGCTTACCACTCAACTCTATAGCTCTTCGAGTGCGGATTCGGATACGAGGAATACGATTGTCCATAGGTCTAAATAACACATTTCTTAGCGATCCAGTATCCTTACTATGTCCCACTGTAGTCAAATTATCGGACACAATGTGTCCAACATAGAAACGCCAGTTACGTTTCAAAATAGACACGACTCGACCCGTAGGCTGTAGGCTGCCCTCATTACCCTGAGCTATCTTAGCATCATTAGAAAGCATTTTTCTTTCTTGTTCAGAAATAATGGTCTCTGTGTCTTCATCAGCATTGCCCTCATCAGCCTCTTCCTCTGCAACCTCTTGCAGTGGCCTTCTCCACATCCTTTTGGGAAGTATCTCAACAACAACTTTATCACCATCAAATGCGCGGTTCATGGCATCTCTACCGACAATGAGCAAGGGCTTAGTGAATCCCTGGATACCTACTGAGGCTTCAAGATAATTATATCGACTGATAGTTAATTTACCCTGATGAAGGGTACCGTTCTGTAATCCACCAAGGACACGGGACGAAGCCAAATGTACAGGATAAACATTTTTTAGGGACTTTGTGTCATTGTCAGTCTCTTCAGTAGCAGGAATCGAGTCCAAAAGTTCACGGTTTCCAATGGTTTCTAAGTATTCTCGCAAATCCAAAGATTCAATGCCTTCTTTTCGAGCAGCATTTCTATTCAAACGATCATTAGAAACAAGAACAGTTTTCACCTGGTGAATATGTTGATTATAAAACTCGGTAACTTTACGGATCGCTCGGTCATTATAATCATTTATAGTTTCTTCTCGCTGACGAGAAATATGAGTGTCAACACAGAATTCATTATGAAAAACATAGAATCGCTTAGGAGCATAGCCAGATGCTGAAGCCAGAGCTCTTAATCGTGAATATACTGGAACAGATTTATTTTTGACTTCCTCAAGCACCACTTGAGGAATAATAACATCGGTAAATGCATTTTCATGTTCCAGGAGGTCAATTGCTTTCAAACAGATATTGGTATCTACCACCACATAAAACTTATCTGGTGAGTCACTTAAAATTGGCGGTACAATGTTCCCCTTGAAATCGGGGGTGACTTTAGAACTGCATTCAGCACAAATTTTAGATCCACAGGGAATATCATCACGTAAATATTGTTCACGAAAGACCTTAATAGCTCCGCCTGATTTGGTGGATCTTACAAATACTTTCTGAGCAGCGCTTTCACCGGCACTTCGTTTCGCAATCATGAAATTTTTCACTATCGATGGCGAAATTATTATGAAAAAGGCAGAGAGCTTATAGTTACGAGTTACTGGTAATCTCCCACCGGGGCCCCGAGATAGAATCTGAATTGATTGCAAAAAAATTGCAATTAAACTTGAGATTATGTTTGTTATTACTTTTATATTTACATTTATATCTTTGTAACTATCAATATTTATATTTTATCTTTGTGCCGCCATTATTGCTCATTGTGAAAAATATGGACTCCTGCTTCCTTAATTCTACTGGCTTTCAGAGTTCTGTGTTTTTCTCCAGTCTAAATAATGTCTTCTTTTTGCAACTAGATCTTGGAAATTAGGTCGAGTGTCCAGGTAAGCGTAAGGATCTTCTCCTTGCATGGCCTTTGTTATATTCATATCAACAATTTTTATTGGTTCCATGGACCCCACTCCAGAATTTATAGATCCTAAGACAATAAGTGTTAAGCCTAAAAACAGCTGTATTTTGATATCAAGCGGTAGCATATGAGTTATGGGGTTTTTACTATATTTCACGAAATTGATGAATTCATAGGCAGAATACACGGCATGAAGTAGAACTGTGACACCAGCTGACACCAGAAAAGATATCATCAGCTACGAGATGTTATTATTATTATTATTGTGGTATTTCAAGGGTGCTGTTGCACTGAATGTTGAGTTCACTTTGTCGACTCTCTCTACACTTAGGATAAGGCGATTGATATGTTAGTAATATAGTGTTTCTGTGATAAGGGATGATGACATGCAAGGATGGATCGATCTAGATTCTTTGAGAATACTAGTATTTTTAAGGGAACGGCATGAGCCGATCAAACAGAATAAACTATAAAATACAAAGACTATTTCTTTCTTTCTTGGTTCGTGACTTGGTTCGTGGCCCCATTAGCTCATTAGATTCATATCTTCAATATTAATTTTAAACTTCACAGAGAAATAGCCAATCGTTTTGAATTTGCCGAAATTCTATCACAACGTACCATCTATTCTAGATAGTTCATGCCTAAAACCGTAACTCCTCAACGGTGGTTTATACGCTGCTAATATAACCATAATTTATTAAATTACATGCATTTATCTATTTTCATACTCCAGTTGGTACCACAGACCTAACCAAGCCCCGTAATATTTTTTATGAAACATTATAATTAATTTTCAGCAGTATCCATTATAAGTGCGCTTTTTGGTGGCTACAGTACTGCGTGCTTCTCGTACCCTACCCTAATTTGTCTTTGGGCTTGGGTTTAACAGCACACAGACACTATAGTTGGAAAAACTCGCTCTTTTATGATGTTTGATCATCCAAGTCGAATACCATGATCGCGATGCCACACGAAATGTCGGCAGATAAATAAAATCCATCACAAAGGCTCATTATTAAGTGTTAAATCCTAGATGTTTTACTTTTTTATTTTTTTATTTTTTATATTGTATTTTTTTAAGAGCCGGATCTCTGCTCTGATCTCCGATGCCAGGAGCAGAAACCATTCTTTTTGGTATGGCAGGAATATGCACCTCAAGGCACGTCTATAAATAAGTAATCATCAATAAATCAGCATAAATATATATAGGACATAACCTCAAGGAGAATTGAATCGCCACATACCTTTTTGAAAAGATTATTATCATTAATCTGAAATTTTAACCATGCGCCGTTTTTGGCTGGCAATATTTCGTACTTTGGGAAACCAGCGACTTTTTGTAAAAGTCAGGGCACGGTTGGGTATTAGGGTAAATGCATTACGCTACATCTAATGTATGCCTTAACACACCCACCCTACATAATGTATTCATCGGGACAAAACACATTTCTACCTTCCAACTCATAAAAACTCGGGTTCTAGATCCTAAAATTGGATTTGGTGAAAACATAGTAAAACATCAGGTTTCTGAATTCCACTAACCTCATAAATATAAAGAAATGGCTCGCGTCACGGGGCAGGGGTCGGCTCGGAAAGCCAATGGCAATCAGAAGGTGCGAGCTACGCGCACTCAAAATGTAAATTACGCCGCAGAGATTTCTACAGAAGAAGAAAGTTCTAGTGAAGAAGAGGCTTTGCGTAGACCTAGACCTTCGAGAGCAGCTCGTAGAACATCAAGAACCCAAACAGCCAAACCATCACCTACTGCTACTTCACGATATCGTTCCAGGTCTTCTGGTAGGAATCACCGGCAAGAGTACAGTGGTGAAGTAAACGATGAAGAGAAAAATGCTAAAAAGCGGAAATCAGTGATAAAGGAAGAAGAGAACGAAGAGGAAGAGGAAGTTGGTGAAGAAGTTGACGAAGAAGTTGACGAAGAAGTTGACGAAGAAGAGAATGACGAACAGTTCTCTGAAGAAGAAGAAGAAGAAGAAGAAAAAGAATCCTCTGAGGAAGAAGATGATGATGAAGAAGAAGAAGAATCCTCTGAGGAAGATGTGCAACCTATTTCTTCCAAGAACAGCCGAAAAAATGGTAAATCTGCTGTCACCAAGAAACGTCCGCCCCAGAAGGACAATCGTACTGAGTTTTATTTTGTGCAAGGACAGGATCTAAAAGCCATTCGACTTGCGGAGATGAAAGTACGGTTCCGGTATTTACTAAGTCTAGGTGAGATGTTTCGCAAATTTGTAGATTACAAGGCGCAAAGAGACGATGAATTCCGTGAAATTCTTGATGCTGCTCAAAAGGAGATTAAACGCGCTGAACGGGCAGCAATTAGAGGCCCCATTAAAGCTACAAGAAAATCAGTCTCACGGTCTAATCGATCAAGCCTGACTGCTAATGATCTCTCCGAATCAGCCGATTTAATGTCTGAACAAGAAGACGAGAAAATAACTGCATTTTCGGAATCTCCAGGATTTGTAACTGGTGAATTGCGACCTTACCAAATTGATGGATTGAACTGGCTAATTTCTCTATTCCTCAATAATATCAATGGCATATTAGCTGATGAAATGGGACTAGGTAAAACTTTCCAGTGTATCTCATTCCTGGCTTACTTGCGTAGTATTCAGGGTATCAATGGACCACATTTGGTTATAACTCCCAAGTCTACCGTTCAAAATTGGGCGCGTGAATTTGGTAAATGGAGCCCAGATGTGGATGTTCTGGTAATCACTGGTGATAAGCATGAGCGTGCAGAGCTCTTAAAGGAACGATTGAATACCTGCAAATTTGATGTTTGCATTACCTCTTTTGAGCTGCTCATCAAAGAAAAGAACTACTTGAAAAAGATTGCTTGGCAGTACGTTATTGTGGATGAAGCACATCGTCTTAAAAATGAGGAGTCCATTCTATCAAAACTAATGCGAGTATTGTTCTCAAGACATCGGTTATTGATCACAGGTACACCATTGCAAAATAACCTTCATGAATTATGGGCTCTACTCAACTTCTTGCTTCCAGATGTTTTTTCAGATGCTGAGGTATTTGACGAATGGTTTAATCCTGAGGAAGAAGAGGAAGACGAGATCAAGGATGAAAATGAGGAAGCAATACCGAATAGCCATGATTCGAAAGATTTGGTAGCAAAGTCCACCGGTGGTGGTGACGATCCAAATGGGAAGGGTCAAGTTGTGGACCAGTTGCGGTTGCTTTTAAGTCCATTTTTACTGCGTAGAGTGAAGCGAGACGTTGAGCATACCCTGCTTCCCAAAAAAGAGATTAACCTTTACGTTGGCATGACCGTTATGCAGATCCAGTGGTATCAAAGATTACTTGAAAAAGATCTTGACGCTGTTAATACCGCTAACAAGGGCTCAGTAAACTCAGAGAAACGTATGCGCCTACTCAATGTGGTGATGCAGTTGAGAAAATGCTGCAACCATCCTTATCTTTTTGACGGTGCTGAACCTGGCCCACCATTTACTACTGACGAACATCTCGTTTACAACAGTGGGAAGATGCTTTTGATGGATAAATTACTCGCAAAATTGAAAGCGCAGGGATCTCGTGTATTGATCTTTTCTCAGATGAGTCGAATGTTAGATATTCTTGAAGACTTCTGCGGACTAAGAGAGTATGAGTACTGTCGAATCGATGGTTCTACTGCACATGAAGACAGAATCGCTGCTATCGATGAATATAATCGACCTGGCAGTGAAAAGTTCATCTTTTTGCTAACTACTCGTGCTGGTGGACTCGGTATTAATTTAACCACTGCAGACCAGGTCATAATATATGATTCTGACTGGAATCCTCAGGCTGATTTGCAGGCCATGGATCGTGCGCATCGTATTGGTCAGAAAAAGCAAGTTTATGTTTACAGAATGGTTGTTGAGCATGCCATCGAGGAGAAAGTATTGGAACGAGCAGCACACAAACTTCGACTGGATCAGTTGGTTATCCAACAGGGCAACAATAAGGCCACTGCTCAGGAGAAGGCAAAGGCTGCTGCTGCATCCAAAGAAGAGCTAGCGGATATGATCCGTCATGGTGCTCAAGATGTCCTCGACAACAAACTGGGAGTTTCTGTATCAGATATGTCCATTGACGATTTGATCGCTGAAGGCGAGAAAAAGACTCAGGAACTTAACAGTAAATATACTCAGCTGGGGCTTGACGAATTAATCAAACTGACATTTGACAAACCAGTAACCAATAATACCCAAATTATCAACCGGAACGCTAAAACGACTCCTGAAGAATTCAAACATCACCATAGAAGAGCTCGAAACCAAGCTGTATTTTATGAGGAGACTCCAACAAAGGAGCCCATGGAAAGAGGATTTAAAAATGGAGTACCTCGTGCTCCTAAGCAACTTGCATTACATGACTACCAATTCTACCCTCCAGAACTTCAAGAGCTTCAAGCTCGGGAGTTGGCGTGGTATCGGAAATCAGCAGGAATTCGTCTCGGCTCAGATGACTACAGCAGTGATGAAGAAGATGAAAGCGAACTTCGTAATGCTGAGATTGAGAACGCTGAGCCCTTGACGGAAGAAGATTACGATAATAAAGAGCGTATGATACAAGAGGGTTTTGGTAATTTCTCCAAACGTGACTTTTTCCATTTCATCAACCTTGTCATTGACAACGGGGGAACCTCGTGCATTAATGAAGACACCCTCGATCAAATGTGTAATAGTTGGCCCGAAAAGGAGCCCAGTGAAATCAAGCGATATTATAAGGTCTTCTTTGAAAGGTTCACCGAGATTGCTGACCACGAAAAATACATGAATCTTCTCGAGGCCGGCGAAAACAAAGCCAAAAAACAAAGTCATCGGATAGATCTCGTTCGAAAAAAGGTCGAATCAACCAAAACTCCTCTTTCAAATATGCGTGTCACTCAACCCAGTGGAGGATCTGCATCCCGCCATCGTTTCTCAGAAGCTAACGACCGTTTCCTCATTGTTGAAATGAATAGGATTGGTCTCAATGCACCAGACCTTGCTGAACAAATATACGATAGGATTCAGTCCTGTGGTTTGTTCGGATTTGACTGGTACTTCATGACTCGTACTGTAACAGAACTGGGACGGCGATGTACTTCGCTTCTTAACATCATCTCTAAGGAAGACCCTGATCTAAATACTGCAAAAGGTACTAAGAGAAAAGGACGCCCTCCTGGTTCTGGTTCTGTCCAGCAAGAGAAATTAAAAAGAATTAAAGAGTCATCTGTTTAAAAGAACGAAATTTATTTTATTTATTGTCAGCATTTATGTAGCATAAAGTCCATATTATAAAGCATAACTAGCACTCTTTCCATGCTTGGCCGTCCCTCATCTTCCCCTACACACTGCCATATACGAGAGAAACCCTAATGCATTAAGCACGGCAGGCTATCGAAGCTCTCAGCCTACAGATTTGGTGATAGACGAAACTTCTCCATAGAAATTGAAATTAAATTATAAGTATTCAAAATGTTTCGAAAAATATCCTCATACATTTCTAGATCAGGCCGGAATTTATCAAATCCGACAAAGCGGCCGACCCTTAATCGGCTTTATTCAGAGGGTCCTCGAATTCCTAGAAACTCCAACTTAAAAATATTATTTTTGCAGGGGATCGCAGTTGGTGTGGTTGGTGGACTGACCTTTGGAATCTATTCACAACTTAGTAATAAAGTAGCGGTTAAGTCGGATGCTGTGCCTGCACTGGGGGATTCAGTAGACTTGCAACCTCCTACGGACATTGCACCGTTCCCTGGTACGATCAGTATCAACAAGGTCCCATTTCTAGCATTGGGGACCGGAGTGCGCACGGTAACCTTCCTCAGTTTCCATGTTTATGCTGTAGGGTTTTATATTGCTGCTGATGATGTTCCTCTTGCCAAGAAGATCCTGCAAAAGCACACTAATGGTATAGATGAAGACAATCTATTAAACTACTTCAAGAACTTAGATAATGAGTATCAAGTTGTTGATGATTTGCTTCGATCTAATGTACGATTTGCAATTCGCATTGTTCCCACTCGTAATACTGACTTCAACCATCTCAGAGATGGGTTTGTACGTAGCGTCACCAACCACAAGGAATTCAAGGCATTGCAGTCTCCTGAGTTCGGTCAAAGTATCGGTGAAATTAAGAAAGCGTTTGGACGTAAGCGAAAGCTTGCTAAGGGCGAAGTGATAACTTGGTCTCGCGATGTTGCTGGAGGCATGTCTGCTTGGTATGGACCTTCGGATGAGGAGAAGGAATTATTGGGCTCTCCTAGTAATGCAGATGTTGCGCGGTTATTCTTCTTGCAGTACACAACTGGCCAGAAACCAAACAGTCCCACCTTGAAGGAGCGAGTTATTTTAGGATTAGTAGCTCTCTCCCGTACATAGTATATATATAGTCTATTGGTTAACATGATAGTCGGCATTTCAAAATAAGTTAGAGATATCGCTATTCACAGCTTGGTAGGTTTGCAGGGATAAACTTGCAGCATGCATAGCTCTCTGCACATTTTCATTCTTTTCAGGACCATCTCCCCTCAGCCATAATCGAGACTTCGCAAGTTGAGCCACAAGAGCCCCACAAAATGTATCACCAATACCATTTACACTCTTAGCATCTTCCTTGCTGACCTCCACATTAACCGGGAAATGTTGAATGAGTACACCATATGCACGGTTTTTGCTGATGATGTAGACTGAGTTTGGCCCGCCCTTGACGCCACCGGTCCTATCTTTCAGATTTTCGATTAACTGAAAACTAATGACGCCATTGGGACCATTAGTGACAAACAGATTAGGAATATACGGGAGCAGCTGAATGCTTGCCTGAACTAAACCCGAAACAATGGCGTTTTCGAGCGCAGGATGAGATCGTGAGAATATGTCCAATTTCATACGAGTAATGTTGTCGCTTAGCGGTAGCTGGTCGATAATAGGAAACCACTTATATACATCAAATCTTTCTTTGAAGGAAAACTCCTCAAACATGCTCATTAACTCCAAGTAATTGGGAGTAGCAATGTCAAGGTTGTTATTAGGGAACACTCCCAAGTTATTTTGCAAAGCCAAACGTGCAGCTTTCGGTACACTTGTGGGCTCAAAAACTGTTAATCCATCGCTCAAGTTGGCCTTGGAAGCAAGAATATCGGCAATTTGATCCTGGCCCAAGTTACCATCAAATACACATACCGCTGGGTCTGACTGAATTATTTGATCATTCATGAACTTACGATTAAGTCTCTGTACTGCGTCCATATCAGCACATGCTACAATGAGATCACCGTTGGAATCATTTGTGCAGACGTACCGAGGAGTTCGCTCTTTACTGCTGACTTTAACACCGCTCACATCTAATGCTGGAGAGACAGATTTAGCAATTTCAGTTTCTTCACGGTCACCTATACAAGATACTAGTTTGGTAGCAGCACCGCTGTACGCTGAAGCTAAAGCTACATTGTGCGCCGTACCACCAAGTGAAGTAGTGATACGACCCGGGTAGCTAGATACAGAGATGTTTTCAGCATCAAGAGTACAAGTGATATCTTGACTCAGCGCACCGACCACGACCACTGACGATGGGCGTTTCCCCACGGGACCCAACACCTTGAGTGATATAGTTTGGGGCTTGAGCTGGACCGGTTGGTGAAGACTCCGTGTCGCATTAGATAAATCTGGAGTAAACTTAATAGCTGGTGAAGAAGATGATGGCAAGTGAGATATAGGAGTCGGTGATGGTGCTGGTGATGGTACTAGTGAGGGAGCGGTGAAGGTGACCCCATTGACCTCAAGCGAGGTCAAATCTACAGCTATCTTAGCAGCCATACGAGCGTTTGCAAGTACAAATTCTACATTTGTTTTCACTGAGTCTCCACCTGTGGCCTCCCAAACTTTCTTCAACAAGAATGGTGTGACTGCCTTTCCTGTGATCCCCAATCGCTCTGCCTCTGCTAAAGCAAAATCCGTAGCCTCGGTAACCAACTTTTGATCCATGGCAATTTCAGCAGCAGCTGGTACACAAAACATATATCCAGAGGTCAATCCAAAGTTGGTGCCATGGTAAACAGTAGAGGCAGCATCCAAACTGGATTTGAACACATAAGGAGATTGTACTCCCGAGTCACTAGTGAAGAATCCTGGAACATTCGCTACAGAATTTATTGGCGAGTAAGTTGCGACGTGGCAGCCCTTTGTTTCCAAATATTCTATTGTCTTGGGGACATCTAAAATGGATTTAGGGCCACTACATACAACTGCGACAGGTGTACGTCCCAATTCCTCCAGATCAGCACTTATATCCCAATGTGAAGCAACACCACGATGTACTCCACCTAATCCACCGGTAGCAAATAGTTTTATACCGGCACGATGAGCCATAATCATAGTTGACGCTACTGTGGTTCCACCTGTCAACTTGTGAGACAATGCGTGAGAAATATCACGTCTGCTAACCTTTACTGGGTTATCATGTGTTGCAAGAGCCTGTAAGTTTTCTGGACTTAATCCAACATGCGCTGATCCATTGATAAGTGCCATGGTAGCGGGGACAGCACCTTCCTTTCGGACAGCATCTTCTACTCTATTGGCCATTTCCAAGTTTGTAGGGAATGGAAGTCCATGAGTAATTATTGTAGATTCTAAAGCAACAATGGGACGTTTAGAGGCAATTGCTTCAGTAACTTCATCACTGAATTTCAGAGAAGAAAGGTTTCGATAATTCAATATTGCACGTTTGCATACGCAATGGGAATATCTTAGCATTTAATTTTGAATGAATTTACAATAAATTTCAATAAATTCAATAAATTTTGGATATCTTTAACAATTGTTTAATTTCTATAAAGCTGATCTGATATGGTGATAGGCTAGCTAGGGGGGATATGCATATGATGTGGGTTGGTGGAATACTGATGGTTATGATCAGATGAGTGAAAATCCCTACTTAATCACTAAGGACGTAGTAAAATTACATGTTACTTTCTTCGGCCCTGTAAGATCCACATCACATGACTGATTATTCATAGCATCATATATTCTTTGGCATTTGAGCCTTATAGTGTAAAAATTGATTGGGAAATTTGGTGTAGAAAGGCGCATTAAATGTTCTTTCTTAAAAGCCTTTCACTGGAGCTGACCCTCCATCCATCGTACTTCGGTCCACAGATGCACCAATACCTCCGTGAGAAGTTGTTACAGGAGGTTGAAGGTACTGTGACGGGTCAATATGGATACATTGTTTGTGTTATGGACGGCATGAAAATCGATGTTGGAGCTGGTGCTGTCCCATCTGGACAGGGATCTGCTGTATTTAATGTGAAATATCAGGCTGTGGTGTTTAGACCCTTCAAGGGTGAGGTTGTGGATGCAGTTGTTACCAATGTAAACAAAATGGGCGTATTTTGTGATGTAGGACCAATGTCAGTGTTTGTAAGTGCCCATTTGATTCCTTCAAATATGAGCTTTAATCCTACAGCCAATCCACCGGCATTTGCATCTGAGGATCAAAGTATTGAGAAGGGATCGAACATTCGAGTGAAGATCGTTGGTGTTCGTGCTGATGTAGGAAAGATATTTGCCATTGGATCGGTAAAGGAGGACTTCTTGGGTCTGATTTAAGGAAGAATGACAATAATGTAATATAACTGTAGAACAAACGAAAGGAAAACCAAAACTAAAACCCAAAGAGAAACATGCTGGCATCATCTCTTATTATTATTTTTATTTTTATTAATATGTACTCTTGATATAATACTATTTTTAATGAATTTTTCACGTATCTTGCTTTTGCTTGGCTAAAAACAGTTCAGCGATCTCATCGTTACTTACCTGCAGTAATCGATAACATTCAGCTTCACGAACGTTGGCCTTAACCAGTCCCAATAATATTGTGTATTTATACTTTTCTATGCGGGGCCATGTCCACTTAATGGCAACTTCCAATGTTGCCACTGACTTATCAATAAGTAAAGGACTATGGCTAATGAATGGATCACACAGAAAATGGTTGACTAATTGCACGATTGCATAACAGTGTACAACAGTCAGGGATTTCAGGTAGTTTTCTATGAATTCTATAAGAGTATCCATCAGATGAATGGCTAAAGGAACATGCTCACCCCCGTACATAAACGGTTTCAACGCACCCTCGATAGCTAGATAGTTAAGTCTTTGATTCAAAGGAATAGGTTTGTCATTGAACAATTGGGCTAATTTTGCTAGACAGTGTAACGTTGGGCGATGTACTTCCATAGTCACCTTGGGCTCGGACATAGGTGGCAAAAAATTCAGACAAGGCTCAATGCTAGATTCAAATACGGGGACCAGCCCCGATCTTAGCAGTTTATCTCCATGTTTAGTCACTAAAGTGTCAACTAGCTCCACGCCCTTAGCTTTCATGAAAATATCTGATGTATCAAGGAAATTAAGTAGTGCCGGGATGACCAGGGGCCACCATGTATCCACCAAACTAGCGTTCTCTGAGGTTGTTTCCGCAAGTAGAAAATGTAGAACCCATGGACGTGATGCAAGGTATCCTTTTCTATCGTCATTCAACCCAAAGGTGGGAGCTTGTGGCTTGAACGTGGTCGATTGAGCACGTCCTGCCGGAGTGGATGCCAAGTTTGTTTCTTGGTGTTGTTTCCAGAGATAGAAATCCCAATTATGATCTAATATAGCTAAATCACCAATCGCCACCGATTTCTTATATTTGAGAAACGCTAGGCATTCCAAAGCATCTAAATTATGATCGTGCAGTACAGTGACTAGGAATTTGATTATTGCCGGAAGAATTCCCGAGTCTGCTACTAAAGAGTATTGAGTGTACACTGCATTGCATATGCTAGCCAGATCATGGTCACCAATGGCGCGAACAATGTGATTAATAGGGTGAGCAGTCAATCTAGGCGGAGGCTGCTGCACTTTTACTTCTGCCAGGATAGGTTCAGGGATTTCACCATCAAATCTATCTGAATTCAATCCTAACTTATCTGCTAGCTCCAGTTCCGTGATGTCCATGGCAAGGCACACAATACCTTTAGAGTGAAAAATCAAGGGTGCAGAGAGAATAAGAACTGAAAATGCATGTAAAAAAAATTAATAATAATAAAATAAACTGAAAAATAAATAAATAATTAAGATATGTACAGCATTTATTTATCCGATCTGATGTTTATCGCTTTTATTGTGGCTTTCCGGTGATTATTTCTACAATGCTTAAATTCGTGTCGAGGAATCTGTTTACACAGTTCTTAACACACGTTGATTCTCCTGCTCTTAACGTGTCAGTATCAGTCGATGAAATACATTTCTTAAAACACAAATCTGTGAAGCTGTGAATAGCTGAGCGTACTTTGGCTTTACCCATTTCAGCCTCAGCCCATTTTGCAATTTCCACTCGGGTGGTATCGTCAAGGGATGCAGCCGCTACTTGCGATGACATTTTTCTTTGGCGCTTTGATGGGTTTGTGAAATTTGTCGTTTTGTGGACTGCTGCTGCTTTAGGGTAAAAGCGTCCCCCCCCACTGAGTCAAGTGACTCAATTTCAGTCAGTCATTATACATTATTGTTGAATCAGTGTTATCAGTGATGAGCCTACAGAATATTGTTAGACCCAACATTTACAAACTCGAGCCGTATAGATGTGCTCGTGATGACTTTAATAGTGGTATTCTTTTAGATGCTAACGAGAATACCCACGGATCTGCTGTTCATGATTTATCTAAGGAAGAGTCTCAGCTTGAATTAAACCGGTATCCTGACCCTCATTTGGTTGAATTAAAGCAATTGATTGCGAATTTCCGTGGCCATAATATCAAGCCTTCTAATTTATACTTGGGAGTAGGCAGTGATGAAGCAATTGATTCTCTTATTAGAGCTGTTTGTGTGCCTGGCAAGGATAAACTTTTGACTTGTCCTCCAACTTACGGAATGTACTCTGTTAGTGCTGATATTAATGATGTAGAGGTTGTTAAAGTTCCGTTGGATCTCTCTACTTTTGAATTGAGGCCTCAGGAAGTCTTGAAGGCACTAAATAGCGACCCAGCCATTAAGCTGGTATATATTTGTTCCCCTGGCAACCCCACATCTAAGCGTGTGGACCCCAATTTGGTTAAACAAGTCGTTGATGGTTGGAAAGGCGGTATAGTTGTCATTGATGAGGCTTACATTGACTTCACAGAAGGTATGCCGTCATTAGCACCATTGGTAAACGAGTACCCAACGGTGGTTGTTTTGCAAACGCTAAGCAAAAGCTTTGGTCTTGCTGGACTAAGGTTGGGTATGTGCTTTGCCAGTGAGGAATTTGCAGGAATATTAAATGCCATGAAGGCACCTTACAATATTCCATCGACTACCGCTGCTGTCGCAAGTAGGGCAATGTCCCCGAAATCTATTGAAATAATGAAGCAAAATGTCCAAAGCATTATAAGCGAGAGAACAAGAGTACTTGAGGGTCTACAAAAAATACCGGGTGTTGGCCGTAATCGAGGTGGTCTGGATGGAAATTTCATTCTGGTAGAAATTCTCGACCACGAGGGTGGTAAACCTAGCAATGAGAGAGCACTAAAGATCTATCAGTCACTGGCGGAAAACTGTAAAGTTGTTGTTCGATTCAGAGGTAAAGAGATGGGATGTGAGGGATGTTTACGTCTATCTATTGGTACGAGAGAGGAGAATACCACCCTGCTTGATAAACTTTCAGAACTTCTCCAGGAATAAATGCGCATGGATATATATATAAATATATATATATTTATTACAAAAGCTCTTTGATTTTCCAAATTCCCAGTCCAGGTCGGAATGAAGATAAGCTGGGGAAATTAAATTGGTCAGGATCAGAGTGGAGTATAGTACTCCAAACAAGATCAGATGTATTAAAAACAGTACTAAGAGCGGGTAATTTTGCGAATGGAGCTACAAGGTACAATTCATTAGCAGTTTTCGAACCGATGTCCAGCATCGATCGTAAAGTGTCCACGTCGCTTCCCTGGAGGTCTAGCACAGTTAGTTTATTATCCTCAGTACCAGAGCTTGATAAAAATTGTTCAGCACCAGCAGAGTCTTTGCCGAAAACACTCAACTCGCTATAATTCACAACATTTGACTGTAAGCCCAATACCCACAGCGGTGGGGTATAGGTCTTCCACCATATCACCGTAGAGGGTCTACTGAATTCTCTCACTTCAACCTGAGCCGGCACCACTCCTGCTTGATGGAAAATGCCCATGAATACGCCAAGAATCATATTAAAAGATAACCATATTGTCAATAACCAGCGCCGTACCTTGAAACTCTTGAACTGCTCAAAATCAAGCTGTGAACAAATGATTGGGACCAGTGGTAGCAAAAACCGGGCCTCCTGGTGGGGGAAATATGACAGAGCTGCTATTCCGCCAATGATAGTCTGAGTAGGAAGAGACCACCAACTTGGCCGCAATAGAAGCAGACCAGGTCCAATCAATTGCGGAATATTCACTAAGAGATGAGTGTATCGACTATGGATACCGTGATCACTCAAGTTTTCTGAACTGAAGTTATATCTTACAAAGTTCAGAGGAGCAATGACCCATTCTTCAGAGCCATATAGTAACGTATCGATATAAACATGAAGGCCAAAAGTGAGAAGAAAGCTGACCCAGAACGAAATGATCGTTGAAGGGAATCGATACCATGATCTCACTAGAGTAAAACTCGGGATCATTAAGAACAGTGCGAAAGTGGGTCGGTTGAATATACCCAGCACCACAATGATACCCGCCAGCACGCCATCATAATGTCGATCAAAAAATCCCTGGAATGGTGCGAAAGATAATGATTGTGCTTCATGCAAAATCACTAAATACCACAGCACAAGAATGGTCTCCAAAGAGTTCGAGAAGGTGTGGGCTTGCCATGTCATAGTTACATAGGAAGTACTCACAAAGAACAGGACCCTGAGTTTATCATTTCGGGTATTCACCAGTCTATCTACAGCCATATCCTCGAGTACCCAAGTGAGGGCAGCAAAGAGAGCTCTCAGAGTGTACAGAACATATACCGGGTCCGAGTCAGCAGAGAAGAAACTCATAGGAATTCCATAAACTAGCCACAGAGGCACAAAACTTCTCAAGGGATGATCTTCATGGAACTCCCAGGGGGATTGAGAAGCCCAACCGAAGCTTCCATGTGCTACTTCCTGGGGACCCTGAAGATGTTCGTCAGGATGGAGGTAAGAGAATCTCAAGGAGAATATCAATCTGCAAACAAATGCAATTCCCATCAGCACTCTTGATTTTTTTGTTTCGTTCCACATGTTATAAGAAAAAATAAGTTAATCAATTCTCAGTCGCAGTATGACGATAAACTATTAGTATTAAAATGACTGTAACGAGGGAAAGTTTAAGTGCATTAGCTGCTAATAGCTTTCTCTTCAATTTGTGGTTTTCACAGTCTTGGTGTCGTAAGAAAGATTTGGATCAATGTTTGATGTGTTCGTTAGTATCGCCAACGGCTTTTTCCCCATGTGGGGGGTAGGGAAGCTTTTAAGTTGGTGGTCCCCCCCCCCCCCCCCCCGACGAGGAAGGATGGAACTTGCTCTACACGTGATCACGGTGTTCGATTTCCGGACCGGTGGCAGGTGAGGCAGTTATGGTTGCTATTAAAGAGCTTGGAAGAGCATTCAATAGAAAATAATCATATGATAATTTGCATTCAATGGTGGATCGATACTGGCACCGATTTTTTATAATAAATAATCTAACTAAGTCTTAAATCTTAACGAAAAGTGGGTCACTTATAGGTTTACTTCTTCTTGACTAGCTCTACTAATCCCTGATTTATTAATCTCTGTACATCAGTCTGCCGTACATAGAATTGACTGTTTTTGGTAAGATCAAATACACCATACTCAGTTTGAATCTCTCCTGCGTCCTTCAAGCATCTTATCTCAACATACATATCCTGAGGCGGTTCTAAACTCCCCGTAAGATCAATTGCTTCCCACTGATCCTTCAATTTAACTAAGAGATCATTGTAGTTTCGCATGTAGGAATGTTCGCTAGTACTTAAATTACTAATGTCAGCATTGTCCTGTTCTAGCCATGACATATCAGAAATAAACCGCGCTCTATGATGGAGATAAGCTAGCAAACATCGTTTGTTACGTTGTATACATCGCATATAAACTACCGGTAAGATTTCATCGACACGATCGGCGGCCGTGCTTGCTGCTTGATCATGGAGCCAAACTAAATCCCGAGTTTCTTGCGTGATAGCTCTAACACAATCTGTATTATATAAAGGAAGATTGTTTAATTTCTCTGCTCTTCGAGCTTCACTTATTAACTTATCCGCGAGTTCACCATACATGTTTGGGGTAAGGAACAAATAACGCGTCTCTGTAATAAATTTATATTTATTTCGTTACTAGATAAAAAATTAATCAATATTTCCTAAATTTACTTAGTTTTATAGCTTAATTATTGTACTTTTCCTCGAGCAACAATCTTAACGGTCTCAACTGATCCCCGATCTACGAAATGGGCTTCCTCGAATAAATTGGTAACGACACAAGCATGATTCGGCAATATATTTATGACATCACCAATTTCAGGCATGTCTTCTGCATTATCAGCTTCAATTACACCATGCTCTTCGCTAAGTCGAGAAATTCGAGCTTTAGGGAACTCCTTGATGTAACCATGTCCCTCGAGACCTAGCAAATCCATGCTAAGTGCTTTAGATCCGGCATCACATACTGCACGTAAAGGCGTTGGTTTGCTAACTACAGTGCTCAATACAGTTTGAGCACACCAGTCTAATTCGGCAGCATGACTATGGAGAATAGCACGATCATTATAGATATACGTACCAGGTCTCATTTCAGTCATTCCTCTAACCTCATGTGTGGTCCACATATCCGGAGTGCCACCAACACTAACCTCAGGAATCTCAATGTTAGCATTATTAAATACCTCGTGAGCCTCGTCCAACCATTCACTCAACTGGAAATTCGCATGATGAGCAGGGTACGTCATCAAACCAGCGAACTCAACATGGGGACCCAACGATTTACAAAACTGAGCAAGCTTTAGAGCTTCCAATGGTGTAACACATCCCGCGCGAAGTCCACCTGTATCACATTCAATCATGATGTAAAGCGGAGCACTAGAATTAGTGTAAACAGAAGCAGCAGCTGATGATAAGCCTTTGATTGTGAATTCGCTATCTGCCACTACCGTTAACTTGTGACATTTGCGATGCAATTCCATAAGTTGAGCGAGTTTTTTCTTGCCAATAATGTTGAATGTAATAAGGATATCAATGTTTACATCTGGTCCTAAACCATCAACCATAGCCAATGCCTCGCTAGTTTTCTGACAGTTAATACCAACTGCTCCTGCATCCAATTGCATTTTGGCGAGAATCGGGAGTTTATGAGTCTTAATATGAGGTCTTAATTTAAGATTATGTTTCGTCGCGTAGGTCTGAGCACGGTTAATATTTTCCCGTACTTTATTGAGATCAATGACCATAGCAGGTGTGTCTATGTAAGTTTCCAATGACATTTGATGATTTTTCAGTCCATGAAGGTTATTGGTACGTATAGATCAGTAGTAGTTTTCCAGTTCGCGATGGTGCTCGTGATCATAGCATTCATCAGGGTTCACGCTCATGTATCAGGGTAGATACCAGGGTAAAGGTTCTGTTGTCATTGCCGCCATGCATCGGGGAAGTATGCATCGGGGAAGTTATGCGTCGGGGAAGTTTTGCATCGGAAAAGACATGCATTGGAAATTGATTCATTGCAAAAGATATGCATTGAGGAAGGTATGCATTGGGAAGATATGCATTGGGAAGATATGCATGGAAAAGAAAGATTCATCGGAAATATTCGTCGAAAGGGCAACATCCATTGAAAGCAACGGAAGAAGTAGACTTTCCACTGGCGTATATCAGGCACAATAATTTTGAGCTCAAAAATTTGTTGTATATAATTTGAAGTAACCTAAATACATATTTATTGCTTAGTCGATCTCAATGTTCGGCCATTACGAGAACGGGTAGGCTGGCCCTCATCCCAAGCAGCAGTACCATTTACAAAAACAAACCTGATGCCTTTGGAGAACTCTTGAGGTCTCATGAAAGTTGCGGAGTCTCTAACTGTTTTGGGGTCAAACACCACTAAATCAGCAAAGAATCCTTCCTTTACCAATCCTCGATCCGTTAGTCCTAAAACCTTAGCCGACCTGCCGGTCAAATGAGAAACAGCATCCTCTAAATCTCGAAACACAGCGTGTGGGGTCACTTCCTCATAGACTTCTAGATCCTGGGATGAAGTATATATATCACGTTGCTTACCTTCTACCAATTCTCGAGCGTAGTGACCAAGGTATCGCGTGAAGCAACCATGCCCACGAGGATGTGGTTTTAGGCTGGTGAGAATACCATCTGAACCACCACAATGAAAGTCATCTTGCATTATAGCTCTCACGTTATTTTCATGACCAACATGTTGAAGAATAGTGGTGCTTAGTTCGTCCTTAACAAGAATCTTAACCATAACATCAAACCCACTACAATTCTCAGCTTTCGATATTTCTGAAATTCGCTTACCAACATAGCTCTTCAGATCCATATTGCTCACTCCGGAAATCTCAATAGTTGACCAGTCTACTGTGCACCCATGACACCCATCAGTTCCAACAACTTCAACTGCATGCCTGATCTTCTCCAGAATCTCGGGAGTTTCTAAATTAGCCAAGCATTTAGCAGGCCCACCTTCGGCACACCATGAAGGTAACTGTGCTGCTAGGGTGGTAGACCCTGGTAAGTAAGGATATGTATCCAATGATAGCTGGAGTCCCTCTCTACGAGCATTTTTCAGCATTGCTAAGAATTGGGGAGCTGCATTACGATTTTCATCGAAATTCAAAATCGCATGTGTAAGGTGAAGTGGTATCTTACATAACTTGGCAAGATCTATCATCTCTTGATACGCCTGTAGAGCGCCCTTACCATAGCTGCGGTGGTGAGGACAGAAGTATCCTCCATATTCAGCTACAATTGGCAGCAATTGTGCCAGCTCAGAATCACTAGCGTACATTCCTGGCACATAAGTCAATCCTGAACTCATTCCCCTAGCACCATCTTTCATTGCTTGACGAAGAATACCTTGCATTTGATGTATTTCCTCAGCGGTGGGTTCACGAGGATTGTAGCCGAGAACCAGCATTCTTAAATTACCCTGAGGGACTAAATATGCTGCATTTGTCGCAATTTTAGCATTGTCTAGTGTGTCAAGATATTCCTTTACGCTTCTCCAAGACCAAAATGCGGGGTCTTCAGGGTTACCATTCCATCCAGCAATTTGTTTACGAATTTGTGCTAAACAAGAATCATCCACGGGAGAATATCCAATTCCATCTTGTCCTAGAACTTCAGTGGTAACACCCTGATTGATTTTTGCTAAGTGATCAGGTGTATGTAGTAGCGATAGGTCGGAATGAGCATGCATATCAATGAACCCCGGGCACAACACAAAGCCATTGCAATCCACAATTCGATCACACGATATTTTTAGATGCTCATGTTCACTTGAAAATTGAAAAATTGATTCGATCTTGGAATTTTTCACAAGGACGCTTTTCACGTAGCTAGGGTCGCCAGTTCCGTCAATTACACGGGCATTAAGAAAAAGTGTTGACATTGGAATTGATTTTATCGTTATGTTAACTAATGATGATTTCTCGCACCCTTTTTCTCCCGGTGAAGTTAGTAAAAACGTAACGCCCTGCTGGCTTCCCTGCCGCCGAGAAGGTGCTTTGACCCTAACCATTATCGAGATTTACGCTACCCTGTTTTTGATTCACCGGTAACAGTACATATCTTCCTCTACCCTGATAATGCGGGCAATGACCCTTAACCTGATTTGATAGCATCCGCTGTGAATTAAAAACAGTCGTGATATAATTTTTTTTGTTTGTATACAAAAATAGTAGACCATCATCTAGATAGAAAATTGTAAGGAAAGATGACAGCTCCAGCTCCTCCGCCTGGTTGTCCCCGACGATCCGCTTTAGTTACCGGTAGTAGTTCAGGAATTGGCGTTGCCATAGCTCGACATTTAGGAGCTATGGGATTCAATATCGGACTTACAAGAATGCCCAATGAAAGTAGCGATGCAATTGATGCACTAGCAAAACAACTCACTGAAATTTACGGTGTCGAGTATGCAGTGTTTATCTGTGACCTCCAAACCCCTGAAAAAGTGGCTCCTCTTCTAGTCAAACAACACATTGAAAGGTTCGGTAGATTAGATGTTATGTGCAATAATGCTGGATGGGCTTCTCACGCTGGAAAAAACTTTATGGATCTGGCTGATAACTCTGAAGATCTTCTGAAACTCGTGAGGTCTGGATTTGCCGTGAATTATGAAGCTGCCGTTGCTCTTTCATTTGAAGCTGCTCGTCAATTCCGTAAGCAAAAACCCCCTGCTCCATCTCCTGAAACATTTGATTACGATTCAGCCGATCTTGAGCAAGGCTTCTATACCGATAAATGGGGCATTGGTAGAATTATCAACACTAGCAGTGTTCACGGATTTTCTCCGTTGCCGAAATCTTCTATTTACAGCATGGCCAAACACGCTCTTAATGGACTTACTATTTTCTTGGCAAGTGAATTGGGTAAAGAAGGTATAACTGTTAATGGTGTAGCTCCTGGCATGATTGCCACCCCGCAAACCGAGATTGATCCCAAAGATATCGATAAACACCATCTCTCCGGAATTTTTATCCCACGTCCCGGTGTTCCCTCAGAGATTGCTTCATTGGTGGCGTTTTTTGCATCCATGGGAGGTAAATATACCACCGGACAAACGGTCAAGGTAGATGGTGGATTCTGTGACACCAACCCGCAGTATTTCTGGAGAACTGATTTAGATTAAATTGTTTAAAAAGCAAAGATCATTATTTAGTTAGTAGATAAGTATTTAGGCATTCCCTTAGTGGTTGTTTGAATGCAATAAATTTGTCCATCACCATCACGCTTTTCACCTTTAGCAGTAGTCACAAACAGAATATCATTATTTGCGCCACCCCAAGTTGGACAAGTCACACAGGTAGCGGGAATATCAACCTTGTGAATCGTTTCACCAGTAGTGCCATTCATACATATAACTGCTGAACCATTGTACAGGGCCGTCCAAATGTTTCCATCCTGGTCAATCACAAGTCCATCAGGTTCAACTTTAGTGCCTCTGAAGTCACGTAGAATCTTTTGGTTTGAAATATTACCGGTGGTATCTTCGTAATCGAAGACATAGGTTCGCTGACCCAATGAATCATTGAGATACATTTTGGTGTGATCAGGAGAAAACCCAATGCCATTACTAATTGCTAATCCTTCAGAAAGTATAACTTCGGCATTTCCATCATTTCCTAATCGCCAAAGACGACCAATGGGCTGCTTCCCCTGCTGTTCGTACTGGGTTTGATAATCGAGTCCCAGTGAGGCAGCAGCAACATCAACTTCACCACACCAGAATCGGCCCTGAGGATCCACAGTACCGTCATTCATACGGCGAACGTTTCTAGTCTCATTGAGTACTTTTAAAGGTTTTAGTTGCCCAGTTTCTTCATGAAGAATACCAACTCCTTGCCAGTAAAGACAAATATAGTCCGGTTTGTCCTTTCGGAAATACTGAACACTAATATGATCAGCAGTTGAATGCTCCACAACTTTTCTAGAAGAATCTAGAAGGCCAGTTTTGGGATCCACTGGAACAATGTACACCTTTTTACTACCGAAGTCGTTGAAGTGCAAGGTATGGTCATCGAAACGATAAATGGGACCCTCACCTAGCTCAAGAGGAGTATCGAAAGTAAGTACTTTCCGGGCTTCCATTTTAATTCGAGTTATTTGTGAGTTTTGTTACATCAATTGTTTGTCAAATGAGATGACGCGAAGGAAGCCCCTGCCCCGAGTTTCACGATAGACTTGGAATATTTTGGCCGCATAAGTATATAATAACAATTTCAACTATATTATATATATATTCTTTTTTCTTTTCTATTCTTCTTTTCTAAAAAAAGTTACTTCAAAGGCATGTATACAGTAGCCTCGATTTCCACCTTGAAGGGGCCAGCGAGAGCACCACCAACGGTCGTACGAGCAGGAGGCTCACTAGCGAAGACCTTAGCATAGGCCTCATTGAAACCAGCAAAGTCATTGACATCGGGCAAAATCACAAAGCATTTGATGACATCCTCAACCTCACAGCCAGCAAGTTTCAAAGTGGCAACGAGATTCTGGAGAACAACGGCTGTCTGTTCCTGGATCGTTTCACCAACAATCTTCCCATCAATCACGGGAACCTGTCCAGAAATATAAACATAATCACCAGCGCGAACTGCGGGAGAAAGAGGGACATGAGAGGTACCGTAGCAGGTCTTAGGCATTGTGAAATTGAGTAAAAAGTAGATATACGAAAGGAATCTTAATTTCAAATTATAAATCTATAGCCTTCGAGGTTTATTGGTAACGTGACAGAGCGATCTCGAGCTGGTATATCATTTCGAATCCTGATACCCGATATCCAAGGGAAGAGGGTTGTGCGCTTTGATAACGGGCATTGCCGATGCAAGTCCGGAGAGGACCGCTTATCGTAGGGTAGGGGATTCCCGATCTGTACGGAAGCGAATGAACAACGAATTTGAATAATTACTAGTATCAACTTTCATTATTCGGCATATACTCAATGAATTGAGATATTTGGTAATATGTCTTATCCAAACACGATACTCCTTCGACTGTACACCTTTGTAATTGACACTGTAGAGATCATAATACAAGTGAGATTTAATGTCAACAGAAGCCTCCGTTTGAATTGTCTCTTGGTCGGCGGCAAAGTCCTGCTTCATATGCATGGTTTCATTTACTTGAGATGATTATTCTTTAGGCACACAATCAGTCTATACTGAAAAGATAAGTGAGGAATACCCCTTCCTACCCTAGACCCCTATGCAATGTCAGCCTCCTTATCATCCTCGGTATTGGATCTAAAATATCAGAGGCTGCTTTTATAAATAAAGCAGTTTGTTCAGTATAGCAAACTAAGTTTTTATTCAACACGACTTATCAATGGGTAAACCTGAGATTTCTAACACTGAACAAGTAGGGGACATTGAGAGTGGCAGCGTTCACGACGCATACCGCTATAAGAAATGGTTCCGGTATAACTCCCCGACCATTCAAGTTATGATCACTGCATTGGTAGCATTTGGATGCCCGGGTATGTTCAATTCACTTAGTGGAATTGGCGCTGGTGGACAAGTGGACCCTTATGCGACTGCGACGGGAAACATTGCCCTTTACGCTATTAATGCTGGTGTATACTTATTTATTTCTCCCATTATTTACCATTATATTGGTTCAAGATGGTGTATGTTTATTGGTGGAATTGCCTACCCTCTGTATGCTGGTAGTCTTCTCGCTTATAATCATATCCATAGTAATGGCTTTGTGATTGGAACTTCGGCAGTTTTAGGTGTTGGTTCAGGTCTGCTTTGGGTAGGCCAGGGTGCACTGATGACCGGCGCTCCACTTCCACATGAGAAGGGTAAATTGATTGGTGCTTACTGGTTTGTATTCAATATGGGCGGTGTAATTGGATCATTCATCGAGATGGGTGTCAATTTCCACTCTGAAAAGAACACTGTCAGTGATGCTACATATATTGTTTTCATTGTACTGATGTGCTGCGGGTTCTTGTGTGCTCTGCTATTACTCGATACCAAGAAAATCGTTCGTTCGGATGGTACTCTCGTTAGAGCAGTGGAGAAACGTCCCAATGTCATTAAAGATTTTATAAAGATTCTCAAAATCTTGCCTCGCAAGGAGACTGTGGTACTTATTCTCTTCTTTTTTGCCTCCAACTACTGTTACAGTTACCAGCAGAACACCGTGAACGGCCGCTTATTTGATATTCGTACTCGTGGATTCAATGGTGCTTTCTACTGGTTTGGTGCTTTCAGCTCCCCATTTTTCGGATACGCTCTCGATAACCGCCGATGGTCGCGAAAATATACTGCGATTGCTGGCTACCTGTTCTTGGTATTGTTGCACTTCGTTATATTTGGTGGTGGACTAGCACTTCAGCTCCGATCTAGCTCTTCGTCGAGTGACACGCGAATTCACAAGTATATGAAGCATGCATTGGATATGATCCACTCCAAGACAGAATTCGCTGGTCCCTTTATCTTATATTTCTGCTACGGTATCTTTGACTCACTCTGGCAGACATACTGCTACTGGCTAATTGGATGTCTTGGTACAGACGATGAGATTAGTGCTCGATACGTCGGTCTGTATAAGAGTATTCAGAGTGCTGGTGCTGCTGTTGCTTGGAAGTTGAACTCTGCAAGCATTAACTATGATCTTGAATTTGCGCTCAATTGGGGTTTCATTGGTGTGGCTCTCATAATAATTGCTCCCCTTTTCCTATGGATTCGTGAACCTGAGCCTGAATCGGAAGAAGCCTTCGTGGAAGGCACCGCAGGCATGCCAGCCGTATTCCCAGTTAAGTCAGAGAGGAGTGTGGCTCCCACTAAGACAATTGAACAAGTTATGAGCAATCATTAAGGAATTATGAAACTATTAATTATTAGATATATATTTATTAGTAGTATTTAGCGATTTACATTATTATCTTTAATGGCGGTATATTATGCCCTGCTCCTCGAGAAAATCTTGCTTACTCATATATAATTTTCAATGAGCGGCCGTCAAGGTGGAAAGTTGAAGCCATTGAAGGCTGCCAAAAAGAAGGTCGATGATGAAGACGAAGACGATGTTGCTTTCAAGGCTAAGCAACGTGCTGACGCTCAAGCCCGTAAAGAAATGGCTGCTAACGCCAAGAAAGGTGGCCCTATGGGTGGAGGTGGAATTAAGAAGAGTAAGAAATGAAGCTCTTAGCTCCGCTCTAAAAGTAATAAAATAGAATAAATACAATAATCTTTTTATTACCCAAAAAATCAGTCAAATCGATAATCTTCATGGACTAGAATACGACATACATTCAAGATCCAGACTGTTCTACTACTATTATTATAATATTTACCGTTATTATACTGTTATTTTCATTAATTCTAATAATCTGAGTCACACTTCCTTAATGATAATGTTACTTTTTCGTTCGCATTTTTAGTTCGCATTTTAGTTCTCATGTTATGCTTTCACCCCTTTTCTATCCAAAATTCAGAGATTTATAAATAAATAATTTTTCGTAGCCATTCACGCTTTTATGTTTCTTTGATTGGCTTTCTTCATTCATTCCTTGTTGATGCTCATTATCAGCTGGTTCAATAGCCTTTTCGTGCTTTGGTCCTCACGTAAGGTTTGAGTGAATGATCCGTTTCGTAATGCTTCTGGTAAGATTTCTCGTAAAGAATGACAGGCACGTTCATCATCAGATAACCGATGATAACACATAATCACCTGGCGAAGCAAGCGAATCATGGTTGAGGTATCCTGTGGCTGCTGTACCAGTTGTTCAACAACAGTTGTGAGTACTTGATTGACAGCAAAGAATCTTTCGTAAGTTTGACAGACATAGATTAATCCCTGCGAGTCCTGCAAAATCCGCAAAACAATGAACAGCGCCACGGTTTTGCTGATTCCGGAGGTAGTTTCTATAATTCTCAAACAAAGAGGAATAATTTCCGTAGATAATAAGAATGTTACAACTTGAGCATTCTCGTTTTTCACTAGAGCACCAATAACACCTAAACTAGTCAGTCGAAGGTATTCATACGGTCTTGAATTACCCGTAGTATTGAGAAATGGGTACAAATACAGCAAGATATGACTGTTTAGAAATGGAAGATGGGTCTCTGTATGAGATGCAACACACTGTAATAGTTGCAATGTGTTACTTACTCGGTTGCTGGTCACAACCGTCAGCTGTGGAGGACTTAAAAGGGGATAAACACTAATAATTTCGTGAAGAAGAGTGGTCATAACTCCATGAGAGTGCCATAAGGCCAATGCAAGATCAGGGTAAACCTCGCGCTTCTTACCTAACTTCATCAGCGCATCTTCACGATTTGGACCATAAACAAGCTCCTGAATAATTGAGAAGACCTCATCATCGCTCATTTGAGCGCCCATATGTTGCGATGTTTGTAGTACTTGAGCAGGCATACTTTGTTTCTATGTGCTGAGTAAGCGAGTACCCGAGGACAAGACCGACAGGCACGAGAGAGTGCGACATGAATGAGTGTAAATCAGAGAAAGCACCAAGTAAAGAAGATGATAATGAAAACCGTGTAGAAAAAGTTAGATGAATTTGGAGTGTATGGAAATGATAAAGAAAAATAGATTTAGTTACAAATGTGCTGTTTTCAGTTACTCGATACTAACAGGATGTTCTCACATGTCGATAACTTAAATAGATATACAGATAACTATTCAAAATTCCATTAAAATAGCCATTGTGTCATGGCTCCTTTATTGGTGGAATTGTCAACGACTCTCTTATCGGGGCAAGGTTCCAACTGATAACGCACGCCAGGCAATTGCCCTATTTACGATTTTTCAACAATCGGTGTTTCCTAAAATATATAAGTTTAAATAACTCAAGTTAGTTTTAGTGCATAGCATTCTCGTATAACGCCAGCTAGTATTTTAGTTCCGTCATACTAGGATAGATTATACTAACATTTGTCCTTTCACGACAATTATAAGTATCCAAGAATTAATTATCATAAAGGATATCGCAGAAGTTGAGGTAATCTTATATAAATATGTAGTTATAGTGATTAACTTACTACTTATACCTCTTGAATCTACATGTCCATAGTCGTTTATGTATCAGGTGATCATTGTGGGGTAGAAAATATGGTGTGTTCATTTTCCCGAGGCTAGCCAATCACACTTAAGGTAAATATCCATTTCTAACCGAGTTATATGCTACTAAAATCATATATTAGGAGCCCAGGTTTGAGAAATTCTCTTTATAGAACTCATAAATGGAACCCGAAGTATCGTCTTTACTCAACAGACCCTCTGCAAGCCCCTCGTGAGGGTGACGATGTGGATCTTGTCATTGTTGGTGCCGGACCAGCAGGATTAGCAGCAGCAATTCGTTTTAAACAGCTTGATACTGATGGATCAAAACGTGTTGTTGTTCTGGAAAAGGCCGGTGATTTAGGAAGTCATACTCTTAGTGGTGCAGTCTTAGAACCAAGAGCTCTAGATGAACTCCTGCCCGATTGGCAACAAGGAGACCTACCATTGCATACCACATTAGCTACCAAGGATGAAATGAAAATGTTATTTCCCGGTGGCTCCTCGTTATCTTTGCCCGAGCCTCCTCAGATGAAAAATTCTGGTAAAAATTACATCGTGTCCTTGAGCCAGGTTGTTCAATGGCTGGGAGAAAAGGCTGCAGAATTGGATGTGGAGATTTATCCCGGATTTAGTGTAAATGAGCTACTTATTGAGGATGGCAAAGTGGTTGGATGTGCCACCACTGATCAGGGAATCGATAAGTCTGGTAAACCAAAGGACTCATTTGAACGAGGTATGGAGTTTCGTGCTCCCGTTACATTATTAGCCGAGGGATGCCATGGTAGTTTGACTAAACGTGCTATTAAACAATTCGATCTACGAAAGAAGGCCAAGGCCGATCCTCAAACCTATGGTTTAGGACTCAAGGAAGTATGGAAAATCGACCCTGCGAAATTTGAATCCGGTAAGGTGGCTCATACTATGGGATTTCCTTTAAGTAAGGACGTATATGGTGGCGGATTTATGTATCATTTCGGTGATAATATGGTCAGTTTGGGTTTGGTGGTTGGATTGGATTATGCTAATCCCTATATCAGTCCCTATGAAGAGTTTCAACGTATGAAGACGCATAAGTTCTACGCAGACGTTCTTGAGGGTGGGGAGTGTATTGCATATGGTGCTCGTGCTCTTAACGAGGGTGGGTATCAATCTATTCCTCACCTGAATTTCCCCGGTGGTGGACTTATTGGCTGCTCGGCGGGTTTTGTAAATGTACCCAAAATTAAGGGAACCCATACAGCCATGAAGTCTGGCATGATTGCTGCTGAGCTGGCTTTTGCTGATAAGTTTGAAGAATACGACCAGACTTTGCGTGATTCTTGGGTAGGTAAAGAACTTTGGGAGGTTCGAAACGTGAGACCTTCCTTTAATACCCCCTTGAAAATGTGGGGCGGACTCGCTTACTCTGGAGTCGACACCATGGTATTGAAGGGACGTACCCCTTGGACGTTTCATACTAAACACACAGATGCCGAAGCGACTAAACCTGCTAGTGAGTTCACTCCAATTGAATATCCTAAGAAGGACAACAAACTTACCTTTGACTTACTTACAAACGTGTCTCGAACTGGCACACATCATGATGATAACGAAATGAACCATCTAAGAGTGCCCGATCAAAATCTTCAGGCACATGCTGCGGAAGCATGGCCAAAGTTCCGTGGTGTCGAACAGAGATTCTGTCCTGCTGGTGTTTATGAATATAAGGAATCTAATGATAAAAGTGGCATTCCTGAATTCAGAATAAACAGTCAAAACTGCATTCACTGTAAGACATGCGACATTAAGGTACCGACTCAGGATATCACTTGGACATGTCCTGAGGGTGGTGATGGTCCTAAGTACACGATCACTTAATACTTAAAATTACATACATACATACATACATACATACATACATACATACATACATACATACATACATACATAATACACATAGAACATAGAATTAAATTATCTATATTAGCTGTGGAAACTTTTCTCCGATACTTCCGCCTTTTAATTTAATTATCTGAAAACCTTAATTTCCGAAATTGCGCCGTCTTCAGCTATATATGCACTAGTTAATTGAATAAGGTTGACCGTCATATATGCATATACACATATATAAGTATAATAATAAATACATAGGTAATTTAATAGTGAAACTTCTTTTCATATATCTGTCTCTTGGGAATGTTCCGAAAACTAACGTATCTAGCAACTGCCTTTGCCGCAACTGTCCCAACATTTACTCACCCAGATATCCCCGGTTATGAATTAGCCTCTCAAGATCCGTCAAGTCTAGGACTAGATTCTGTACCTCAACAAGCAGGGTATCTTACTACTCCGTCAGGGAATCAGCTCTTCTACTGGATGTTCGAATCAAGAAGTAACCCGAGTACTGACCCGACAGTTATTTGGCTGAACGGTGGTCCTGGTTGTTCGTCATTAGAGGCTATTCTATTTGAGAATGGTCCGGCCATGATTGACGCAAATAATGACATTACGCATAATCCTTGGTCTTGGAACACCAATGCCAATGTCATTTTCTTGGATAACCCTGCCGGTGTGGGATATTCAATAGCAAGTCAAGCTGTTGATGATACCACTACAGCTAGTGTAGATTTCAAAAATGCCGTAAGACTGTTTTTTGAGCGCAATCCGAAACTCAAAAATAATAAATTGCATATCAGTGGTGAATCGTACGCTGGACGTTATATCCCTGTTTTTGCTGCTGATATCAACGAAGATTCAGAAAGTCCAATTCATGTCAGTAGTATATTGATTGGTAATGGTCTTGTTGATCCAGTTAGCGAATATGCGTCTTATCAGCCGATGTTGTGTGGCCAAGGTGGCTACAATGCTGTTCTGAGTGATCAAGAATGTGATCAACTGGCGCTAATTTCGCAATCATGTGAAGAGGCAATGAGCTCTTGTACTGATTCGATGGATCGTTTTACTTGTCAAATTGCAATGGCAAGATGCCAGCCCCTCGAAGCAGCGTTCGCTGGAAGAAACGAGTACGATATTCGTGACCCTGTTTGTCAAGATTCTCAAACTGGGTTATGCTACCCAGCACTTGATCGTGTACAAGACTACTTCAATAGTCCCACAGTTCAACAAGCACTAGGTGTACAGATGAACAATCAACAGTTTTCTATCTGCAACAACGCAATGAACGGAGCCTTCCATGCACGTTTAGATCCTTTGCAGCCTACTTTCCGTAACGTCACAGCACTCTTAAATCAGGGAACTCCTGTTCTTATTTACAACGGTGACGCTGACATTATTTTGAACTGGCTAGGCGGTCAGCGATGGACTAAAAACCTTAGCTGGCGGGGTGAGTCTGGATTCCAAGCTGCTCAAGCCAATGATTGGGTTCCAATAGGGAAGACTAAACGAGGAGAAGTCACCAATTTCGAGAACTTTACATTTTTGCGCGTATCTGAAGCCGGTCATATGGTGCCCCACGATCAACCAGAATCAGCTTCATACATGATCCGCTCATGGCTGAATGGAGACTACGCACTCAACACGAAATTTAAGTAAATGTAGATAATTTATTAAGCGCTAGAACTAAAAACAAGATCATTTCAACTGTTCTTTTTTTTCTTGAACTTGGTTCTCGTTGATTATTTCAACCAAGAGATCTGCTTTTTCGCGTACCGATGGGCTCGGAAAGCACTATTATGCTTTCCAGGTATAACTCGTTCGTTAAGTGGAGCAGGATACTCGTCATAAAAGGGGATGATATATTCCCAAACAGTATCACCTTCTGGCGTTACCTCAAACAAGCGGCCAAATGCAGATTCACATACAAAAGTGTTACCATTCTCAAGACGCTGTGCGCTGCCCATATAGGGAGAGAAAAATGCCGGAGCAAAGTTATCACGGTATTCCCAGGTAATGTTTTTAGATTTGGGATCAAATTGCACAACAGTTGAATGCGGTGATGTAACTCCAGGTCTCAAGTTACCATTATTGAAAACTAAAACAGTACCGTCAGTCATTTCGACCGGGGTGTGCTGTTGAGAGACAAGTTCAGGACCAACTTTCCAAATCAGATTATTCGTGGATTTATCTACCGCAATAATACCCGATGTAGTACGTAAACTCATTAGTACATGACCCGCACTCGTGACGGCCAAGCCATTGATCATAGGCCAATGATGGCGACTAAAAATAGAATGAATGGGGTAATCTTCTGGATCAAGATGCTCCCATGCATTCCATTCCCATAACACCTCACCTTCACGGTTAACCTCTTTAACCACATCACTATACATAACTCCATCAGCTAAATCCTGACGGGAATCCCCGCCAACAACACGAGCAGCTATGCTCTTAGGAAGAGGAGCAGCAGCAGTATACAATAAATTACCATTCGGTAACCATTGAGCATCATGATGGTGATAAATGTCCTGGTACCGCCAGACTACTTTATTATCTGGAGTCACCTCATAGAAATCTCCACCGTGCCAAATATCCCAAGCAGGATATAAGTTGGCTGATATCTCGTTGCTGCCATTGTAGCCCAAATTACCATTCGGCAACAAAACCGCATCTCGGCCCACTCTGACCGGAAGCTGCCACTCATGAGCAACTTCACCCTGTTCATCAACTAAATAGACACGCCCCTGACTAGTTTGCGGGGCAAATAAAGTGTACCCTCCAGCACTTTTATCTTTGATGTTTATGGTCACTCCAGTGGGACGACGACCTAAAGTAAAGGCACGAGTATCGATTGATCTCGACATAGCTCTCCTTCTAAAATCAAGTCGGCTATTGAAGTGCTTGATTGTTTTACGTAATAGATATCTGGGTGAGATATTTTATGAAAATCCGAAAATATATTATAAGATTAGCAATAAATTAGGTTTATGGAACCAGGTGAGCTTCGTTAGTAAGGTCATGACCGGTCAAGTCGACTAGGTATCTCATTATTTTACTATAACAAACCTATATGTATATTTATACTATTAAAGCACGAAATACTAATTATATTTTTCACTAGGCTATACGAACTAGAAGGATCGGTTTAGGTATGTGGTACCGAGTATTCAGATAAGTAGTCTGGCTTGGCGGGGTAAAGCATGTGGGGTAACTGAATATTGATGATTGATGAGCTAATGGTGGGTTTGGTAGTGGTAGTGCGTCAGATAAAGTGTTTGCATGAAATATAGCAGTTACCTAGAGGATTCTAAATTTGTATACTACGTGATTCAAGGAGCGAATTCCGCTGGTAAAACGCTCGCAGGATGCAAAGGTTTCACATGGTGATTAGAGATATGTAACTAAATTATATAGTAAAATAAGGGAATAGCTGCTGAGAGGTGCATTTGGAAGACGCATGCCAGCAGTAACAGTTTGCTGTAGATCTCAATCTATATGCAGAACACTGCCGCATTTTGCTAGCCATCGTAAAATACTTAACACACAACCAACCAATCAAATCATATCATAAAACTAAACATTAAAGACTACAGAATGAGCAAATATAAATGAGCAAATATAAATAAGCAAATATAAAATGAGTAGATAGAAGTGGATGAATAAGCATAAAATAAATAATACTCATAATAAAAGTAGGGGAAATTATTGTGTCTTACTTCTACTACTTTATCCACCAGGAACAGTGCCCTCATATCAGGTGATGCTTTGCCCTTATCGTGCATAAAATCTGGTTACAAATGATGGTGGTGGTGTCTTCAAATTCCTAAATAGGAAAGCATTCGAATTATCACGAAAGCCCATATCAAATACGGCAAATTCAACAGGATATTTTCGGGTCCTTACATTCAGCCCTCAGTAGGTATATCAAATAGTATATTCACACATATATTATAAGACCCCCACACACGCACACAAATTTATATTTTCTTTTTCAAATCCATTATTTCAATCTAGTTTCCTAAATATTTCTTTACCTTCGATAATTCCTAGTTTTTTAAAAATATTGATTGTTCTCCCGTGCTTTCCTGGCGGAAACCCTATACGCACTACAATCCTCCATCCCACGGTGTTTATCTGACCTGCCAAATCAAGCGACACTACGTACAGTTGGATAGTTGGAAATGCTATCGCATTCGATTCTTTCGTCGAGCCTGTTGAAGGATGCCGATGATAAGAAAATCAAACGAGTTGTGCCGAAAGCATCCAACAAAATAATCGATCAAACGGCTGCCCGTCTATATATTGCTTATCCCAATCCTAATGAATGGCAATTCACAGGACTCAGTGGAGCAATTATTCTTGTCGACGACCTCGTTGGCAAGAGCTTTTACCTCAAGCTAGTTGATATTGAGGGGCAAAGAGGTGTTCTTTGGGATCAAGAGTTGTATGTTGATTTCAAGTATCACCAGGACCGAACCTTCTTTCACAGCTTTGAACTTGAGGATTGTCTAGCGGGATTACTCTTCGAGGACAAATCGGAGGCTTCACATTTTTTTAAACGTGTTTCCCAACGTCAAAAATATGGTAGTAAGGAAACTGTTAATAACAAGGCAGCAGTTCCGAAACGAACGGCAGGTGGTAGCTTCACAGCTAATGGAGGTAATGCGCCTCCACCTCCACCCCCGCCTACCACTAATGGACCAAGTGCTCCACGAGTTGGTGGTAACAATGCAAATATTGGACCCCGTGGTGATCTTTCTGGAGCACACCGTAGAAGGGGAAAGCAGATATATTATGATTCAGAGCCCACAGTTGAATGGAGAGCATTGTACAGCAATCTAGCTCAAATGGGGATTACTGAGGATATGATTGCCGCAAATACGACTTTTATCAAGGATTTCATACAAAAACAAGGTGGGCCCCTGGTGGGGTTGGAGCCTCCGCTACCCCGCAAATTCGCCCCTCAAGACGAACAGACCTATGGCACTGGTGCAGCGAGGTCTTCTTCAGGAAGAGCACCACCCCCGCCCCCACCTGCACCTTCATCCTCAGCACCAAATGTATCTGCCTCCTCAGGTAGTGCACCCCCTCCTCCTCCACCAGCTCCTAGAACCCAACACATGGCTTCTGAAGCTGATGGGCCTGTTGATGAAGTTAATAAATCACACTCTAAAATCAGTGGGTTCTTCAAAGGATTTGGACAGAGCCGTGGTGGAAACCCTGGATCATCAGATGTGTCGGATATGTCTGCGGAATCTAGTCCTGCCCCTCAGGCTCCGCCACAGGGAATCCCGCCAACTGCCCCGCCAACTGCCCCGCCAACTGCTCCACCAACTGCCCCACCAATGTCTCCACCCTCTGGAGCTCCCACAGCACAAAATGGTTCATCCACTCTCACTCCTCCAACCGAGAATTCTGTTCCACCTGCATCTACAGCACCTGTACGACGTAGTGTACCTCCACCATTTGAGGGAGCTGGTACTAAAGTTGGTGAGACAATTCCATCTAAAAGGGCTCCAATAGCTCCACCTAGGCAGGCTCCTGTTTCCTCTTCAGCTGGAAATTCACCCTCTACAGTAGCCCCTAGTACCGCACCGACTCAAGCTGGCAGAAAACTGCCACCCCCTCTCGCACCTCGTCGCGATGTTCCACCTGCTCCTGCGGCCAATGCTGGATCTGGGCCACCCTCTCTACCAAACAGGAGCTCTGGTCCACCTCCCGCACCTGCAAGACCTTCACCAGGTGCTCCTCGACCTGTTCCACCACCACTGACCTCTGGAGCTCCACCTCCTGCCCCACCTCCACGGAGAGGCGGGCCTGCTCCTTCAACAGAAAGGCCAGCTCGTCCAACTCCTGGACCACCTGCAACTCCATCGCGACCTTCGGGTCCCCCATCAGCACCACCTAGACCACAGTCACATGTCAGATCTCCGTCTCCACCACCTCGCGCTGAGCCTGCTCCGCCTAGGCCTTCACGACCAGTACCGGCTACTGCTTCCGCGCCACCTCGTCCTTCTGCATCGGAATACTCTCGACCAGCTGCAGCTATACCTCCACGTCCTCCTACCGAAGAGTTGCCTGCACCTGCTGCACCGCCTCGCCCAGCAGCAGCCCCTTCTGGTGGTGCTCCCCCACCGCCTCCCCCTGGTCCTCCTCCACCTTCATTCGCACCTTCAGGTCCACCTGCAGCTCCACCAAGACCCCCACCTGGCGGCCCCCCTGTTGCACCTCCCCCGCCGCCTTCCTTTGCGCCTCCACCGTCTGCAGCTGGAAACGATCAGCGTGGTGCGCCTCCCGCAGTGCTGTCGAATGATTTGCTTTCATCAATTACGCAAGCTGGAATTGGAACCCTCAAAAAAGTCGACAAGTCACATCTTGAGAGGCCCTCAGTTATTGCTCAAGAAGCTAGAGGTGAGGCTCCACGAAGCACTTCCGGTGCTGGTGCACCTCCTGGGGGCGGCGGCGACCTTGCTGGTGCACTTGCGGCTGCTTTGAGTGCTCGAAAGAGTAAAGTAACTGCATCTGACGATGAAGATGAGAACGATGATGATTGGGATTAAAAATTAAATATTATTTGTGTTATATACAGATATATATATTCATGATTGCTTTATTTTATAGGATCTACTGAAATCACAGCATTTCTCATTGACATGAAACCGTGCCTTCTCCCTTATCGCAGAAGCCAATATTATTCTAGCATATAAAACGAATTGGATCTCACAACTTGTTCTTTTATTTACTGACAATGCGTTGGACCACAACAGCGCCTACTGTGCCAGCACTTTTTAGCGATTGTTGGCGGTCTTCAAGACTACGTGGTGGCATGGATGTTTGCAGTACGAATTCGGGTGAATTGGGCCGGACCTGCTGCACAAATTCGTACAGCTGTTGAACAGGTCCATCACTTCTGAATCTAGCTCTTTGAACTGAACCATCTGCAAATCTGATTTGGACTTGAGCGTCTCCTGAACTTCCTAGGCCATTAGCATTCCCATCTTCAGGCACAGTAGACTCAATGGGCTCAACGGTGGGAGGATACATAGTAGTTGAATCAACTGTAACCTCATTGGAGGAAATGCCCCCCATACCAAGCCTCTGGCCAGGACCTGAGTTCCCTAGTGATGCCCGCGGCTTTACGTAATTAGTTTCATGCTGTTCAATCTTCAAATCTACAACTTGATGGGGCTCAATGTTTAAAAGTGCTACCGGCGCGCGTCCCATATTAATAGTTCGAAGATAGCCCTCATTAGCAGGATCGTCAAAACGGTAAAGCTTACCATCATCAATGCTGAAGCCATCCTTCCAGAAGTTGAGGGTTCGTTTAACAATCGGCTCTCTTTCGTCATATTCTTCCTCTAATTCTTCCTCTTCCTCGACGGCAATATCCCCTTCAGAGCCTAATCGGAACCCTCTACCACGGAATTTAGCTATGCTTTGAGTGGCGTTGTCGTTTTCGTCATCACGAGAACTACTGTTGCCTTCAACTCCACCATTTCGAGCCGCATCTTGCGCTCTCTGCACAATTTGGTCAACCAAACTGGGACGATGACCTGAAGATGAACCACGCGGAGTCACGGCCAGCCCACTCTTTTCGCCACCAGTAAATAATGAATCAGAATTACCTCTGCCATTTGTCAAGGGTCGCGGTATGGACTCATCATCGCCCGTCATCTCGCTGAATGTGGCAAAACGGTGTCTGGGAGCTCTGTGTATAGACGAACGAGATGATGAGGCCGAGTTGGAACGAGATTTAGCCATATTGGGGGTGATATCAGGAGAAGAACCGCGATTGTTAGCGGCCTGGGGCTGCCTCTCAGTCATATACAGGTCCACCGCGGCAGCAATATCCCCATTAGCACGACTAAGAAACAACTTCGCATCGCTCTGGGATGCGAATGTCACCTGCATGAACTCATTAACTTTATCAGACATTTGATATGAGAAGTTGGATTAACAAATGTTGCAATAAACAGTAACAAGGACGACACACAATGTACCAAATGTCAGTATCTTATGGATGTTTTGTAGACTGGGGTAATTCCATATGAAACCCTAATTAAATAAATACAATGAATGGTAGACTGAACTGCCAACCAAGCATAACCTCGGATATTTCTCACCTGCTTGAGGACACTGGATATCGATAGTACCCCAAACAAATGCTGTAAGAAAAACTGAATTTCAAGATATCAATGATTTAGCAAGAATTTCCTAATTGGGACGTGTAAGTGAGAACTGAAAAACTTAATTTACGATTAATTAATAAATTGAATTGAATTAGAGTCAAAAGTATCCTAGGCTTCTTTTTTTTCATTATTATTAGCATTGCATTATCATTACTATCATTTTTATTATTATTATCATCATTATCATTATTCCGTGGGTTACGCACCTGTCGATATGTATCAGGTGATTCATATATTATGCAGATAAAGTGAGGAAATTCGGCAGTGATGATGATACGGTTCTGGGTTTAATCCCAATTTATTTTTTATTTAAAATGATCTCATATTAATCAAACTCCCAATCTCATTTCCCCAACCACCGAAATTATGTCCATTCTGCCTTTCAATTAAGTAGAAAATAAAGTGCTAGGAAAACTTAACTGGCTATATATATCAGCCAATTGTGACCTCGGCATTTTTTGCGAGTCTTAACGCACAACACCCTCAACCCTGAAAAATCCACACACACCTTAATTTAGTCACAGTGAAATAATTGTTTGTGTTTGGATTTAATTTATATCTAATATTTTAAAGAAAAATTAGATCAGAGATGTTGAGTCGTTCAGTGGCCCTGAGGACCCCACCATATCAGAAGCTCGCTTCAAACCTGAAAAAGGTACGCTCCATGCTCCCCAATATTAAACTCACTTTAGCGGAGAAAACTGTTTATGCCCATTTGACTAACGTGGAGGAATCTTTAGCTAATGTCAAGTCTACATCTGATCTTCGTGGTCAAGAGTATCTGAAATTGAGCCCTGATCGTGTAGCGATGCAAGATGCCAGTGCGCAAACTGCCCTTTTACAATTCATGACCACGGGCATGGATCACACAGCAGTCCCGGCTTCTATTCACTGTGATCATTTGATTGTAGGAAAGGATGGAGCAGAAAGTGATTTAAAGGATGCGATTGCTAAGAATCATGAGGTTTTTGACTTTTTGGAGAGCTGTGCTGAACGTTATGGTATCCAATTTTGGAAAGCGGGATCAGGAATTATTCATCAAATTGTTCTGGAGAATTTTAGTGCTCCAGGACTTTTAATGTTGGGAACTGATTCTCATACTCCCAACGCGGGTGGATTAGGAGCAGTTGCAATTGGCGTAGGTGGTGCTGATGCGGTCGATGCACTGACCGGTACTCCTTGGGAGTTAAAGGCGCCTCGCGTATTGGGAGTTAAATTAACAGGCAAGCTAAGTGGATGGACTTCTCCGAAGGATGTCATCACTCACTTGGCGGGTGTATTGAGTGTTAAAGGTGGTACGGGATATATCATTGAGTACTTCGGTGAAGGTGTTAACCAGCTTAGTTGCACGGGTATGGCCACCATATGTAATATGGGAGCTGAGGTTGGTGCCACTACCTCTATGTTCCCATTTACTGATTCTATGAGTCGATATTTGGTTGCTACTGGACGCGAATCTGTGGCTAATAAGGCTAAACAGATTAATAGCGAAGTTGGTTACTTGAAAGCTGATAAGGACTGCGAGTACGATAAGGTCATTGAAATTGATTTGAGTAAATTGGAACCGACTATTAATGGACCTTTCACTCCTGATCTTTCTACCCCGCTCAGCAAATTCCCTGAATTTGTGGAGACTAATAATGTTCCTCCGAAAGTTAGCGCGGGGTTGATTGGTAGTTGCACAAACTCTAGTTATCAGGATATGACTCGAGTGGCATCTCTGGTCCGTCAAGCTGAATCTGCTGGACTGAAGCCCAAGGTTCCGTTTTTCGTAACTCCTGGTAGCGAGCAAATCAGAGCTACTTTGGAGCGCGATGGCTTGATCGAATTATTCGAGCGTAATGGAGCGGTTGTACTCGCTAACGCCTGTGGTCCTTGCATTGGTCAGTGGGACCGTAGCAATGAGGTCGATGTTCCAGAGAAGAACGCTATTTTCACTTCATTCAATAGAAACTTTAAACGAAGAAACGATGGCAATGCCAACACATTGAATTTCTTGACCTCCCCAGAGTTAGTTACTGCTAAGGCTTATGCTGGGGTAACTGACTTCGACCCCACTTCTCAACAGATCCCGGGAACGGATTTCACCTTCGACCCTCCTTCCGAGGGACTCGAGTTGCCATCTAGCTTCGTTCAAGGCAGGTCAGAGTTTTATCCACAAGACTTGCCTCCGAATCCTGAGACCCCTATTGCTGTCAGCCCCACTAGCGACCGTCTGCAGATTCTCGAACCATTTGAGGCTTGGGATGGACAGGAATTGGAAACAACTGTTGTAATTAAGGTAAAAGGAAAATGTACCACGGATCACATCAGTGCTGCAGGACCGTGGCTAAAATACAAGGGTCACCTTGAGAATATCAGTGAAAATACCTTGATTGGTGCTGTAAATGCTGAGACCGGTGAGACAAATGTTGCTGTTGACTTTGATGGAACTAAGGATTCTATTCCAGGTCTCATGAAGTCTTGGAAAAGTCGTAACCTCCCTTGGTGCGTTGTGGCTGAGGATAATTACGGCGAGGGCTCTGCCCGTGAGCATGCTGCCTTATCACCACGATTTTTAGGTGGAAGACTTGTCATTGTGAAGTCATTTGCTCGCATTCATGAGACGAACCTCAAGAAGCAAGGTGTCCTGCCTCTATGGTTCGCTAACCCCAGTGATTATGACCGCATTGGATCTTGCGATGTCATCCGCACTAAGGGCTTGCCTGACCTTGTTGCTAAGGAAGGTAATAATGGTGGAAAACTCTCTTTGGAAATTATCAAGCCCAATGGTGATAAATTTGAAATTGAGGCCAAGCACACCCTTAGTAAGGATCAGGTTGATTTCTTTGCTGCAGGTTCAGCAATTAACTACATCGGTAACATGAAGAGACAGGCTGCGGCTTCTGCTCAGGGGTTTGCCTAAAACGAAAATTAAAATTGCACATGCATTCTGGTCTAAATATTTACATTCATTTATTTATATCAAGTAAAGACTGAATATCCTAATAATAAATATAGTCGATCGAGAAGTCCCCTTTGTGGAACTATCTGTCTGTATAATAAATAAAAATTCAACAGTGTCCTTGATTGTATGTTAAGAGAGTCCCTAAGTATCTTCCGGCTGGATTAACAAACTACGACGCCACTGCTCGTTTGAATCACGAGAATCGCGTGAATATGACATTGCCATCTGTGTACGAAGCCACGCCTGTACTGTAAGATCCTCCGGTATATCGAATTTACTCTTTTGAAATGGTTGTACTGTGCTAACTGCTGTTGCTGCCTTCATGTAACGGTCAAAATTAATGGCATTACTGGGCTTCAGGTATTTAGGATTTCCCTCATCAATCAGAGTTAAATCACTAAGAAGCATACCAATGTACGGAATACATGCATTCCCGTGTCTTTCCCTTAATTCTCGACGATATTCACTGAAGTTTCGTTCTGGCGATGCCAAGGGACGAAGCTTAGAGAGAATCGCATGTGATTTTGGTCCTAGAGTATCCCAGACCTTCTGCAATCTTACAATACGCATTGACTGCAAAGTCAAGGCAATTGTTACAACGCCATTTAGATTCCCCAGCGAGTGCATAACATCAGCGATGCGAATCCATTGTTTCAGTACACGAGCACGCATCTTTGTGCTAAGGTCTGGGCTCAGCACAGTGTCTCCAATGAACGCAGTTAAATGGTTGGAGCTAGTGACCAGCTGCACAATGTGAGGTGCCAACCCGAGATATCGTTTTGATGCTGAGTATCGTTGATCCAATAATTCACTAGCTCGTAATTCTCTAAGAATTTCACACCACATAAGTGTCAGTTGCTGGCTAATTTCGGCTGGCGTCTTACTCAACAGATGGTCCACGATACTGTCGTTGGTGCTGCCACCACTGCCACTACCACCAAAATTAATGGTTGAAGAAACCGCCATATTTCCATGGCTATCAGCACTGTTACCGTATATCAAACTTACAGAAGATCCCGATCTTTGACGTCTTATGTCATCCTGGCTAGCGTGTCGAGAACTTCTCCGAAGTCCAAAATCACGTAACGCAAGGTTGATCGCACTAGCTCCAGAAAATTGTAGACTACTATGGCGTAATGACCCCAAGTTATTCAAACTAGCGGAAGATCCGCCTACGGAGTTTGCACTTACGGATCTCATGGGTTCAACATGAGGATTCAATGGAAGTGGGTTTAGTTGAGAATTCTTGGGACCATCACGACGAGCAGAAATGATATCGGATGATAACACATTCGATAATGACGTTAAAATACCATCACCATCCTCTCCAGATTCCCAGAAGGATGTTACCCACAACATAGCCATATGTCTCACACCAGGTGAAGTAGCGTGAGCCCCCAATTCCATAACCACCTCCCGTGGTTGAGCGAACAGTCGAAAACTCCACAGAAAAACCCGAATTTCTAGTTCCAATGATCCATATGCAGGGCCGGTGAGCCACAAAATGAGGCTTTTCAAAGACCCGCCCCGAACTTTATCATTTCTCATGATCAGACTATCTGATTCAATAGTCACAGGATCATCTGTATCTTGTCGTATCCTCGATAATGTTAGTTCTGAGGAATTGTGTTCTTTTTCTGGTGTTATTGACGGTCTTGCCACCGATTTCGGGGAAATTTCTGATTCCGAAGGTAACGTGTTCTCAGCGGATGACCCAAATGTGGATGCATAACTGAACGCAGAATTAGGCGTCTCCGTCGGTAGTACTCTCTCAACCGGAGGAACACTTAAGTCAATCTTGTTACCTACACTGAAGATAGGATAAGGTCGATTACTATCTAGCTCTAGTTCCGGGTTTGAACGAAGGTAAGCTGCACAGGTACGTGCAGTAAACAAACATAAGTTTTGGCATTTTGATGCTGCCTGTACTAAAGATTGGGTGGCAACAGTTCGTAAACTCACTGGAGATGGAGGCAACGCTGCTACGACTGAACGTGCACCAGTGACAAGCCGTCTAATTTCCTCCAAAAGCTCGTCTCGACTGTTAGCAAACACATTTACTGAATTAATTTCATCAAAAGTGTCACTTGTATCGGGATTAAGGCAATTGGTATCGGGGACAATATCTAGTACCACAATCAGCTCACGGCATGCTAACATGCAGTGTCTTGTCAAAGAAAGAATTGCTGGACTGGTGGCCGGAGATTCAGGATTCTTGAGTAATGAGATCGAAGGATCTAAGAAATCCGACAAATAATAAATAAATGCATCACAGACCTCCTGAAGGCGGGATAAAGGCTCAGGAGGCTGTTCATGATCCATAAATGACCTTATCCTGTACAGTGCCGCGCTATCTAACGATGCTGATGAGCCTGTGGACTTTGAAGATTTCGAAGATCTTGTTGATTTTAACGATTTTGCAGATCCTGAACTAATATGGCGCTGTACAGTATCACTTATATTACGTGAAGTAGTAGTATCGGCAAAAGTAGTATCCTCAGGGGTATGACGTGAAGATGTGGGATCAAACCGCGTCGAAATCCGTGATTCTTGAACAGATGGGTCATCAACACTTTGCAATAGACTCAATGTTCGTTCTAATAATCTAAAACATCCTCTTACGAGCTTGTCTATAACTGCAGTATCCACAGAGTACTTGTTCTGTTTAGCAACTTGTACGATCTGTGCCAACTCAGTAAGTAATGACTTACGAGCGACAGCAATTCCGGTGAAATTCTTCACTAGTGGAGCATCACGAGTGAGGACCTCGGTTTTATTTAGCAGTTGTTTGGTACCACTAATGATTTCATTAATTGCTGCTTCACTGAACGTGTAGGAGCGTGCAGAACTCGATAGCGGTACTCTTTGGGGACGTGGATTGGCGAGAAAGACTGCCACTGATGCTAATAGCTGTAATGCGCGGGAATCACTGAACCTTACAAAGTAATCGACCGGTACCCAACCACGCTCACCGTTACGTACGAGGGTAACATCGGTCCAGCCGCTTGCATGTAAGAAATGTACATAAACTAGTTCCTTAGCTTGGAAACTTAAACAAACTGCTGATGGGTCTCGTTTTTCTTGCGATTCATCTAATGAAGAAACATCGAAACTATGCTCGGAAATAAGAAAAGGGAATTCAGTGCTCCCCGATGGGTCACCTGTAGACCGGATCTTGTGTTTGTCTGTATGAGGAAGGAATTCAAAGGAGTCGTCAACACTCATAAAAATAAATGACAAATTAACCTATGAAACGAAACCTTTCACACACACAGACCCCACCGATGGATCGGAATTATCAGAAAAGTGCTACTGTTTGTGGATTGCCCTTGCCCTGAATACGCTTTTGAGGGTATGGTTTGACACAACCAGTGAAGGGAAAGCGTATCAAGTAATAACCTTGCAGATGACGTGAACTGGCAGATTAATGGCTGTAATTTAGGAGAGGAATTGCTCAGTGCAGCATTTTTGAATAGCACTCATAAGTAGCACTTATAGACAACATAGATAGTTCCATAAAAAGCACAACTTTCACATATTTTGGGCCTGTCCTACATCCGAGAGACTGTATTGACCCCTTCAAGTGTATTTCAGGTAGTGCAATCCGCGATATAACACAGTCATGCATCAGAGAGATCATATGTATCCCTCAAAATATGCTCTAACAGTAGATATTACTGGATCTGTACTACCAAAATACATCGGAGGGACCGTAGGGGTTCCCTCCTCTTGAATTTCCAGGAGTACAATCCGCAATATACCACCGCAATACATTGTAGAGGCCGTATGGGTCCCCCGAACTTGTATTACCAGTGATTATCTTGGAAATCTACTATGAATATACATCAGAGAGACCGTAGGTACCCCCCTCCAATGTAAATTCCCAGTAGACCGGAGCAAATTTCCAGTTATCACGAGAAAATAAATCAAGGTGACCGTAGGTATCCCCCAATTTTGATTTTCAAGTGTTCAACTAGGAGATTTGTAGCCTCCAAGGTACCACCT
>JAKUBR010000015.1:0-157701 GCA_030563285.1 Starmerella khaoyaiensis | reverse complement strand
ACCCATAATTGGTGGACACAGCTCGTCAATAGCGGACGCCCCTTTGGGAACAATGAAGTTGACAGTATCGTGCTTCTATGAGGGGGGGGGGCTAAAATTTATATATATTTATAAGTATTTTTTGAAGAATGGTAGACTATCTTTACTTAATATCCATTTATACTATCGGTCTACTTTAAACCTGCTCTGTATCCACTTTCAATCTATCTATATCATGTCATATAATGAATCCCATACTTTCCCACTAGATTTAAATTTTTCTTTCGTAAGTAATGGCCAAACACGACGCTCTTTAAGCAGCGCACTGGCACCCATCCATATTAGATTCTCATCAGTATGTACTGTATTACTTAGTACTGGTGTTCTCGTATCTATAGTTAGCTTGTTCCGTAGAACTGTTTCAAAATCATCTCTGTCGAAACTTACAATCATAGGCGTCAGTTCTCGAAAATCATAGCATGGAACTGCCAATTTTTCGTCGTCATCCATCACTAGTCCACAAGAGAGTTTGTGACCTGCTAAACAAGAAACTGATCGAGGTAGGAACCCAATAGCGGCGACATTGCATCTCTTGAGTGCGACTTCAGCAATATTCAATTTGTGCGGTAATGGGAATAATGGAGGTTCTATAAACACGAGTTGTACGGCTCGAGGTGAGGTGAGCAGAGCGTCGAGCATACGTTTAAGGATACCATGAAAGCTTAATAGTTCAAACTTCCCGTCGAATTGAGTAGTGAATTGAGGGTGTTCACTACCTACCCAGCCGATCGATGCCGAATTAGAGCTAAAGCTCAAAATGGCTACAATCATGCATGTGAAGTGTGAACGTAGGGTAAGAATGGTAAAAGCACCCAAGCTCTATGTATAGCATATGAATGATATAAAATGATTATTCTACGGCTGTAAAATAATTTCTTGATGAATTTAAACTAATGAACTTCAAACTTCCTCAACAACCATAAAGCCATCATCAAATTTATTGTTGCACCAATTAAGGATTACATAGAGTTCACTTACAGCACACTTCCTGATATATTTTTAAAATAGATTTTCATTACTTTTTATTGCTATATAGATACTTTTTTATATTGTTCTTCTCGCTTCTTACTACTTAGTTACTCTACATACTAAATTTATACCAAATCAGGGCTGACAAATTTCACCCTCGTCAAAATGATGAAATTTAGGAATCTCCGAGATGTCTCAGCAAAATTGGGCTCGATGGTAGTCAAAAGAGGAAAACGCACCGTCAGGCAGGCTCCGGGTGCTTCCCGTATTATAAATATGCTATCAGTTTTCAGTGCAGCCAAGAAACAGCCTCGAAAACTGAAACTATGCAGGGAAGATCTGGTGAGACATCAAACTGTCACTGCGGCGTGGAAAATATATCAAAGAGATAGCCAGTTGGCTCGTAAAAACAAACTCCAGGTCCAATACGAAAAAATTAAAGAGGCCAGTGAGGAACTAGAAAGACTTGATCCTGCATTTTTCAAATCATGTCAAGTAGCCGCTGAGAAGACCCAAGTTAGATTTCCAGTTGAGCTACGTGTGCCTACGGATACCCCACCAAAACGTGTTTGGCATGCCGACTGGACTCCTCGCGAAAATTAAAACATTGAAATATAAATATACATGTACATACTTATTTGCTAATAACAACCCACCAATTGTCTCGTTCATACCCAGACTCAATCACCTTGCCACCAGCAGAAATGGTATCCTCTTCCAGTTCTCCTGATTTGTATAAATGGTAATATCTATCAAATTTCTGAGAGGGATCCTTGTTATTGACCCATGGCACCATCACGTCCTGATCCATACCGGAGCTCCATCCACGTCGACTATTGGACTGTTCTAGTGCCCAAACATAAATCAAGGCCGTTCCATTATCATTGATATAATTAAGAATATTTCTCACGGCCGCTATTCTTCTTTCTCGAGTACTGAAATGATGAATTACGGCTATAGATATCACAAAGTCAACAGGTCGAACGGGTACATCCAATGCATCACAACGACCAGCGTCATCTGCACAATTTTTAGTTTTCGCTTTAGCTATTTCGGTAAGATGTAGGGATCTGTCTAATCCAATCATGTAAACATGCGGGTAACCCAAATACTTGCCATTTCCACCACCAACGTCTGCACCAATTGAACCCAATCTCTGTGACTTTATATATTTATCAACTCTTGGCCAGGGCTTATATCTTGTAGATGAAAAATGGCTCGCTATTTCCTCATAAACCTGATGTACATGCTCGTCCTCTAAATGTACTGTCATACTTTTGAGAAATATCTGGAACAGATCAGGGCAGGGGATAAACTTAGAGTAAGTTTTCCACCGACCGGGTTGAGTAAATAAACAATATTAAGAGAATAGCTAGATCAATATATTTAAATTCTTAGTGAAATAGAACTTTTAAGAAAGGGCCTGATGGTCAAAGATTTAGTAGTCATTGCTGTAGGAGTTGTTGTTTCCGTACGAGTCAGAGTTTGATCCGTAAGAGTTGTTATTGTTTCCGTAAGAGTCAGAGTTGGAGCCATAGGAATCAGAGTTTCCACGGTTGTTATTTCCATACGAGTTGGAGTTGGAACCATAGGAATCAGAGTTAGATCCATAGCTGTCAGAATTGCCACGGTTGTTGTTTCCGTAGGAGTCGGAGTTTGACCCGTAAGAGTTGTTGTTGTTTCCGTAAGAGTCAGAGTTGGAGCCATAGGAATCAGAGTTTCCACGGTTGTTATTCCCATACGAGTTGGAGTTGGAGCCATAGGAATCAGAGTTAGATCCATAGCTGTCAGAATTGCCACGGTTGTTGCTTCCGTAAGAGTCGGAGTTTCCACGGCTGTTGTTTCCATATGAATCATTAGAGCCTGATCCATAAGAGTTGGAACCATAGCTGTCATTACGAGAGCTATCACGTCCAGAATTTCCATAAGAATCGGAATTGGAGTTGTAGCTGTCGCTGTTACCATAGCTGCTGCTATTGTTGTTGTTACCGTAGCTGCTGTCATTGTTACCGTAGCTGTTGCTGTTGTTGTTGTTGTAACCGTTATCACTGTTACCCTCCTTATGGTGGTGGTGGTGCTTGTGGTGCTCCTCACCGTTGTTGTTATTGTTATTGTCACCGAGTCCGAACATTTGTTTAGTAGTCTTTCAAGAAGTAGTCAATCGCCGGGAATTATCGCTGATATTTATACTTTTTTGACAGCAACCCAGGTCACAGCGGTAACCTGCAGCTCAAACAGGGTGCATGCCGATTGGGTATTCGAGCAGTTGGTGCGTAATTTTTAGGTGCTCCAGGGTTGATGTATATGCGCTATTGGGAGCCCACAGGTACATATATAGAGCAGGGCGGCAGCATAGAAATACAAACAACAGCTTTTTATGTTAGGTTTGAAAATAATTGGTACCATTCCATAACATGCGCCACTTTCGGATCCGGTTTCAGGTACCATGCGCTATCTTTAAAGCGCTACCCTACTTGCATGGATGATGATTATAACGGTGACAGGTATGTGTCGAGGTTTGGGCTCACAAGGGAGCAACTTATTAACAACGATCAAAGCCAAAGCAAGATATATATGAGCTAATTAGTGTAACGAATAATAAACTTGGTACAAATAAGCGGAAATATTAATAATTAAACTTTTTATTCCTTGTCTTAGGTATCATTATTTTCAACATCATACATATTTTTCTTCAGTAATCACATGATGCTGTATAATCCCCTCAACAAGGTACCACGACCTAGGGTTCATCACTGGGTATTATTAGCACTCGATCGGTAAACGTGGCCCAATTACTCGAACAATAGGGCCATCTAGAAGCTTGGAGTCACTTTATTTAGCTTCATCTGCTTTGACTATGCGCTTGAACGAGCCCGTTAAAATATATTCGTAGGTAACTATTGTAATATGTACATTAATATATGTTCTTATTTAATAAGTATTTGTAAAATATAACAGTTATACTGCGACTCATTACCTAGGGCTTAGTTGGCGCAGAATATTTGTGTTCACCCAACTTACATGTGTGTATTACGGACTCCGCGTTTCAAGAGGGTTATGCAGCTAAGGCATCAAAATACATCTTTAGGACAAAAGGGTGAGGTCGGAGTCAAATCAGTAGTTAATACCAAGAAAATAAATAAATATATAGATAGATAGATAAGAGTACAAGTCTCACTTATTCCTGCGCCTCGGCAGGAGTTTGGATCTGTGGTGGTAGTCCACGAAGTTCACGTTGTAGCCTAGTGAGTTGATTGGTCACACCGTCCGAAATTCCTCCCTCTTGAGAATCTAAAAATTTGGTGACAAGAGTTTCTGCTTGGTCATTGCTAATGCTCTTCGCGGGTTTTGTATGAATTACTGTAGCTGTCATCTGCAAATATATCGATATTTCTTGTGGTCGTTACAAAGATAGAAAAAAAAGTCAACCAAATCGCGGTTAGGGTGTGGCTTCTCTACATCGTCGATAAATTTCATAAGCTCATTCATTTATTTGACGTACTGAAGATGCTAAGAAGACTAAGTTCTCTGACATCACAGGCTGTAAACGCCTCTCGCTTACCTATCAGTTCAAAATTTCTCACAGCTCGAAGCTTTGTTTCATTTGCCAGACCTTTATCGCGTCCTCGTAACCGAAGTCTTCCTTATGGCTCCAGCTTAATTAGACCGGGATATAATGCAGCGTCCACGCCTTTGGAATCGCCCACTACATCACTTTTTGATCTTTTGAACCAACAGAAACGATTTAAATCTCGAGGAAATACCTACCAGCCCTCAATGCTGAAAAGAAAGCGAAGAGCTGGATTTCTTGCACGTTTGAGGACCAAGAACGGACGCAAGATTTTGGCAAGAAGAAGTCTAAAGGGAAGATGGTTCTTGACATACTGAAAATTTATTATAATAGCTGTACATACTAACTTTTTCTTATTTTTCCTGCTTCTAAATTGAAGTAGTTGCTCCTACAGGATTTGTGGAGTATTGAATGGTAACAATTGGCCTGTCACCTTATTAAATGCTGGGGAATTTATAAAGTTGTCTCGAATTATCAATATATGCTGAGAGCCGGTACTTTTATCTTATACTATTCCATATGTTATGTTGGGCACCTTATTATTAAAAACGAATCTTTACTACTTTTAAATTACATGGTGGGAGATAACTAAGAAAAGAAAAATTTCTGAGAGATCCAAACTCTCGGAGATAGATGGAGCCTTTAGCGGGGGTAGAATGTAAATGCCCACTTAAGAGCAAAATCCAAGCTATCTCTGTAAAACAGCCAATAAATAAAGTGGTATCGTTCTACATTGCAGTTGGTAAGACTAGCGGGACCTCTACTGTTGATGAATTTGCCTTCGATTCCTTGCAACGCTACGCTCAAGACTTGCTCAGGTTGAAATGGGTTTAGCTTGAGAAACGACAAAACCACTCATATGTATATGCATAAATAGCCTATATGTTTTGCTAAACATGTTAGTTGTTACTATACTGTTATGTCCACAAGTGAGTTTAGTATGAACATTAATTCCACAAAAAGTGAAGTAGTCAAAGTGGAACTCTGACTTATGTTTTCCTCGAAAAGTCGTTATTTCCAGCCACTCAAGTTAAATCAAGTATTCATTCCACTTCAGCTATGTTGAAGTCTGGTATAAGTAGGGAGGATAAAGTTTCTTTTACAATTGAATTCAAGACAATAAGTAATTTCCATCCAGAGTGCATCACTCCACGAATATTGAACGTTTAGGAATAGGTTTCTGCGGAGTAATCTTATCCCCCTAAACCCTTGTTTGCAGTATACAAACCAGCATTCTATCAACAGTTTATCCAGAATTTTACTGTGAAATTCTGTTATTATTCAGATTTGCTAACTTTGATCTTCATAAAGTGAGAGTCTTTATTGCTTCAACTACAAAAGAGTGACACCAATATATAAGTCTACAGTCCTGCTACGAAATTGGTTATTTTAATATGAATCGGTTTACTAGTACTATGTGTGGATTCTAATTAAATAAAAATTAATTCATCTTCTCTCTTCCATCCCGTTTTTTTGCTCTCTTCGTTGCCTGCCGTCATCTGCTAACTTGCAATCACATGATACCTATATTTCCCTTTCTCTTTTTCTAATATTCAATATTCAGCCTATTTCAAGCACCTTCAAATAATGCTACGTAAATTAAAGCTGGCCAAAGTCCAAGTGAGGTCTTTTGCCTCGGCCAAAGAAGCTCCTAAAGTAGATCAGCGACAACTGGTTCAGCAGCGAGAGCGTGAACAGAAGAGACAGCAGCTAAAGCGAGAAATAGCACTGCAATTTGATAAATTGAAGACTGAAGCGAGAGTATTTAAGGAATTACCTCATACTATGGAGATTCCATTAGCGATGCGATATATACGAGCCGCTGAAGTCGGTCGATCTGCTCAGTCCACGACAGTCTCTCTACAGATGCGAATTGTTGCGGAAAAGGGTGTACCACGCATAAATGGTGCCGTGAGGTTACCCAACGGTCTCAAGGACGAGAAAATTTGTGTACTTACCAGTGATCCCGCTTTAGCTCAGCAAGCTCGTAATGCTGGTGCTGCTATGGTAGGATCTGATGATATCATCGCGCTAATTCGTGATAGCCCTGAGAAGTTCGATGTCAGTCGTGTTTATGCCACTCCGGATATGGTCACCCGCGTTAATCAAGTGGCTCGTATTTTAGGTCCCAAGGGATTGATGCCCAATGCTAAGCGAGGTACCGTAATTTCTGAAGTATATGAGACTATTATGGCCGCCAAGGGAGAGACATCGTTTAAGCAGGCTAACGATATGCTTACTCTTCCTATTGGTCGGGCTAGTTTCTCAGACTCGGAGATTGTTCATAATACTTTAGTGGCTATCAATGCTATTCGTGATCAGCTGAATAATGTTCAGTCAGTCAAAAAAGGAACCATTGGTAGAACTACTATTATGAGCACTAATTCACCAAGCATATCTATTATTGTTTAGTTCATGTACATATTTAATATTGAAAATCTTATTATACTTCTTTTTACTATTTTTTATATGCGGCCCCACATATATACGTGTTTGTAGTACCTAACCACGCGCGTGAGAACCATGAAGTCGGCTGTGAAAATAGCAATAGCAGCTACAGTTTGGCTATCATTACTAGGTCCATTATGGTTCTACACAATTCTTGTAAATAGAGCGACCTTGGATTATGATGGTCTTCGCCAATACGATGAACTAAGTCGAAATCAGATACTAGCTTACATTCCTATTGCCGTAACTGGTACCATGCTTCCTGATATTGCGGCCACAGTGGAACTGGTTCTCAACAAAAAGCTACATGAAATGCAATCTGATCGTAGATTCAATGTATTTGGAGAATGCGATGAAAATGCTACCGAACTTTGCATAAACATTAAGTTAGGCGAGGTGGATATGCTTGGCTTGAACAGCAGCAGTCGTCATCTAGAGATTGAAATTAGTGAAAGAACGATGATTACGGGAAACGCTGCTGATCTTGTTGCCCTGCTATTATTTGACCATGTTTACAATGATGAGATCTTCCCTCTTAGTGAAGATAGTTCACATGAGGAAGTTACGGTAAATTATTCGCCACGATACCACCTTACTTTCAGTTTATTGGGTGAAGGTGGCTCTCAATTGAATTGGGATATTTCACAAGCTTTGGAAAAGTACCTTTCTCCTTTGGTTGATACAATTGATGAAAATATTGCTAATATAACTATTGATACTCAGACTGAATATTATGCTAAATTAGGATGTGAGCGTCAAGATATTATTCCCCGTTCTAGCTTATCGACATTCGTTGACTTTGCCGAATGGAATCTTGCATCATCAATTTCATACCCTACGCTAAACTTCGTGCTGTACGTTCCTACGTCTCCACTCAGTATCGAGAATAACTATGCTGCCTCTACTGCTAATTCTTTTATAATTCCTCAATGGGGTAGTGTGATAATCGCCGAACCTATTGTTGACACTCACAACTTTGACATAACAGAATTAGAACCTGTGATCCAGAGCTTTTCATCTCACCTCCTAGCCATATTAGGAATGCGTGAACCAATACATCTGACGCAACCGAGCAAAGCCAATCCCGACGTTCGACTTGCCAAGCTATCTCGTCAGTTTATCTCACGAGGAATTCGCGGGGCAGCTGCAAGTTTAGGATCGTTACAAAGGCTAGCTGATTCTCTGCCCAATATTGCCATTCCCAGAGAGGTAGCTGAAAATGCTAAATTGGCTATGGATGAAGTTGATATAGCGGTTTCTGCATTAGCTAGTTCTAATTTAGCGGTTTCTGCTAACTCAGCAGCCAAGGCTTTTGAGAACGCCGAAAGAGCATTCTTTGATAAACACATGGTAGCTCAAGCTTACTTTCCTGATGAGCAGAAGCTCGCTGTATACATGCCACTCATTGGCCCCCTTTGTATTGTTGTTGTCAGTGGTTGGCTACGTATGTACAAGCGTATGAAGCAAGAGAAACGGCAACAACAACAAGTACAACATGTTGGTGATGTAGCAAAAAATTAATGTATGTATATATCTCAAGATTTAATCCAACTCTGCTTAATACCTTTCTTCTCTAAGATCTTGGAGATCTTTTGGACATGATTTCCTTGCACAACAACTGCATCAAATCCCTTCACAGTGGATATTGTTGAAGATCCAGCACATGCATGACGTAATTCCTCCGCAAATGAGGAAGGATCAATATGGAATCCGGCTAGACCAGCAGTACCCACCAGTGTAACGATTTTATTGCCACCACGACGCTCAGTCTTGATTTGAATTGTAGGAATAGGGCCCTTAACGTAATCTGAATCGTCAGGATTCTTACCAATCGGTACAATTTTGTGAAACGCCGTACATTTTCCAATCGCTAGAGCCGCGACATCACCCACCGGAACCGATGTAACCGTTTGTTTCAGACCAAGAGCCTTTCGCAGAGGCTCATCAATATCAACAGATTTATGGTCGCTACTGTAGAGACTATGTTGCTCTACATATAAAGACAGGATTTTCTTGATTGAAGTTGCTTCTATAAGGCTGATTGCAGCGTCAGCATGATTGAGTGCAACGATAGAAGGGGTAGGCTTATAAATCACTTTTGCCAGCATCTTGTCTGGCTTTTGTTGAGATTTCTGTTTAAATTTCTCCAATTTAGTCAAGTCAGTAGCGCCTGGATCAATCAGTACATTTGCACCTGTGATGACTATGTCACCCTGACGCTCTCTAGTTGAAATGATACCAAGTTTATCCGCATGTTTTAAAAGTTTGTTCATCTTCTTGAATGAAGTATTCTTTATCAACAGTTTCGGATGCTCAAATGGTAAGTGTTCGGTAATCAAGGTAGCGGCTTGTGACATCGGCATGGGGTACTGGTGACCAGGTTGTCGGAAAACTTGATTCAAAGAATACATAAACGCGTCATCAATTTCTTCATCAGACATGTCTTCAACTGGCTCAGATTCTTCGGCTTCAATACTTAATTGATCAATCGAGGGGGAGTCATCCGTTCTAGCTGCAGTGGTACTATCAGAGGGCTGATCACTATTTTTTGCTGCTACCGCTTGATCTACCAGATCCGTATTGGTAAGTTTATCATTGATTACACTAATAGTCTGAATGCATTTTCCTTTATCTTCGGCGGGATTTATTTTACTAAGATCCACCAGGGCTAATCCAACTGAAAGAAGTGCACCATTTTCGAGATCACGGATCTGTACAGCTTGACCAACTTTTATGGGACCAGCCGGAAGATCACCAAAAATACCTGGAACCATAAAATCGGCACCATTTTTGAGGTACTGCAATGTCAGCCCACGGGTATATATAGTAGGTAGAAGCTGCATCTGTAGATCATAAGGTAAGGTGGCCATCAACGCTACCGTGGGAACAAAGGTGGAACTCACAACCACCCAGTAGGCTAATTGTTGTTCGAAATACCCGACGATTTTCTCATTGTGATGAGTTACACCCTTAGCAGACTGAACTCCTTTAGGTAATAGTTTCTGCTTATTGTCAGTATCCCATTCCTTGATCCCACACTGTGTCTCAATATTTTGCAAAACATTCTTACGCTCTGAATTCTTAATTGCTGCAATTGGCTTGAAACTAGCTGGTTTAGCAAACATTGTAATTGATAAATATAAGTGTAGAATGAGAGTTTTAAAAAAGCACTATACTCAATCACGTGTAAGCCACAAACTTATGGAACTGGAAGAATGTAAAAAACTTAGGTGGAGCTTGACTTTTTTAAAAAAAAAAAAGAAAAGTATAATTGAGAGATTATCATTGTTTTTTATGTTTTTTAATTGACTAAAATCTAGATATTTTGCTATTTTCTACATCTTTTTTTGATGAACCATCAGGGTATGCGAGAAGATTTGTGTACGTATGACTGCAGGTGATCCCGTATCAAGAAAAATTCCCACCACAGAAGAGGAAAAGCCATTTGAAACCGATTTCCTTCTAATAATAATACGAATATTATAAAACTCAATAAATTCAACTAAAAATTTGCTCCCGTAAACATCGTAACGTAAGTGTCCCTACTGTATCAGGTGATTTCGGCTATCACCATCAAAGGACTTAAACTACCATTAATCTAAACCCTTTGCCCCTACACTGGAGAAATAATGATTCCCGAGCCGTTTGATATTGGTCAGTTCCGGCCACAACAAAAAAAGCGGGTGGCATATTTCTATGATAATGATGTAGGAAATTATATGTACAATGTTGGGCATGTAATGAAGCCTCACCGTATTCGGATGGCTCATTCGCTGATCATGAACTACGGGCTTTACAAAGACCTAGAGATATACCGAGCGAAACCGGCCACCAAACAGGAAATGACGCAGTTGCATACAGATGAGTACATTGACTTTTTAAGCCGAGTAACACCTGACAATCTTGAGTTATTTGCTCGAGAGCAGGCGACCTTCAACGTCGGTGAGGATTGTCCCGTATTTGATGGATTATTCGAGTACTGTGGAATTAGTGCCGGTGGATCCATGGAAGGAGCTGCTCGACTCAACCGCGGAAAGTGTGATATCGCTGTAAACTGGGCCGGGGGTCTCCATCATGCGAAAAAGAGTGAAGCATCAGGGTTCTGCTATGTTAATGACATTGCTTTGGGAATCCTTGAACTTTTGCGATACCACCAGCGTGTTCTTTACATTGATATTGATGTCCATCACGGTGATGGTGTTGAGGAGGCTTTCTACACTACAGATCGAGTCATGACATGTTCATTCCACAAATACGGTGAGTTCTTCCCCGGAACTGGTGAACTACGAGACATCGGTGTTGGAAAGGGTAAGTACCATGCCGTGAATTTCCCGTTACGTGATGGTATCAATGATGAGACCTACCACTCAGTCTTCCAGCCCACAATTCAGGCTATCATGGACTGGTATCAGCCTGGTGCCGTGGTTCTACAGTGTGGAGGTGACTCGCTGAGCGGAGACCGTTTAGGATGTTTCAATTTATCCATGTATGGACATGCCAAATGTGTAGACTTTGTGAAGAGTTTTGGTCTGCCCATGATGGTTTTGGGTGGTGGCGGCTATACGATTCGCAATGTCAGTAGAACTTGGGCATTTGAAACTAGTGTATGTGCGGGAGTAGAGCTGCCCGTAGAGCTACCCTTCAATGAATACTATGAGTACTTTGGACCTGACTATCGTATGGAAGTACGGTCTTCCAACATGATCAATGCGAATTCTCCGGAATATCTCAACAAGGTTCTCACTCAAATTTTGCAAAATTTGGAACGAACCAAATTTGCTCCATCAGTTCAAATGCAGCCAGTTCCACGAGATGCTGATGATGATATTATGGAAGACGACTCCGAGGCAGCTAAAGAAATGTCAGGTGGTACCGAGGAGGACCGGGATCGACATATCGCGGTTATAAATGAATTCGAAGACGGTAAGACTCTAGCTTAGGCAATTTAATTCGATTTTCCGAATATTTTGCACTGCGTTTATTTGGTATTATTCACAGACGCGATAAAAACGCGAGAAAATAGTGCTCAGATCAGGCTGCGAATATGTATACCAAAATAGGGAAACACAAAGAGAAGGTCACCATCCGGATCTCTTACCTTTGTCTTCATTTTTAAAAGCATGGCTAAAAGAGCAAGACAAGCCTCTCCGTCAAGTGATTTAAATGAAGTAAAATCCACCAGCAAGAAGCGTCGTTTGGCCAAAGAAGTTGTAGGATTTGTCAGGTCCGTCTCAGGATTCGTTAATCCTGTTCTAAAACTAGGAAGTACTACTTTCCTCCAGAATGCTATGAAAAAAAAGTCATTGTTGCCTTCTTCTGAACTACTGTTCGACATTGGAGCATCTTCTGAGCTTAGTAGCTGGGATACGAAGACTCTTGTTTCTGAGTCAGACACTCATACTCTGGTGTCTCCGGGAGATAGTAATGATGGTGAATATAATAATAGAGTCGATCCATATATAAGCGGATTCAATTATTTACATCATATCAGTCCCGAGGCTGTTCTTAAATTGCGAAGAGAAAACGTACATGGATCAGAAAAGCGGGCCATGAACGGGTTTTCGTGGTCTTTTAAACGGGCAAAGTAATAATAATAATAATTATATAAAAAAAGAAATATATCGTATAACTTATTTATGTCGTATATATATTCATAGATGAAAATGCTATTATTTATCTGCATCTTTAAATAGTAATTAACCTAACCTAACCCCACTCCTTTTCTTTTTGCGGACCAGAGTTTACCTTTTTTATACTGATGTCAGTCGAGTCCAGTTTGTGTACGTTGCCAGCGCCTGTTTCACCGAAAACAATGACGATGAATCCTGTAATGGATGCGGTGCTATTTTTTACCGACAGCATGATGATCTTTTGCCGTAAAAGTGGCCAGCAGATTTGGAGCACACGTTTACCCCGAAACAAGAGCCCTCAATGCGTTAAATGGAGTATTGATGGCAGATTTGCAGCAGTTACTTTTGTAGAGGGCGGATTTTCAATTTATGAGGTCGAAAATGGTCGTCAAAAGAATCTAGATCATGATTACAATCTTCCGACATCAATTGCTTGGACTGCTTCCCCACTCCCCGGTCTCAGAGACACAGAACTCCAAGCTGATTTAGCGACCGGTGACTGGTGGGATAATGACTTTCCATTTGTTCAGGATTTACCGATTGCTGGTTACGGTACTCAAGATGGGAACCTTCATATCCATCTCTACGGGGCCCAAAATATTCCTCCTATCCACATTGGGCCATCACACCCGGTATCTTTTGTGTGCCATAATGAACAATCTAAGGTCTACGCTGCGGTATGCGGTAAGGAACTAAGTCTAGTCTCAACTGAGATCCCGAGACAGAGGTCTTATCCGCGTAATCTCATAGAAACTACGAAAATGACCTCATGCTGTACAAATTTACTTATTCAATATCGTAAGAAGACCGAAGAATTGATCAATTTGATTGAAGAGATGAAGGTCAAAAATGAGAGATTTAGATCTCCGTTGGGGTCGGATAATCAGCAAGCCTGTCAACAACTACTTCAAAGTACGTCCACTGGCTCACATAATGATTCAGTGTTAAACTGGATTAATAGTTTACATGAGCAAGGGTTTATCAACTGGTATAACTCGGTATCACATATCTGGGATTCTCTGAAGAAAATAATAAGTGAAGATCTAATGAGAATGAGTAAGAAGATGTTAATTATAGCCAACGCTCTGAAAATTGACTATTCCGACATTAGGAGGATTATAAGAGAATTATATGCTATAATCGAGCTGTTAAATCGCAACAAACTCTCATTTGAACGACAAGCTGCCTATTATGAACATATCTTCAGTGAAGAAATCAGTAGACCGATTGCAGTGACCAAAGTTAGCGCTGTAAACATTGGATACGTAGTAGAAGATCTCAAACGATGGAATCTGTTTGGTTTTATGCCTTCTTCTGATAATAGTAGCGAGAATTTTACAGATCCATTAGAGGAGTTTACAGAAGAATTTGAGAGTTTCAGTCAACGCGTTTCAAAAAAGCTTAGCGATAACACTAAAGTACGATCTCATATAACACTCTCAGAAGAAGTTAATGAGTTATTTCCTCTAGATGTAGGATACGGCGTCATATTAGGAAATAATAGTACTGCGCTGATCCTTTCGCATGACTTAGAAGTAATCAAGGAACATCGAACTTTAGAGACCAATGATAAATGTGCCTTAGTGGGCTCCCATGTTGTTTCGTTCAATTCTTCGAAAAAGATAGTAATGATTGATAGCTTAAAAGTCGAGACCGAGTTTGAGCCCGTTGCGGTCACAGGAAGAGAATCTATTGACAGACAGCATCTCACTATTTGTACCCTATCAGAGGATCACCAGCATTTCCAATTTCTTGAGGTTGCTGTGTAGAATAACGCATGTCTCAAACCTTATCTAACCTTGCCACATAGATCATGCATTGGAGATCCAATTTTAAACCCTCAGGCTGGTTATATTTTAGTAGTATTTTTCATTATTTCATTATTTCATTATTTCTTTTTAAGTAAGGTACAACGATGAGTGTTCGATGTATCCCACATATACCGCATTGATAATAGACACCAATAGCCAAACAAAACCAACATCACCGGATTTCAAATTATCCTCATTTACGGAAAACATCAGCATTTTTGAATCAAAGACCAGTTCAGGTGGGGTCCCTGCAATCTCAGAATCTCACTCATTATTGCCCTCATCTGAGACAAATTTTCTTGCCATAATGGGCTTGCTACTTCTATTTATTTAAATTATATACAAAGAGAGATTGTTGTCCAATATATTTATTAAAAAGATAACCGAAAACAATGGACTAAAAAAATGAAATTGCACCAACCCGGAATCGAACCGGGGTCGAGTCGAATTAGCACATGGCAACGACTCAGTATACCACTAACCCATTAGTGCTTAACTTGAAGAATCGTAGAAGAGTATATATTTATACTGGTAGGTTTCATGTAGAATACATAGGTCGTTGTGGTATCGCTGAATTAGTAGTTAAAACATGGTTAATGTTACAAATAAATAAATAAATATTTAAACAAACTGTTAGAAAAACCTTCCTCCATTCCCTGGTTTTACTTTAGAGCCAGGAACTGTTCCAGATTCCGCCTTGTACAGTCTCCAAGCCTCACGAACAAATGCCGGAAGAAGAGGTTCCGGATCCTCAGATGGTTCTGGATCTGGTAAATTCTGTCGTTGCCGTTGTCTTGCATTTTCTTTTTCTTGCAATTCTCTCGCCAATTCTATGATATCGCCAATCAAAACTTTCGACATACCCGCTAGTACTACAGCAACATTGTTTGTGATAGGTTGGTTCAACAGCTGCGAGGCATATCTTTTTACAGCAGCTCTTCTTATATTCGCTCGCCTAAATGCCGCATATCTGGACATTTGCTGTTCGTCAAAATGTGATACCAATAATTGCATTCGTTCTCGCTCAATTTCGTCCTTGGACTTTTCAGCCTCTTGATTAAAATCAAGCTCAGGAATATTTATGTCATTGAGTGCCCCCGATATATCTGGTATACCGGAAAGCGAGCTATCATTCGTTAGTCCCTTGAATACATCCGCAGGGAAATCCAAGCCGGGATCAATCTCACCAAGAACAGTATCAGCATCTATAGCTGCATCATCCTTGATTCCATCTGTGAGATTATCGCGATTAGATTCCTTTGAGCTGATGGGGATCGACTTGTCCTCCATTTGATTCACCAAGTGTTGAGTAACTAATAATAATAGTAATGACAGAAGAAGAAACCCTGACACTCACATACATAAATCCACCGTCAGACGTTGAGAGGCAAATAACTAGTTAATAAATAGGGGTTATTTTTATTTTAAAAACCAAGGTATTTTTTTTATATGTATTCTAGGCCTATTAGTACGAAATCTGCCTCTGCTTTTGATCTACTAACATTTGACTGAACTTCTCGATATTGGCAACTCCTCTTACCTCGTCTGTCAATTGAGGGAGCTCAACAATATGGAAGTCCTCATACAATTCATGTATTTGCTCAACATATTTCGCCTGCAGCTTGGCTCGGGAATCACATCGTTTACAGCTGGCAGCTTTATCAGGAACCACCAGCTGATTAACGATTATGGTGTTTGTGTCTATTCCGAATCCCGTCAGTTCTTGAATCATTCGTTCCGTTTCATAAAGTGACAAAAACTCTGCAATGCACACACAGACAAATGTGGTCAAATCTGGATCTTGGAACTGACGATTAACTTCAATGATTGTTTCTCTCGTCTCATCCAATTTGGCAAACATATCATCCATATTCTGGCCTTGAGAAGCCAGTAGTGTATTGAGCATGGGTCCCATAGAACCAGTTAAGTCCTTAATTTTACCGAGGGCCTTTTCAAGAATTGTAGGAAACTGTAAAAACCTTAGAGTATGACCTGTAGGAGCAGTATCAAACACAACTACGGAAAAATCCTGATGTTTGATACGTTTCATTACTTCAGCAAACGAAAGGGCTTCATCAATACCAGGAATTCCAAATATAATGTCTTTTAAAACCCCAGCACCAGAAGCACCAGAGCTTTCCTGAGACTGCATCCATTCTTCGATTGCGGCGGATGGGTCGATTTCCATGGCACTCAAGTTAGGAATTCCATTTACAGGTCGAGGATCTTTCCCAAACTTCTGACCGAATGCATCACTTAGATTGTGAGCAGGATCAGTGGAGATAATTAGGACACTTTCCCGCTGCTTTGCAAGCTGAAGGGCAACTGAACATGAATTTGTCGTTTTACCAACTCCACCTTTACCTCCTACGAATATCCAACGAAGCGTATCTTGCTCTAGAATAGAATTAATAGTAGGATCCATTATTTTATTTCTTAGCCGAATGTTATTCGTAAATGTGACAGATCTCGTCAATGATGATGATGATGTGGGTAGGGAAGAAAGGTTGGTAAGACGTACAGCACTTCTAAGGGCTTACCCCTACTACTAAGTTGGTCTTGATATTTAGTTAGTTAGTTTAGTTTAAATCGGTTTAATTCTGTAAAAGTATTGATAAATAAAGTCAAATAAATAAAAGGAAGAGTTCAAATGTATGCCCCTCAAAAGGTATGAAGTAGATTAATTAAAAAACGCTAAGCTTCTTCAACCTCAGCGTTAAGTGAGCTCGTGGAGTGACGACAAATTCGACTCATATCATCTACAGACTCATGTTTGCCTTTTTTATTATGAAGATTTTCTTTTCTAGTGCTTCTGAATGTGTTAACACGATTCAGTCCAGAGGCAGTGACATTCATTATAACTACTGACACACCATGAACAATGATTGAGCATAATACAACGAAAGTCACAATCGGCCAGAGGTTTCTCATTAAGTAGTTTTGGTCATTAAACCTTTCCTGCAGCTCACGTTCTGCCTCCAGAGACATGTAGAGTGCAGCTACACCGATGGGTCCAAAGTGACCAGCTATTAGAAACTCCTTCCATGATCGAATATCGGGGACAAGAGATTTTAGCAATGCAAGTGCCGGCAAACGACGACCGACAAGAATTAAAATTATGATAACAATCAGTTTCCAAACTGGAATATCCTCACTATTGAACTTCTCCCAGGGTACAACTGCTCCAAAGTAAATGAAATAGGCGGTGTTAATGAGCAAATCAATAAAACCCGTTATATCGAAGTCATTAATATTCGAATGAGTCCAACCTGACCATGAGAACGCGGCACCAGCTGAGAAACTCACCAAAAAGTCATCGCATCCCAGTAAGGAACCGACACCAGCACAGAACACTGCCACAACGACATTATAGATAAGCATATATTCTTCTTTGAAACTGTAGTTTTTAGCAGCAAGTTTAAAAATAAAGCATGCTCCATAGCCAATAACAGCTCCCAATACAAGGGCAAAGCAGACTTGATACAAGACAGTGATGACAATGAAATCTTTAGCGATGGTAGGGGCATGATGCTCATGCAGCATAATCCATACTGGTAAATTAACAAACGGCAAGGCCATTCCATCATTACTGGCTGATTCTGCACTAAGTAAATGCACCAAATGTGGAGGCAGACTCTTTGCGAATCCTGGTCCACTTAAAACTGCCGAGGCCAAGACAGGATCAGTTGCCGTAACACATCCAGCAATGACGAGGGCTTCTAACCAGCGTAATTTATCTCTTAAAAGTCCCCAAATAAATACGCTATTGAGAAGAAATCCAATAATCATCACCGGAATTAACATCATAAACATACTTTGTTTATGCTTCCACATATACTTAGAGGGTAATTCTGCACTGGCAGCAAAAATTTGAATATTCATGACCACTCGGGACAGTTCCAATGTTAAGTTGTATTCATTATCTGTCCAATTGCGGGGCGAAAACCAATTTAAACAGTGTGGTCCTACAATGAGGCCAAAAACAGTAGCAACAATGACCTCACTGAAGTCAAATCGATGTTTCAAAAATAATGCACCCGAAATAATTATAATTAAGCCGAAACCTACACAAGCATAGGAAACATGTGCATCGGTTGTGCTCAATTGCGACCAAGCCATGTATTACTTGTTTACAGAACGAGATAGTTTATTAGTAGTAGTCAGATATCAGATACGGTCAAAATCGGAAAAAAAGTTATCCCTACCTCATGAGTCCATAAATAGTTTTAATAAATATTGATAAATAAATCATAGTTTAGTTTAGTTTATCTCTGGTAACGTGTCTTTGGTATTCAGCGGGTACAGGCGATTAGCCAAGGTTAGTAATTTTCAAATATCTTGTTGCAGAGGTGCACGTTGCAGATGCACGATGTAAGCTGCGGTTTATGCATTGAAGACATGATACTACTGACAGCTAAAATCATCAGTACTTGGAATCAACTCATCATTGACAAAATTCTTGCCGAACATATTTGATTAATTAAATATTCTATAAATAGTATGTACATTTCTAAATAAAGTAGAGAAACTACCACCCTTCACGACTCAATGTAGTTCGAGTTCCTATGGTATCGGACTCTTTGCGTGCACTCTCAATCATCTCTCCCAACTGTTCGTTCTGTTCATCAGTGAGTGGCTCGTAAGTTTTGGTCACATCAACGAATTTGAACAATCCTGCCGCGAAGTCTGTATCGGACATCTGACTTAAGACATAAAGGTTAGTTCGCACATACCGTACAAGATGGCTCAACGCAGTGAGATCCGTCACGTCGCTTTTTTCAAACAAATTTCTCCAAATAGCACTGGCCAAGACGGTATCTCCAGCCAGTAGCCCCTCATCATATGAGAACACCGACCCTTTCAATTGTTGGCTGAATTGCTTTTTGTAGTTGTTTGTGGTTCTGTCACTGTTCACACGAAGAACCTCACGGAGCTGGAAATCAATATCGTCAAACACACCATTAACCAGTTTCTGTTGATATTCACGGCAATATTTTCTCGGCATGGCCCGCATTCTAACGTAAAGCATCCAAAGGTGCAATAGTTCAACTTGATACCACTGGAAAAACGTTTGAGGCATACCTAACTTCTTATAATAAAACTCGGCAGATACACTAAGTGGTACACTTTTTTCAAAATAGGCTTGATACTTGCATTGATCACGGTAAAGCGCACCAGCTACGGGGCCCGATCGAATTCTATCCATATCAAGATTGAACATCCTAATCATATTTTCACCAAGCATTTGTTGCCACCAGGGAAGTACTCGACTATATTTTCCGTTATCGCCTTTGTATTGTTCTAAAATATGCGAAATGAGGTTCCCGTGGGGTAAGCTCTGGAGAGGAGGAACAGCATGGGGAACGAGGTTTTCAGGTACTTTAGTATCTACAGCAGTGTGTTTTTCATGCATCTTTACTTTTTTTTCTGTAGAATATGCTCGTATTTGGCTAATACGAGCCGGTTTTACGAGTATTTTTCTCAACATGTTCGGAAGATTTTACAGATTCGAATTTTCACTGTGTTATATGTTTTAATATTTATTGGCCGTCTTGATTGTTAAGGGTTTTTCTCACAGTGGTCAGTAAAAAGCCAAGGATATCAAAGATGTTAGTTAGAATCCTAAATAATACTTGGTCTAGTTATGAATAATGAGAAGTAGCTGAGCACACAAGAAAAGTTAGTGTCCCTGTTGGAACTGTCTTAAATAGTAAAAAACGTTTAATTCATATATATATATATATATTTATCTTGTGAGCTATAGCAATATCATGTACCTTCCGGATTTAGTACTGCGAAATGGCAGATCGGTCCAAACCCCCAGTTTCTTATCAATACATGAGTGCTGCAACACTAAAGGATCAGCTATTGAATAGTGCTCTACAGCGAGGGTATTTTAACTTACCACCGAATGAAATAGAAGAGCTTTGGAATGCTAGTGAAACATTTATTGATAATGGCCGGTTGATTTGCCTTGAGATCGAGTGGTACCCACTACTTGAACAACACTTCTTCTTGAGTCTACTTACATGCCGTGATGTTGTTGCTAAGCTCATGTTGAAGAGGATCATGGAGAAATTCGGGGTAGACTCACGACGAATTTTCATGTTGAGAACCGCATACGTACGAACTACTCAGGATAAGGAGTCTATCGCTCTTCATCTGAAGAATCTCCAAGATATTGAATACGATGCGCACAAAATTGGAATGATTGAACTTAAAACCAGTGGGAATTACTCTGATTTCATCAAAGCGCTGGTGACATACTTGGAGCAAAATCCTATTGATTCTGAGGCATGGACGGAATTAGCCGAGGCATATGCTCATGTTGGCGATTATGAATCGGCTGTGAATTCTTTACAAGAATGTTTGGTATTAGAACCAATGGCTTATAATATTTTTGCACGAATTGGTGAGCTCAAGAAGCTGCAGGCAGCTTCACAGATCAGCTCTGGATTTGGAGCAGCTAAACAGCTCATAACCAGTAGTTTAGAACATCTGTGTCGATCGGTAGAACTAAACCCATTATATCTCAGAGGCTGGTGTGGTGTATATACAGTTTCTGGTATTAGTACAGATTCGATAGCTGAGAAGCTTAACGAAAAGGCTCGCAAAGTTATCGAGAAATTAGTTAAAAGTAACATGGGCTCGACAAGTGATATCGAGGCTGGTAAAAAGATTCTGGGATTTAATTAGATTAATATTTATCAAGTTAGTTGCGTCGGTTTGTTCGGTGTATGCTTTGGTCTACTTTAGATTTTGTGGCATAACTAGGGTTGCGGAAAGATAATGAAAGTTATCGCTATCAGCGGTCCAAGCTGCTCGGGGAAGTCTACCTTAGCAAGACATCTTAGGCTAGTTTTACCTAATTCGGCTATTTTGTACCAAGATGACTTCTATTTACCTGAAAAAGAACTCCCCTTGGATGTTAATGGTGTTGCCAATTGGGACTGCCCGAATTCATTTGATCTCAATAAAATGAGAGCAAAACTCATAGAAATAAAGCAAAATGACCAACTTCCAATACATGAAACCCGTGAAGATACCAACAATGTTGTTGGTTGTATGCTCACAGAAAACGAGTTAGCATCATTTAGAGAGAAAACTAAGGGGTTTGAAAAGACATTGATTGTGGATGGAATTCTACTTCTTCAGGAGAACAATAATATCGATGATCTCTTTGATTTAAAAATATTGATTCCATTTACCTACTCATCGCTCAAGGACAGAAGAGAGCAACGCAAAGGGTATGCTACTGGTGATGATGGATGGTGGGAAGACCCCCCTCAGTTTTTTGATACCGTGGTATGGCCAGAATTCACTAAATATTGTGGAGACTTATACACTAAGAATGGTGATAACTATGTAATATCCCAAAAATCTTTAAAGTCCAGTATATGGATGCCATCATCTATGGTGATGCCTAGTCTTATGGAGGAGGTGCTTAACCAGTTACGGTAAGACGGTGGGATCCCATTGTGGGTGGGTTACATAGTAATCGTCCTTATTGCCTAATGCGTTGAAGTCTGCTGAACTCAATTCGAATCCAAACACATCCAAATTCTGCTTCATGCGAGCAGGATTTTCGGACTTAGGTAAAGGGACCACACCATATTGCAAACACCAGCGAAGAAGAATCTGAGCAGGCGTTTTGGAGTATTTTGTACTCAGCGCCAACAGTTCGGGATCATCCAGTCTCTCGCCTCTAGTGAGAGGTGAAAATGCCTCGACAATAATCCCCTTAGATTTACAGTAATCAACAATATCTCGGCGCTGAAGCCATGGATTGAGTTCTATTTGATTTACAAATGGCTGAATTTTCTGCGTACTACTAAGTTGATCAAAATGATGTACTCCCCAATTAGACACGCCAATGTCTTTGACTAGCCCAGCTGCTTTACATTCTTCAAGAGCTCGCCATGTATCAGCCCTCACTTTAGTACCACCATGACTAGAGTGTATCAAGCATAAATCAATGTACCCCAATCCTTTAGCTCTCTCGTATGATTCTTGAACAGCGGCTCGAGTCTGTTCATAGCCATAATCAGGAGAATAAACCTTGGTAGTGTAGTAGAGTTGTTCTCGCTTTATACTGGGGTTTTTACTGAGATAATTGAGCATACCTTGAACAGTTTCCTTCTCATTTTTGTAAGCTCGGGCTGAATCAATAGCGGTATAGCCGGTTTCTAAGGCCAGTTCCACGGCTTGGGTTGTGGTTTCAGGTGATATTTGGTAAACTCCAAAATGAATCTTAGGAAATGATGCCATTAGACGAATCGCTGAACTTGTAATATACTATTTATAGAGGAATATGTGAAGGTGCCTTTGCCATGATGTTCCTAATAAGAGGAAAGTCAGGTGGTTAATGAACATATATGGTGGTAATAAGTAGTAAGTAGATTAAGTCGTAACTACAGTATTTATAATTTGCATAATATGGTGGTAGTAACTCAGATCTTCGGAAGGCCAAATTATATTAAATAACTGGAAAGGTTAAGTGGGACTTTGTAGAAACATAACATCAGCTTGAATATGACGATAGTGACTGAAGAACTCAATGCACTACAGATAATTTGGTCCTCAAGTTGAATGTGGACCAAAACAGATATAAATATAATAATATGAGCAAACAGATGGGGAATATCAACGCATGGATGTGATCATATAATGACTACTGGAATATAATGGTCATCATTGCCGGTTAGCTTTCTCACACAATCAGACAAACAGTACACAACTCCTGAAATATATGATGAACTCAATATTTGTCAGTCAGTTAGACATTTTAACAGAAATTCAGCGTAAAACAGCTGCTACTAATGACTACGTTTGGCTACATGATTTCATTGAAAGGCTGTTATAATCATATAACAAAAGAATTGTGCAAATTTAGTATTCGAGGGCGTAATTACCCTTGATCCATTCATTAACCATCTCTTGTAAAGCCTCAGGCTGATTGTGAATTGCTCTATGCCCAGCCTCGAAGATCTGCAAGCTGGTGAAGTGCTTGTAGTTGCGCTTGCGACCAGCGTGTTTACCATCCTTCAATTTCCATAACTTTACCGGAGCCGAAGTAAAATTATCATGACTACTCCATTCAAGCTGTTCTGCAAAGGCATTAGTTCCCAACGCATTACAGATATAATCGGCTAAACCAGCATAGTCCAAGACGGCAATACCCTTCTCCAATAAGTCTGCAATATTCTGGTAGTAGGGCATCATTATGTCACCATTGAAGAAGAATGTACTAAAGACGTTGGCACTACAAGAGTGGAACTCCTCAACCTCAGTTACTCCCATGGCCGCACGAGTTTCCTCACTATTCATGAACTTGTTGATCCAACTTATCTCAGGGTAGCATATGATCCATCATCACAGGTCATACGGATACCGTATACATTGTGACCAGTTTCACTGTAGGGGTCAATCATAACATTATTGCAGTACATGGTGGCAGGTACACAAATAAATGCTGACTGCGAAGCATAGCAGCTCTCAATAAGAGCATTACAGCGAGGCTGGGCATCGCGCATTCGCTGGCAATCCTCTTCATCGAGCACAGCATCATACTCACCACCACCACAAGCCTGGGGTTCATAGTAATCGTACTGACGCAGCGGATCGATGAATCCATTACCAATAAGCAAAGATGTAAGGTTGAAGCTGCGGTCCTCATGATTAACAATTTCCGCGCCGAGTGCGGGAATATAGTGGCCAGCATAAGAGACACCAGCGATGTGGAAATCACAACCAGTGTACTCAGGGAACTGCTTGAAGAACAACTCAAGGAAAGTGTATACGTCCTTAGTGGCAGTCACTGTGTCGTTGACAACCTTTGTGGTAGAATAAGAGTATCCAGTGTTGACTGGCTGATCCAAGAAGATTATATTGGCTTGATTATTCAAGGAATTTTTACGTCTAACAGGTTTTGAATCAGGACCAATTGAGGAAGGGCCTGATTCGAAAAACAATCCGGACATAGAAGAGCATCCTGGACCGCCACTGAGCCATAAGATCATAGGAGCATCCTTAGGCTTGTTGCGAGCTTCAAAGAACCAGAAGAAGAAATGCTTGTCTTCCTCTTCCAAATCAATGTAACCAGCGTACTGCTTGACATCATCGATACCGAGATCATAGGGCGATTTTATACGGAGTTGTACGCCGGGGAACTTCTCGTCTGAAACAAGGTAGTCAAAACCCACCTTAGAAGGAAGCATGTTTTTGCCATGACTAACAGCCTTAGACTTCTTAATAGGAGAGTGTTTGGCAATTATCTTCTGCATTTCATGCTCGAGCTGCTTAGAACCATCAGGGACCTCATCAATGACAGTACGCCAGGCGCTAAGAGTATCAGAGGGAACTTCACCGAGAAGACCATCTGCTTGGGCAGTCAGTTTATTGAGCAATTCACGAGTGGCAGTGTTAATACTACGCAAATGCCTATCAGCGGGGCTGAAGGGGGCAGTAAGACCAATAATTGCATCCTCAATGGCATCAATAATACCACCCTGAACAGAAGCAACAAGAAGAAATGCTTTATAAAACTGAATGAGTCTCATTCCAGAAAACCAAGAGAATTCGAAGAAGAAACCGATCTTGCCATATTCTTACCATATCTAGCGCTAGTCCATATCTTAAGCCCTAATGCACACACAGGAGGTGATATCATCATATATGCATGCAAATCAATGTCACACTCTTTTTATCAGCTTGGAATTCACGGATGTGATTAATATGATGAAATAATTAATTGGTAATTAAATATTCGTGAATGCGTGAATGTTGTGAAATATTGTGATCAAGCTGTTCCTCGACTTCAAAGTTACTCTACAGCCTTCGAGAGAGATCTTCGAGTGCAGACCATTAGAAATGTATTTGAAAGACCCCACCGCTTTAATTACATTCGCTCTAAATCCAGGCCCGACTCACCCTGGAAGCTCATGAATATGTGAGATCTGTTAAAGTTTCAGAAATTTTGTAGCTTATATAGAACGACACTAGGCTAATAGTGCAATTCAGGTAGTGCAAACCTGAATTGCACTACAATCAACTAAATACAGAGAAATGTTAGATGTATAAAATTAAAATGTCAGATACTTATACGGACATTAGAGGCTTAATAAATAATGTTAATAAATAAAGGAATCCGAAGTATTAGAATGTTGACCAATCACCCCCACCACCAACTTCGATTTCTTCTGGCTCTACGACAGGAACTGGTTGCTGCGTAGCCATACCATCCTGTAAGCGTGGGGCATCAAGACAAAAGCCAGCAAATTCTGCAGCGCAGTCATCACAAGCCCTACAGGGTGTTCCCAAAATATTGAAGTTCAACATTCGATCCAATCCAATCGTATGTCGACTATCTTCGTTGCAGAATACCCGTCCACATTTCCGGCAATGGTGACGACGACGAATAAATGTGAAAACTTGTTTACAGGTCTTACATGAAGTGGCGTTCTGATCCTGCACCCAATGTTGTCTAATTGGCTTTCTTTGGGAAACACCAGTAACTGGTCCAGTAGTATAAGCTGATCCCCGTCTACTAGAATTATAATTATCAAAATCGGTGGGTCGTAAGACTGCAGGGATGTAAAGAGGCTGCTTAGGTTCTCGCAGATGTTTGATAGGAACATTTAGCTCATCCGGAGAGCTCGCAATTGATGATACTAAAGATTGCGGTACTAAGGGAAGGCTTTGCTCACTGGTGTTAACGCTAGACGCACTATAAGGTCCATTATAGACTCTACTACCAAAGTAGCCCTCACAATCAGTGCTACTATTTATGGTAAGTTGGCTTTGGTTCATGGAATTCTCACTTGCTGTTCCATTGCCAGAACCACTAGTGTTGGCATTAGGATTACTATCATTAGTGTTACTGTTGGAAACATTCACACCAATTCCAGAATCAGATTTATGTAGAACTACACGAGCTGGTTCGTAGTGCTTTCGGCGTCTAATTTGAGTGTTTCCAAATGCAAGGCCACTTTTAGTGACTGAAGGGCGTCGAGAACGATTTTGCAGGGGTCGAGCAGCTACCTGAGACCCTATCGGTGAAGGGTTTGCGCTCGAATTGAGACTGCTATCGGAGTCCGGTGATTTGTCACTAAATGGTTGTCTAAACCCAATTTCTTCACCAGTATCGTTACGATGGAATGCAGCGCTGACAGGATTACGGATTCGTTCTTGATCATTAGTTTCACGATCCGCTTCTTTATCTGGTGAAGATGACGTACATGACGAGTCAGCTGAAGCAGCTCCACCTTGACCATTATTCGCGTTCATTCTCTCTGGGGACGATGCGGTCATAGAGGATAATTGTGAAAAGGAATTACGCCCCAAGGAAGCAGAAACCTCACGCTTTGCAAAGTCTAACGACGGACGTTCTTGATCACCTTCCGAGGTATCATCGTCAGTATCTTGTTTTGTAGATTTCATAGGAGGATTCACACCACCAGTATGCTCTATATTAGGACTATCTTTAGTAGATTCAGTTGACATATTAATGAATTGGGCGGTATGTATCAGTTAAAATACGGATTGAGAATCAAGGACTGTTGTTTGGCACGACAGGAACAACCCAGTCAGTAAGATTGCAATAATATAATAACCAGAGGTCTGATTTGGCAGTATAGCGCCGTCCTTGAATCAGAGGAGAGGTAAGGTCTGATTTATGAGATGAGCGAATTAAGGAAACGGAAAGTCGATTCAGGTCAAGGGTTTCTTGCGCCGTGAACGTCAGGGTTTATGGATGCTGACAGAACGTGCATGTAATATTACTGATCACAGTCAATGCACTATAAGGTGTGGATGCAATGAATTATGACGAGGCCGGGGATATTAGATGCACGCAACATAGCCACAGTAGTCATTGTAATTGGTCGGTGGTTGTGCATATTCGGGCGGGTACAAATTACGAGAGAAAAATGGAAAAGTCACTGTATGTTGTGGGGAGGGGGTGTAGGCAAGATGGGAATATTGAGTTAAAAGTGCCGGCCATGCTTTGTTGCAAAATCATTATGGCTTTCGATTTGTCCAGTAACTGCTTCAACGAATGCATTTTTGTACACGATCCTATAGTATAATAAGATATATATATATAAACGGGTTCTTTAATTCTATTTTGGATAGGTCCACTAGAATCTATAATGTTTTCATGGCGCTTATCCATAAAAAGATGAAGTCTCACCGAATTCCGACTATCATGTTACTCTTAATCATAAGGTTTTGGGGTCATGATACACCTGTTCTTACAGCTGACACAGGCCTAACCCTACAATATTGTGCCGCGATGGTGTTGAGCCAACGATATGTGTGGTAATGCACAAGCCAACCAACAATGAGCAGTGAAACAAAAACCCTAGATTATAATGGAAAAGGGTTTCCACCACTGGTGCGACCAAGTTTGCATCAAAAAAGTAAAAATAACAACGTATTAAGAATAATATACAAGAATGAAATAGGCCGGTAATAAAATGAATGATTTAATTTATATACTTTAGCTAATCCCTCTTGTTACCCTTGCTGGAATACAAATCTATTATTTTGAAAGAAATGATTGCCAAAACCTTCGAATCCACCGCCAGGAAATCCACCAGGGAACCCACCAGGAAATCCACCTCCAGGGCCACCTCCAAATCCACCAGATCCATTACGTTGGTCGTCATAGTCTCTGCGTTTGTCTTCATTACTTAATGTTTCATAGGCTTCGTTGATGTCCTGCATCTTTGCCATGATTTCATCTTCAGTCATATCGTTCCCATGGTATTTGTCTGGGTGGAACTTTTTGCTGAGATCACGGTAAGCACGACGAATTTGCTTCTTGTCAGCCTTCTCATCAACTCCCAAAATAGCATATAGATCACGTTGACTTTGTTGGTTGTTCTGGTTCTGATAGTACTGTTGTTGCTGACGTCGTTGCCTCTCTGCCATGATTTCTGCATGCATCTCCTGTGCTAACTTGACCACATCACTATCGGGATGCTCTCGAACCAATTTACCTAAAGTCTCCAAAGCGGCTTGAGCATTACCTTGCTCGGCATCTAAGTGCGCTTGGACAAGAACAGCCGGAGGATATTCTGCATCAAAATCACGAACTTGAGCACAAACCTTGGCTGCGTGTGAATAGTCTCTTCGTAAGGCCAGCATATGACATCTCTCAATTCGCACCGAATCCACCAGGGACGAACCAGATCCTGCCGGTGATGCCATTGACAAACCGAATTGACTTAATAGCGCAGTTGATTGCTTCAGTAACTCATTAACTTTGATTTTTAGAGATGATGTGGTTGTCAGCATCTTCTCGAGTTTCCTCAGTTGCTTACTGGCTTGTAAACATTCAGTTGCAGAATCATCATAACTAACACATCTTCTAACCATCTGAAGAGCTTGCTGACGCTGATTCAAAAGCAAGAAAGTACCTACTGCTGCTTTTGCTGCTGATTGAGTATCACTTCTGTCGATCTGAACGGCCAGCGTGAGATCAGTGAGCGCCTCAATTGGCTTGGAAGTTGCCAAATAGCACTGACAGCGCAATTTTAGAGCAGTGGATGACTTAGGAGCCAAGTTTAGCATTGCAGTAAATACACTGCAGTCTCCAGACTCCCCAAAACCACCGAATTCAACGTTGTCAGAAGATTCAGAATTGAGTATGCTGGACACATCAATTTCAGAATATAGATCCTGTAAATGACGAGCTCGTTGAATGATATCATGACATCTTTTATCATTACAAGTTTCACAAACCTGTAGACTCTGCTCATAATTGCCCAAACGAAGATGGGTAGCGGCTAGGTTGTATTGGGCAGGAACAAACGACGGATCGGCAGTTAATGATCGGCGAAAATCACCAAGTGCAGCTTTGTCATTCCCCTGGGCAAGTTCCTCGGATGCACGTTTAAAGTAATCTACTGAGCTAAGAGTTTCCGCAGCGAACACTGGCAATAACAGTGCCAGCACAGTAAATGCGACAGCCATACCCTAACATCGGAGTGAGAACCACCGCTAAAAAGAAGATGAGAGACAGGACAAGCATTAATTTAAAGGTGGTTCAATAAATATAAGTACTGTAATAATAAATAAATAAGTAAATTTATGGTTTAACCCATTCACTGACTTCTTTTGCTATTTCATCCAATTCAGGACGAGAATTTATGGCTTCCTTGAAATCACGTAGTCTGTTACTTCCATCTGGTAGAGACGCTTGTACCCAGGTAGCTATTTGTAATACTCGATCGAGAAGACCAACGACTCGTTCAAAATCAGCCTCTATGAAACCACGCGTTGTCATTGGTGTAGTTCCAATACGTACAGCTCGTGGTAATGTATTGCGATCTCCCGGAACGGTTGTTGCACTCAAACTTATATGGGCCCGTTCACACGCCGCATTCATCCTAGCTCCGTCGATCTTTTTATCTACCAGACTTACTACAACCATATGAATATCCGTACCACCACTGACCAAACCGTAGCCATGGTTAGTCAGGCTTGTTTCTAATGCTTTAGCATTAGCCATAAGCTGCCTCTGGTATTCCCTAAATTCTTTAGTGGCCGCCTGGCCTAATGAAACAGCCAAAGCGGCAATAGTATGGTTATGAGGACCACCTTGGCTAGCTGGGAACACTGAAAAGTTAATTGGACCTTCAAGTTCCTTTTTAAAGAATATCATAGCACCACGAGGGCCCCTCAATGTCTTCTGTGCAGCAGTGGTGACAACATCTGCATATTCAAAGGGAGTAGGGAGCAACTTAGCGGCAATTTGTCCCGCAATATGCGCCATATCAACAACCAAGTAACTACCCACCTGGGTGGCAATGCTCTTGAGACGTTTGTAATCTATTAAACGGCAGTAACTTGATGCGCCTGCAACAATAACTTTGGGACGAAATCGTAGCGCTAGCGACTCGAGATCATCATAATCAATACGACCACTAGCCAGGTCAACCTCATAAGGGAGGGTATCATAGTAAGCACTTACACAACTAACTTTGAGTTTATCAGTTTGATAGCCAAAGCTCATGTGGCCACCATGAGTTAAAGACAATCCCATCAATCTTTCATGAGGTTTCATTAGAGCATGATACACTTGAGAGTTGGCTTGGGTACCTGCCAAACTTTGCACATTCACTCCCCATTTGTTCGGATTCAGGTCATAAAGCTTTAATGCACGTTCCTGACACAAGAGTTCTAACTCATCAATGACTTCGTTACCTCCATAATGGCGTAGTCCAGGATATCCTTCGGAGTATTTGTTCATCATTACAGATCCCTCAGCCTGTCTAACCGCTAATGGCGCATAATTTTCCGAGGCAACGAGGTTGAGCCACATATTTTGTCTCACAGTCTCGCGTTGAATTAGTTCATAAACACGTTTATCGGACGATAAAGGGCATGTCATTAAATCGAAATTAGAGCTTTCATCGATTCGAGGAGAATTTCGTGGTCCATTCTCGGGTGTTGTTTTGTCACTTACTGCTGGTACCTGCTGCAACTGCTCTGGTTGATTAGAGTAATAGTCGCTTGTAGTAGCAGGAATTTTAGAAATTGGCAAGATTGGTGGAGTAATACCTCGAGCTACTTCTGTATCTGGATCTCTCTGGCGTTTCATCGCCATTTTTGTAACTCTATATTCTTGTCGTTAATCCTACCACCAGATTTTCCCTCGCTGTAAAGAGAATCCGAGTCAACACAAGTCACATGACAGAATGTAACCAGGTATGGAGGATGGTACTGCTTAATTACTCGATCGAACCTCCATTTGGATATCAATTATTCGAGATCTATTTCTAATGTAATTGTATTTGAGTATCTTTTCATAATTCAATTAATGTCGGGTGAGGCGCAACCATTTGTATCTGGAGGGCAGGCAAGTTATTAAGGAGTCAAAAGTGAAAAATTACAATAATCAGAAACTATAATAAGAATACATAGCTGTGCCATCTGTTAGCACATAATTGAAATTTCAAACTGGTATATTGTAGCTATGCCAGCTAAAATTGCCTTGTTAAGCTGCATTCACTAATACCCTTATCCCAATCCGCAATGTGAAAAAGCGTATCGACTGCCCTCGCCCTCTCCATCAAGGCTTCCTTACCCCAACGACGCCTGAACGACCTCAATAAGTATATTAAGAACCTATCTTAACCTACCTTTTTTTTCAGGTTTATAAGCTTCATCTAATTAGATTGTGTAATAGTATCTGAACACAGTTCCAAGTCTTATTGATCCCTTATCTGTTGAGTTCAAATTATCAATTCAGCGTCCTCACCAGATTGATCCTGGTGTTACTTATTTACTTCAGTTACACCCCCACCTTCGTTGACCTAGAATTATCTTTCACTTTTAAACCTTATTTTCGAAATGGAGCGGACTGGACAGAGTCCTCGTGGACGTAAACCTAGCTCGTCACCTCTGAGTGTTCCCACTCACATCCCGCCCACTTCATACGCTAGAGAAAGAACACCCGATAGATACGCAGGAACCAGACAGCTACGCTCAGCTTCAAATTCAAGTTCAACATCACCAATGCCTCCTATTCCTCAGATTCTTGCTCATAAAATTTTTGACAAACACCATGATCGATCAAGTTCCGATAGGACCAACTCAGACACTAGTCTAGAACTCGATCGTACAATTGATAGCGATAGTGATGCTGTAAGCTTGCATTCAACTATGTCAGTTGCTGCACCTCCCCTATCCTGGATTCATACTACTGTTGGTGATTTAGTTAGTGCGGAAAAGCTCATAAGTATAGATCACATGGCAAGTGTAGAAGCAGCATTCAAACTACTCAGTAAGTTTGAACTTACATGCCTTCCATTGACGAACAATAAACGCGTATTTGACTACTTTGATTACGGTGATCTCACTGGCTACTTGCTGTTAGTTTTAGGGCATATTACTGTAAAGGGTGAACAGCAGCCGGATTTCGCCCAGCTATTAAAGCAAGCCCGTCAGGGAATTCCTGCTCCTGTAGGATTTGCTTCCCAATTTGGTGGAGGTCGTGATCCGTTTGTGCGAATGTCAGCTCATAGTACTTTGGTTAATGCATTCGAGAAGTTTTCCTCTGGTGTTCATCGTATTGCCGTGACTAGTAGCTCTACATCGGAAGTTATTGGAATCTTGTCACAGCGTCGTGTACTACAGTACGTATGGAATAACCTTCGTAGTTTCCCAGCACTGGAAACTTCTTTAGAAACAAGCCTGGAAGATCAGCATATAGGAACCTATGGGAACATGATTACCGTCAGTGGAGATGCGCCAGTATTAGATGCGCTAGATATAATGCATGAGCGCGCGGTATCAAGTGTAGCTGTAATTGACCACAATAACAATCTTTTGGGTAACATCTCAGTAGTAGATGTTGCATTGCTCACGCGCGCATGGCAAGCAGGACTTCTTAATGAATCATGCCGAAACTTTTTGACAGTCATTTTGGACCACCGTGGGATTGCCGACGGTGGTAATGAGTCAGTACCTGTTTTCTACGTATATAAAAGTACCACACTGGCCAAGGTTCTAGCAACATTGGTAGCCACAAGAGCACATAGATTGTGGATCTGTGAGTCCAGTAACGATCCTGGGCTCAGTGGGAAGCTCATTGGTGTAGTAAGTCTCACTGACATTATTAACTTTATCACTCGTCAAAATGGTCAAACAGCCCTTGATCCGGAAACTGCTCGTCGTAATAGAAGATCTAGCTCATCTAGTGTGAGATCAAATAGTCGAGTTAGGCACAGTGTACTGCATGATACCCACTCTCTTGATAGACCTCGACTTAGTTTTGACAGATCAAGGCCATAAATGTATCGTGTTCTCTGTGCACATTTCCTCCTCCAACAACTATTCATGGCTGAGCAAGCGATTGACATCACTCGTATACAAAAAAGAATTGTTTTTATTGACAGTTTTATTTACTTTTTCTTATTTTTATTTGAAACTTTATATATTTAAATTCTTGATCGAAATCATCTTGAAAATATTTGTTCTATAATTGCTTTAAACCTAGTAATAATTTATTTATATTATTATTGTGCCCACCTCCCAGTAACTTAAACCGAACCCTGGCTCAATCCACGAAAGCGGCATTTCTTCTATTTCTAAACTTATTGATATAGAGTTGAATTTTAAGGCCCAGAACTTGAATTCAGTGCTTTCAAATTTTGAAATATGAGACCAAGAAAGAGACGACCAACCTTCGCTAGCCAAGCTAGTGCGGCAGGATCTTCCATTGATGATACTAATATTGAAGAAGAACCGCTGATGGGTAGTAGTCCCCGTGTTCGCAGAGGATCACGATATAGCTCATCGAATTTTGTTGAACGCTGGATTCGACGTAATTCGGTTTCTAATAATCAAGATCGTACACTTCACAGTTTCCATGAAGCTAACAGACCCTCAGATGTTGATACTGACTTTGGTGTAGGCATTCCTATAGACAATTACCCATTGAGATCTGATAGCGACTCACTTTCATTGAGGTCGAAACCGTCTACTCGAAGATCGTCAATGGTCTCTAGTATTGATGATGTTTGCATGCCATTGGACGACGATGAGCATTTGATGGGGTCCACAAGTAATACATGGCCGGATAATGCCATTCTTGATGAATTTGCTGCTAAAGAAGCAACTGAGCAAGCGACCGCTGAAGCTGCTCAGCTTGTCCGTGAATCTGTTAATGAAGCTGCTGAAGCCGCCAAGGGTGGAAGACTAAGACCAAAATATGCTCTTTGGGAACGCACGAACGTGCTGAAGGCCCAGAAGAACATGAGATTTACCTACTTTAGAGACGATCTTCCTGCAACAGTACATTCGCCATCGATTGTGGGTCTTCTGCAGCCAGGTCAGTCCTTTGAGAATCTTTTCCCAGTGCCCTCTGAACCTTCAATGACAATGACGGACTCAATGGTGCAGGGAATTGCACATGGAGCTGCTCAGGCTGCTGGTACTGGTGCAATCCAGGCTGCTCAAGCTCAAATGGGCCACATTGGTACTAATCTTGGTGGCACTGATCCGTTTACAACAAATGCCACTACTACCCAGGGTGCTCCAGTTCCACCACAGCCATTTGTTGATAGTGTACCCCTACGCTCGGGATCACCAGTGCCGTCATCTAAATCTGGTAAAACGAATGTCTCGGCTCATCAAGGTTCTCCGGTTCCTTCGGTACCCATTGATGGTATGCAAAGAGAGGCATTTCCGGATATTCAACCCTCTAACGCTTCAGCTGCAAAAATTAAGCACCTGCCACCTCGATCAGATATTGCCCCTTCAGAAGCTAGCAATGATGTCCCTGGCCCGTGGTGGCTCGATATCAACTGCCCCACCGAAGATGAAATGCGTGTTATTAGTCGTGCATTTGGTATTCACCCTTTAACGGCTGAAGACATTATTTTACATGAAACTCGAGAAAAGGTTGAGTTATTTCATAACTACTATTTTGTGTGTTTCACCTCATTCGATGTTAAAGCATGGGAAACTGGAGATAACGAGGAAAATGTCCTGAAGAAACGCCGTGGAAGTACTGGCCAACGAAGCAGTAGTACCAGAGCATCACGTAGGAAGCGTCGTATCGAGCGACTTAAGCCGCTCGCTGTTTTTTCTATTGTATTTAAGACTGGTATCATTACCGTACATTATCGACCGACACCTCACACAATTAATGTGAGAAGAAGAATCAGGTTGCTCAGGGATTATCTGAATGTCAGTAGCGATTGGATTTCATATGCCCTCATTGATGATATTACTGACGGATATGGTCCCTTGATTTCTGCCGTTGATGAGGATGTTCAAGGTATCGAAGATGCGATATTGAAGATGCATGGCTCACATTCTGATAGTGATGATGACTCAGATGATGAGAAAAGTATTGCAGAGTCCAGGACTTCTGGGACCAGCTCGACGGGTTATAGAGAATGGCGAGAGAAGGGTAATATGTTGAGATGGATTGGTGAGAGTCGTAAAAGAGTAATGTCTTTGCTATCGCTCCTAAGCAACAAGGCTGATGTCATCAAGGGATTTGCTAAGAGAGTCAGTGACCGATGGAGTGGTGCTCCCCGTTCGGAAATTGCTATTTATCTGGGTGATATCCAGGATCATCTGGTGACGATGACACAGTCTCTAAACCATTACGAGAAGCTGCTCGCTCGATCACATTCTAATTACCTGGCTCAAATTAATATTGACATGACGCGTACTAATAATGAAATGAATGATGTTTTAGGTAAGATATCTGTATTAGGAACCATAGTCCTCCCTATGAATATTGTCACAGGATTGTGGGGTATGAATGTACTTGTACCGGGACAGGGAAATGAGGACTCTTTGGTTTGGTTTTGGAGTATTACGATCATGATGTTAGTATTTGGTATTTCAGCATACTTCTTAGTTATGAGGTTCGTGTAAGAAGCACCAACAATTTTTAATTTCTATTCGTTCCTATTGCATTAAATAAATAAGATATATAAACCTACACATAATGACAGCCCGATAGCTCAATACTTCAACTGCGCTTGAGCAGGTGGAGGAGGTCGCTCTCGGGGCTTCAATACATTATATGTTGCCTCAGGTATTTGCCACATAGAATCTGGCTCAGTTGCATTATATAGATCTAACCAATAACTATCAGAACATCTCGCATGTTCTGGTTCTGGTTCTCGTATTCCTCGAGGTCCATCTTTCCGTTGATCTCTCAAGTCGGTACTTTCAGCTTCTATATCATAAAGTTTATCTATTATACCTAACCGTGTACTTGAAACAGAATTTGAAGATGACATCTCGGATGTTATTTTATTTTTAAGCCTTATAAGCGCTAAATTCTCTTCAACTGTCATTACACTAACCTACACTGACAAACCAATTATTAGTCAGGGTTCTCACTCTGCTTAAATTACCACCAAACCAAGTGTATAAATAATTGTCTTTAAAGAATAAACTATAATAATATAAAATATGATTGCATATATTGCAATTACTAGTTATTTATATTCTTTTTTCGATTCTTTTGGTCATTTTGTAGCTTATAACTAATTCTTCAAGGTAAGGGCTCTTTTAGTGTGGCACACATAATATATAATACAATATATAAAATAACTAATTGTTTAATACTCTTCTTATATAGTTACTCGATTGTTGGTCCCTGTTGATATCTAGGGTAAGTATCATCGGAATATTGCAAATAAAGGGCGCTAAAGAAGCAATGGATGGTTTTGCATCCGTTCGCTAAAGAAATCCAGGAACATTCAGTTTCTGGTAATGAACAAACTAATGATGAATACAAAGCTCATAATGGAAGTTTTGCAACTTATTTTCGTAATAAGCAGATCAAGCTAGATACTCAAGCTAAAGATGGACACACTGAGAAATCAAAGATTTTTGCCAATTGCATTATTTATATTACAGGATATACGCAACCATCCGCGCAAGAGCTTAAAAAGATAATCGTCGAGAATGGAGGTCAGATTTGTGCTTTTCTAGCGGGTAAAAGTTATGCAACTCATGTCATTGCAACTACACTTACCAGTAGAAAATGTGAGCTTTACGCTAATATGAAAGTAGTTAAACCGGCGTGGGTTACAGAGAGCTGCAAAAGTGGTAAGCAATTGGCTTGGACTAAATACAGGACTATAGCGACTGCTTTGAACAACAGATTTCTTCCTCAACTTAACAATAGCATTGATACTGATGACGAGATTAGAAACGAGGATGAGATTATTAATGAAGATGACGGAAATGACTATGAAATTGATGATCAAACCGACCTTTGTGCTCCAGAACACCTATCGCCCCTCCTTGATGTTCCTGGTCCAGAAGGAGACCGTGCTAGACAACGATGGATCTTAGAGCAGCGAGGTCGAGTTAATTGCACAAGTTCAAGTTTCATCAGGGAATATTTTGCAAAGTCACGATTGCATTTTTTGAGTATGTCTAAATTGGAACTTCGGAACTTGTGTCGGCAGTATATTTCACCCCTGGTTAAACCCCCATCTCGGGATAGAGTTATTCTTCATGTTGATTTTGATTCGTTTTTCGTGGCTGTGGCCCTGAAGTCTTACCCTCATCTTATAAACCAACCAGTTTGTGTCAGCAATGGTAGCGATAGTTCAGATATTGCAAGCTGCAATTATGTGGCGCGAAAGATGGGAGTTTCTAACGGGCAGTGGGTTGCAAAAGCTAAAACAGTCTGTCCTCAACTCGTTTGTTTACCATACGAATTCAGTGAATACAAAAAGTGCTCAGATATTCTTTACAAGACGTTGTTTGATCTGATGCCCAACAAGATTAGTGCTATTTCTGTTGATGAAGCTATAGTTGACATCACTACTTTAGCGGCGAGTAGATCTGTAGGTGAGATATGCGAGTCAATTCGTACGAGAATTCGAAATGAGACAGGAATTGAAGCTAGTATAGGTGTAGGAAACAATATACTGATGGCTAAACTTGCTCTTAAGCAGGCAAAACCTGCGGGTCAGTGTGAATCAGTAATAGACTTTGCTTCGATTAGTGTAAGAGATCTTCCAGGCGTTGGTAGACACATATGTGCACAACTGGACAATCTGAATATCAGAACAATTAGAGATTTACAGCAGTCATCATTGACACAGCTCCAGAATACTGTGGGAAACTCCATGGGTCAAAAATTGTACAAATACTCAATGGGCGTTGACTCTGACGATATTTCTAGTCTTGATATACCAATCCGGACAGTGGGTGTTGACATAGGGTGGGGTGTGCGTGTTATAAATGATGTTGAGAAAGTAAGATTCGTGGAGAATTGTACTCGAGAGTTATGGTCACGATTGGAAAAGGCAGGTCAAGTGAATGAGGTGCTCACCGTCAAAGTATACGTTAAATCTGCTAACGCTAATTTTTTATGTTCTAAATATATGGGACATGGTCTTTGTGATATGAAGAGCCATAGCAAACGTTTGGGAAGCATATCATTAGAAGAACTCCTTTCACTAGTTCAGAGACTAATCGTCAAACTGGACTGTCACCCTTTGGATTTCAGAGGTCTCGGCTTACACATGAAAGTGAGTGACCCGATAGTAGATCAGGATCCACAGCAAAGTCGAATACCATTTGCTACTGCTAGCGAATCTCATGAGCATGTAAAATCACGATCTAATGGTAACCCTGAAACACCCCCTCATGCCAATTCAAAGCGGATTAAATCCTCCATATCGCTCCCTGCTACTAAACGTCAATATAGGATGGGTATGACACTGACACAGATGGTGGTACCTCCTCCATCTAAGTGCAATAATCCTGAAGTTATAGACCTGCATGTTTTGGCTGAACTTCCTAGCCAGCTGCGTAAGGAAATTTTGCTAAACGAAGATGATTATGTTGTACCGCAAGATTTTCAATTAAGCCCTAGAGTGCAAGGACCCCCAATGTATAAGAACTCTCAGTTTTTGGGAAGTTCAGATCCTATAGTTTTGAAAAAAATCATTACACAGTGGGTCAATAGTAGTGATACCCCTCTCGCAGAAGATGCACGGTCATTTTATAATTTCATATGTGAGTCTGTGAGAGATAATAGCAGTTGGGCACTGGCTTTGGAATTCGTGAATCATCTCAAAATTGAGATTGAGATAAATCAAAGAAAAAACAAATGGCCCGAATTTTGGCAACTTATTGACACTACGGTTCAGAAAATTGCATCTGAGCGATTAAATAACCCAATTCAATAATAAAACGTTTAATAATATTATATAACTAAATCTTCCAAAAAAAATACAACCCTTTCGAAGTTTTCACGACAAATGTCCACGTACTTACCTCCTCGTATATACAATTTGAGCTCCACGATGCTGAGGAAGTGTTACCATACTCTCATAGTCGACATCTGGTACATCAGTAACCCCCTCGGGTAAAGTCCATTTGATTTCCTTAATTAAAGTACAGATGATAGTTCCCAACTGACACATGGCGAACTGCTCGCCAATACATCTATGGCGACCAGCTCCAAAAGGCAAGAACGGAGAGTACGCACCCTTGCTTACGGCACCAAAACCATAATCAATGGTCTCTTCCTTGGCTTTGTTGGTTATTGCTTTAGCTTCCTCGTCATCTAACCAACGCTCTGGGAAGAAACTAGCGGACTCCTTGAACCAGTCATCGTGAGTGTGAGTGTGGCCAGGACTAACCATCACGTAGTGTCCTCGAGGCACAGTGTAGTTTGTACCTGGGACGGGTAGAGATCGCATAACCTTTCGGAAAATTGAATGCAGAGGAGAGTGCAATCTGAGAGTCTCCCGAATTACAGCATTTAACAAAGGCATGTTCTGCAAATCTTCATAAGTCAAGTCGTTACCTTGAAGGACACGATCTTGCTCATCAAAGAGCATTTGCTGGTACTCAGGTTTCTGCCCTAAATGAAACAGAATCCAAGCTGATGTAGCAGCTGAGGTATGCTGTCCTCCCATCAAAATACCAATACACAAACTAGCGATTTCCTCATCAGTCATCTTTTTACCATCCTTATAAGTAGATGTATTCATAATGGCATCGATCAAATCACGGCTATATTCGCCAGGAGCATCTGCATGGCGTCGACCCTTTATAACCTCTAAATACTGTCCCTGGATCTCCTCGCGAGCTAAGTCACGGCGCTTGTAGTAAGGCAAAGGCAAGTTTGGGAAAACAAAGTTCAAAGGCTTGAATCCCTTGTCCAAATCAGCATAAAGTTGAGCAGTACGCTTGGAAAACTTAGCACGCACTTCATCACCCAACAAAGTGGTGGAGGCCGTATAAATGGTAATCTCCGGGGTAACTTCCAGTACTTCAACATGTTCACCCGGAGGTGCAAATTTTTCGGCATTAGACATATAATTATTGACCTCGCGAACAATTTTGGGAACATAAGAACGAAAAGCATCACGAGTTAGGGCTGCCTTAGCGAACTTCTTTTGTTCCATCAAACGATGATTGGGACAATCATAAATGACTCCCTTACCGAAAACTGGGGTAGTCAAATGTTTGTATGCCTCTTCGGCACTGACATCATTGAGTTTAGCGTTAAAAACAAAGTCGTGGCCACGAGGGCCTAAGCAGACAGTCATGACGCGTCCACACATCACGAATGCGAAAACATCGCCATATTTCTGACGATTCGATTCGAAGAATTCATAGGGCGCTTGGCCATAAGTTACTGCTGAACCAATCCAAGGGAAATAGTAAGGAACTAGAGGTGCACGATAAGGATATAATATTTTATAAAGAAGCTGCAGGAAAAGATTTCCTGAAACTAAAGCTACCAAAAAGGCAATAAACAAAACAGGCACCTGCACAAACAGCGAAGTCCCCGAGAGTGGCCACGTTAATTCATTCATTTCCTTTTTTAGGTATTCTAATCAACCTGGATGTTGTCACTCACTGTAGCTAAAGAAGGAAACTGTAGAAGTGGTATATACAGATTCAGGGTGAGGGCCACGCCGTATTGTTGGTTTGGAGTTCGCGAAATTACACAGTATACGGCCAGAATTAGGTATGTCACATGAGAATTCAGTACAACTGATTTCATTGGTCCAAAAATTAATTGGTATAATAAATCAAATTAATATGTAAGGCTAGTTTTATATTCATTAAATGAATAAATATATACAAAAATGATCATTACCGTTTACGCCAATTCACCCTCTTCTTCATCTAAGTCTCCCCCAAATGTAACAATTGGAAGGCTGAATGTATTCAATTTGAAATACTCCCTTTTGATGTTCTCCCAGGTATTATCCGACAGTTTAACATCCAATTCCTCAAATTGCACCTGCAGACCATAATCCTTGAGATTAAAAATTGCGACCTGCTTGTAAACATCATAGCATACCTGACGATCAGCCCCTAAACCGTTAAAATACGAAAATGTTCCATCAAAACTCAGTAGACCAACTACAAAATCAAAGAGCATCAGCATATCTTTGTAATGTTCGCTGAATGTATCGTAGTATATACCATCGAGTTGTATTCCTTCGTCGATAAGTTTAGGTAGTTGCTCCTTCCAAGTTCCCTCTAGGACAATAACATTAGGTTTATCGTACCAGCCTGTGTGTTTCATGCGCTCTAGAACCTGAGGATGGGCTTCTATAATATAATGCTTTGCTGGGCCAATTTCTTGAATGAATCCGTCAATTATACCCATACCAAAGCCAATATTAAGTACGGTACCATTCTTTTTGGTAACGACCTCGGCACTTCGCTTCATTATGGGTGTTTCCCAGTCCATCATCACTCCATCATTCTCATCAGTTAATAATGTATTTTCGTCGTATGTCAACTTATTCTCTAGAAACTTGGCTTGGTTTCCTTCCACGGCATCATATTTCGTAGTCTCACTTTCACTGTCTTCATCATTATCTTCTAAAAGCTTTTGTAAAACAATTTCTGATCTAACTCCAGCCTCAACAAATAGCTGGTACAAAGGTTTCTTGCCTAGTTTGAATGCTATATCTCCAGGGGTTTGATTACTTCCGTCCAAAAGCATCCAATTGAATCCGTATTCAAACAAGCATCGAATTAATTGCTCGGCAAGTTCAAATTGATGAGACTCGGCATACTTGCAGATCAAATGGCCAAGTCCTGCCTGGAGATCAAATGTGGACTCCTCACGTAGTTCACCAACTTTGATATTGACTGGCATGCCTGCCCCGAGGATCAAACGCAATGCATCTAAAGCTGACTCTTTAGGTGTTTGAAATGCGCATAAAGCAAATACATCATCCATTTTCTCAAAGCTGTTGATTGTTTAATGGATCCAGAATTTATTTTTCGTTGTCTATCACGTGTATGCCTCAATCCACAAATATGAACTCTAGATATTAAATATGTAGTTAATCTAACTAAAGTTCATTATGGTCAATGATTTCAGATTCCTCGGACTCAATTGCACATGCAATGGGACTCTTAATATCAATACGATAGTGGCAGACATCGGGCTCACTAACCTGTATGGCTTCGGTTACATGTCCGCACTCTAAGAACATTGTGGTATGTCTATTGATTCCATTAGGACAACGATCACCGTTAAGGAATTCAATGTACAATTGACCATCCTCAGAGGATTTAAGACCATTAGCTGTGCCAAGTTTTACATTGTATGTACCATCAACTTGGACTGCAGTTCCGAACAAACATGCTTCATAAACGAAATCACCACGTTGAATAGAAACACAAAGCTCCTCAGCACTACGACCAATCTCATCCGGTCCCCAGAAATTAGAATCGAGATCAATTAATTTTTCTTTTATCAAAACATCTTTCTGTAATTGACTAAGTTCATCTGACAGAGAGGATATTCGTTCTTCGACTTTTTGTACTTGAGGACCAGAATTTAACGTGGGATGTACAAAGTACTGAGATAATACTGGAGGCAGTAGGTACAATAACCAGGAGCTAGTTGCCAACGAAGAAGTAGCCGCATTGACGTCATCATTGGCACTGGCAATTTTAACGTTGTCGAGCAAATCTAGATCAGCATTAATATTTCTCTGAAGACTAAGCAGCCTGGTATCCGGTGCTGCTAGAGCTTTCCAGGTTTTGATAGCATCCTTCACGGCAGGATCATTGAAGTTTGGGTTGTAATCTTCATTCATCTTTTGCAATGCTAAATGAAGGGTAACATATGCATCCTTCAATGCTGTGAAACGATCTGCTAGATCAGAAATATCACGTTCAGTGGTCTGCATGGACTTTCGAATTTCACCTAGAGCCGCTACAGACTCAGGATCAGAACTTCTTTCAGCATCAGCCTGCTGAGCTTCAAAGAGATCATTTTGAGAACTACGTAAATCACGACTAGTTGATTCAATCTTTAAATTCAAGTCCACAAGTGCGGCCTCAAGCTCTGATTTACGCAGTTTAGCATTCTCAACCATCTCGTCTCTTAACCTCTTTCCCTCTCTCAACCATTCTAGATGGGCTTCTAATCTCGCCTTTTGAGCGGCCTTAACCTCGGCGCATTTATCAGGACATAATCCTGGGGCTTCGTCACTGCCATCGCAACACATTTCATAGTCACAAGCTCCGTCACCAACTATCCGGCTGGGAATGTACTGAGAACTTCCTACACACCAAAACTTACCATTGGGACAAGCAGCAGTACCCGGTTCATCACTGCCATCAGGACAGTCGCAGTAATCGTCATTTACATGATCAAAGGGTATCTTAATAGTTGGATCGGTTAGACAACTAAACATATTGTTAGCATCAGGAACATAAAGGTGAGCATCATCAGGAGAAACTCCTTTTATATGACGGCCATTCACTGCGACCAGCGCTAGCATTGATACCAAAAGCATCTTTGATATAATGTATTTGGTAGCCTTTCTTAAAGTGTAAATAAACGGTGGTGTCCTAACTAATGGAAATTATGCTCACATGACCTAACCATCCCTAAGCATGGAAGAAAGGTGATATCTTGAAATGATGTAGAGATTTTACAATCAAGAATATATTACAATAGTAATGACAAAACGTAGCTATAAAAATACATAAGTATCCATGGAGTGTACACTGAACTAGCTATCGTAGTCTTACCCTATGCTGTGTGGGAAGGAGGCTTACAGTTATTCTCAAGGAAATAATTAAATAATGAAATTCACTATATCTTAAATAACCAGGACATTGAGCTTCAACAATTGCAAAGAATGAATAAATATCAAATCAATTTGTCACTATATATTCAAGTAATATATTTCTTTTTATAGAAAAAGCTCACTTATTTATGTCAATTATGTATTATTGTCAATATAAAGTATGTCTCTGACTATTTCGAAAGCAATTCTATTAGTAAAATTATACACAACAATAAACCCCAAAGTTAATATTTTGGTAACTCAAAATTTGGTCGCAATTACAAATTATTATTAATCTGCATGACAGTACGGCTAATGCAGGGCGATTGCTCAATACCATCCTGAAACAGATGTTTTAAATCCTAGGTCCACCTTCGGTGTTATAAAATGTGGAATGACCTGTTTGGATCCAATTGTTTCATCTTCAACGGAAATGTAATAGACTACTGTATCAGGGTTCTGACTTAGAAGAAGCGTGCAGCTGCTATAGAGTTGTTGGTAACTATGATATATTGTAAAATAAAATGAAACTAGTGAAAACAATATATGAACATCATTTTATTGATGTATATACCTAACTAGTTATATAGATCATTGCGTTTCTTTAAACCGCAATACTGTCTGTTTACCTAAAACACCTAACAATTTAGTAGTTGAGGGGCCGAGATGTTTTAAGGTGCGTCAAGGCCCTGCGTTTACTGCCCAGACCCTTACCTTGTATGAGTTTCCATACCTACGCCTGATCATCAAATTGTAGCCATACGAAAAAAAAGACACCAGTGAATCAAACGATATAGTAGATTAGCCCACTATAATGAAAATCTTAAAAGCAATCTATTTCGCGCCAAGAATTAATGGTAGCTCAACTACCAGCGATCACATACAAGGTTAGTCAGCACAATCTGTGCACAACTGGCTCAATCCATGAAAATATCAAATAGAAATAACCATGGTTTGATCTCTTAAAGTAAATTCAAATGCTTTTGTTTACTGATAGAATGCTTCCAGCTTTGTGAGGAATGGAACACTGTTTGCCTGTACCTTACCCTTCAGCGGTTATGTTTCATATTTATCGGGGCCAGGGTGTTACAGCACTGACCGCTGTAGCATGTAGTATTGCATGCATACTTAAAATACCGAGCAGTCGATATAAATTAAATTTAAAGATAGACTTTAGGATGTGACAAATCTCGACAATGTTGCAGACCTATTAGAAATAAGTTTTAGTATTTTGATATTTATTACCTCTATTATCGCATACTCTCGTATAGATAATTCTTCAGTAATATCTTAAGATCACTCATTAATTTGCTCCCAATTGAATTTTGTTCATATTGAATAACCTTCAAGGACTTTGTACTAATATCTATAGGTCTGACCCTCTCGTCAATATGCAAGAGGAGACCTTTGGCTCTCACCCTCAGCAAGAATCGTCCAGTGATATTACTGGATCGAGCGATCCATCCGATCAAAACTATAGTGATTCAGAAGAATATTCGGAAGAGGATAACACTTCGATTAGGCGCATGCCTAGTAAGCCTGTAATCGAAAGTGGGTTGGTTCGGATGCCATCCAATAGTCAACACCCATCAAGGATAGATATGGTGAGACACTCTCGGAAGATATCTCGTCAGGTTCTGGAACGACAAGAACAGTACCTGAAAGACCAACAGAGTACGGCTGAAAGCAATTTACATACACACTCCGAAGAAAGTTTACCAATTTCTCAGCAGGACCTTCCGAGGGAATTCTATCCCAAGAATCAAAATCTATACGGAATGACACAACAAGAAGCTAACGAACAACAACAAATACATCAACAAACTTACCGCCATCAGTCGGATGTAGCTCCAATGTACCATACGCATCAACAATATAATCAGTACCCCTCTGATAGCAGCTCTCAACCATACCATTCACACCCATCTGATAACACCCAACAACTAAGGTCTGACTTCTTATTTCCATATTCTGCAGAGCACCCGCAATCAGTGAATAGAGATTCATCTTTTATGGAGCGCAATCCACAAGGCCCAAACAACCTTAGGCAGCTGATGAATCCAAATCAGCTCAGCAATAAGGAAAGTTACATAGACACGTCAAACGAAGGCTATGCATCGCAAAAAGTACACTCCTATATGAACCCCAATAGTAGTACATGGAGTAGTGTACGTGCTCAATACCATGACCCCTCTAGAGGTCGGCATATACCTCAGGACCCTCTACCATATCAATCGCAGTTATCAGCCAGTAGTAGTATATCTGGTTCAAATCAGTTCTCTGAAAAGGGATTCACAGTCCCTCCTAACCTCTCTAAGAGTCTAAATGATCCCGACATCATTCAACAATTCCCGTCATTGATTCGTATGGTGAGAGAGGGTCACAATGGACCTCGAGAAAAAATGCACTTGGAAAAGCAAATATCAATCAGAATTTGGAAAGAACAAGGCGTTTTATGTACACAAGTAAATCACAGAGGTACGCCAGTAACTCGAAGATGTGACAATAATATGATAAATGGAACTAAACTTTTGAACGCAGCTGATATAAGCCGCGGAAGGCGTGATGGAATCCTGAAGGGCGAAAAGGTTCGGGATGTCGTCAAAGTAGGTGGAATGGAATACAAGGGTGTATGGATCCCATTTGAGAGGGCTTTAGACATTGCTAAGAAAGAAAACATTCTTGATGATCTTTGTCCTTTATTTGTAGCTGATTTAACAGAACTGTTATACTCACCTCAGTATAAAGGACGCTTGATACAACAGATAACTCAAGGATCTCGGGCACATCCCCAGCTGAAGGCATGGCTTCATGGAATACCCAGGATAGATACTAATTTGCTTCCGCAGCGAAGCTTTGCATCTATGATGTCACAACGAAATCGTCCAACACTACCAATCCGTGCACCAAGGCCGCATAGTTTTCGGAGTGGGCATTCTACCGAGGGTAATAAAATTGGGAAAAACCATAGAAGATCCAATTCTTCAGTCAATCAAGAATCGTTGAAAGACAGCGTCTCCCTTGAAAACTATCGTAAGGCTTTAATTCAACATCGTGAGACTCACCACAGGCATTCTCGTGTCCGTTCACAAGACTTGCAAAGGCAACTTTATCAATTTCCTCCCCAATTCCATCTAGAAATTCATCAAGAAACATCCACCCCACAGTCCATGATAAATATGTCTGACCCTACAGATTCTATCACCACAACATCACCCCGTGTAATGGAACCATCTACCGAAAGTACCGATGAGCGTCAAGGAACCAATACTCAAATTACAGTGGAGGTTGATTCAGGTACTGAGGATATTGATCCTACTCTGAATATACCGGTGAAATCATCGAATGACGACCTTGATGATCCCTAGGTGTTTTCATATACATGAACACAAGTACAAACACACACACACAATTTTACATCATTATGACCTCCCTTTTGTATAGTATAAGTAACACAATTTTATAATTCGTACGTAAATTATAAGATCTTCTCTCGAAAGTCAAACAGTTTACGAGCAACCTCACTTGTTTCAAGTAAGACATCTGAACTTGAATTAAGTGGAATTGGTACTTCACGATATGTCAGTACTCCATTTTCCTCTATACAGATATCATTCAAGCCAGCATTGACTAACTCCTCGTACGAAAGTACCTCTAAGAATATACTTAAAGCCTTTGCAAGAGGAACTCTCCTTACAAACTGGAATACGCACTGCAGCCAGCGTATCGCGAAACTTGCCACAGCACGTTTGAAAAGATCAGCAAAACCAGAATTTTCTATATCTTTGGTGTACGTAGTTGTGTAAGTTACCAGCTGTGACCACCCTGCTGGAAAGGTATCAAATATTCTGGCAAACTTATCAACAAGCTTGCACTGTACGGACCACATCACCCGAGGTAATAGAACTATTTTTCCGTGTGCTATTAACTCAGAAAGGCACCAAAATCTATAATTTTCTAAGGAATCGTTCAGAGACAGAGCACAAGCAGCATGAATACTAGCATCTTCCCATTTACGATCAATGTATCCAGATATCCGACTACATAGCTTAAAATAGGATGCTACCTCCGATAAATCTGTATGTTCAAAGAAATCAGTGTTATATCGAGCAAAATGTCGTAAATAATGGGAGCTAGCATGGTTACTATAACAGTGATGAGAGAGCAGGACGTGAAATCCAGTTAATTCGTCAACGCTGACTTCATTTTCATATCGCTGTATTAAGATTTCTAATATATTAAAAATTTGGGGAATGACATTCCTACATTGATTAAGCACAAGGCCCCCTAGAGCATCGAGAACCAGAAGTCTGTCTTTAAACACTTGTTTCCAGTGTGTGTTCTGAGCATACTGCATCAATTGACCGGAAATCAAATCTATTTCATCAGCTGAAGATGCTGTTTTTAATTGGATACAATTAGAGGCAAAACTGGAAACCATTTAACTGACCATTTACATGTGTTGTGGGAGGTTCAAGTACAAGGGTATGTTGCATTTTGATGAGATATGAAATTTATAGGTCGTGGAAGGTAACATGAAAATGACATGGAATATAAGTTAGATTTTTTCTTTTCTTATATTTTTCTTTTGTGAAAATGACATTTCTTAATAGTTTTTTACCAGTAACTCAGTATGGTGCCAAAATAAACCAACAAATTTATATTTCCAAATATTTAGTTCCTTCACTGAATTGAATCATTATTTGTCTTTTATTTATCTTTTATTTATTAGTACGGTACTTCTAGTCATTAACTTATTTAGTTACCTTTTATCTCCCTCTACCTTCGATACTTTTGGTTTTACCCTACTTCAGTTGAACTCAGTCATTAAATGGATATTGCACTCCGAGCCCGTAAAGCGGCTAATTCGCTAAAAGTAGCATCAAATAATGATAGAACAGCAGCTCTCAAGGCAATTCATGATCGTTTGAGGGATCACAAAGATGCTGTTATGGCCGCAAACCGTTTAGATATTGAGTCTGCGCAAACCAACGAACTAAGCCCTTCCTTGATCAAACGGTTGGAGCTAACATCTACAAAATACGATGTAATGCTTCAGGGTGTACTTGATGTTGCTTCACTTGAGGATCCGATGAATAAAATAAGTCTTGATCGTCAATTAGATGATAACCTCCAACTTTGTAAGGTAAGTTGTCCTGTTGGTGTTTTACTGGTCATTTTCGAAGCACGTCCCGAGATCATTGCTCAAATTGGAAGCTTAGCTATTAAGAGCGGTAATGCTGCTATATTAAAGGGTGGTAAGGAGTCAACAAACACGTTCGGTTTGATTCAACAACTTATTTTCGATGCCTTGAGTAGAACTCCTATAACTAAAGACGCATTGCAGCTAATTACTACTCGGGAAGCTGTAGCAGATCTGTTGAAATGTGATGAACTTATTGATATGGTGATTCCACGGGGCAGCAACGAGTTGGTTCGTACCATCAAGAGTTCCACGACTATTCCCGTATTGGGACATGCTGAAGGTATTTGTTCTATATACATTGATTCCCAGTGTGATCCTAATATGGCCGCTCGCATTGTGGTTGATTCTAAAACTAACTACCCTGCAGCTTGTAATGCCACTGAGTGTGTGTTAGTCAACCGTAAAGCTATTGAGGCCCTTAATGTGGTAGTTTCCGCCCTGATCGCAGCTGGAGTTACAATTATTGCTCATCCTGATGTTAAAACGGCACTCACTGATAATTCGAGTCATCAACTCATTGAGACAAGTATTGATGAGAAGGCATTTGCAACCGAATATCTAGCCCTCAAAATTGCCATCAAGTTTGTTGATTCAGTTGAAGAGGCTATTCAACATATCAATTTCAATGGATCTCACCACACTGACGCCATTGTTACTGATAATGAAAATACAGCTGCTACATTTCTACGAGCCATCGATTCAGCAGGTGTCTACTGGAATGCATCTACCCGGTTTGCGGATGGGTTCCGGTATGGATTTGGTGCTGAGGTTGGTGTTAGCACTAATAAACTTCATGCTCGTGGACCAGTTGGTCTTGATGGTCTCATGTCCTATCAATATATTCTTAAGGGTACCGGTCAGGTCGCCAGCGATTACGTTGGTGCTGGAGGTACTAAACATTATAAGGTTATAGATAGAGAGATAAGATAAAAAATTTCAAATTAGATAACTTATTGAGTTTTAAATAACAAAAGATATGCTCGCTTACAAGAAGGTGGCAATGTCAGCGGGCATCTCATCGATGACAGTAGAGTAATACTGTTCAATGGCACGGAGCTGGTCCTTGGACTCCTCAGTAACCAAGTTGATAGCGACACCACGACGACCGAAACGACCACCACGACCGACACGGTGCAAGTAGGAAGACAAGTCCTTGGGCAAGTCAAAGTTGATAACAACGGAGACCTGCTGAACATCAATACCACGGGCCAACAAATCAGTGGCAATCAAGATACGGGAAGAACCAGTACGGAACTCGTTCATAATAACCTCACGCTGCTCCTGTTCCATATCACCGTGAATCATGGAGACAACGAAGTCGTTCTGAACCAAAGCGTCACGAACGGCTTCACAAGATGCACGAGTGTTGCAGAAAATAACGGCCTGAGAGACTGTGATGGTCTCGTAAATATCACAAAGAGTGACGATCTTATACTGCTCCTCATTACAGTCAATGAAGAACTGCTTGATACCCTCAAGGGTAAGTTCATCCTTCTTAACCAAAATAGTGACCGGAGACTTCATGAACTGCTTAGTGACTTCAAGAACATCAGGAGGCATGGTGGCACTCATAAGAACGTTCTGGAACTTCTCAGGCATGCGCATGAAAATTTGGTAGATTTGATCCTTGAAACCACGGCTCAACATCTCATCAGCCTCATCCAAGATAAACATCTTGATGTTACGGGTGTTAAGGAGGTTACGGTTGATAACGTCGTAAACACGACCAGGGGTACCTACAACAATCTGAGCACCATTGCGGAAGGCAGTCATGTCAGCGTCTAAGCTGGTACCACCAATGCAAGCGTGGCAAGTGATGTCCATGAACTCACCAAGGTTGTGAACCACAGATTGAATCTGGAGGGCCAACTCACGGGTGGGAGCCAAAATAAGGGCCTGTGTAACCTTCTTGGTCTCATCAATGCGCTGAAGAGCACCGATGGTGAAGGTAGCAGTCTTACCGGTACCAGACTGGGACTGGGCAAGAACGTCCTTGCCACTCATGATAGGCAAAATAGCTCGCTGCTGGATAGTGGAGGGTAACTCGAAACCGTGACCGAAAACACCACGGAGGAGGGCGTCCTTGAGGTTCAAAGCGTCAAAGGTGTCAACAGACTCCTCGTAATTTTGGCGAATAGCGCCATTCTCTAGACTAAGTTCACTAGTTTTGGGGGCTTCTTGAGCAGACATTCTCAATGAAAAATGTTGTGTAAAGGAAAAAGTTAGGGTACGGTGAAAAAATTTATAATTTTTCAACTTGCTGAGTAACGCGAAGTGACTATGGAATGGCAGAAGTAGAAGATAAAGAAGAAGAAGGAGAGTGAATTGAATTGATTAATATCTACAGAAGAATCAAATAAACGATGTATCATAAAATTATTTAATAAGAGAATACAAGGACTTAAAGAACTAGTGGAACTAGTGGAACTAATACAATAGGATAAGTACCAATTGATCTATTACTTCAATCCATTCAAATGATACATGTATCCAACAAATATATGCAATATATTTCATTCTAAACTATATGCTCTGAACTGAAATTCTTATTCCTTATTTCCACCCATGACACGTGATTATGCACAGAAGAAACAAACAAACAAACTGTCAGTTCATTCAGGTAGTTAGTTAGTCCATGGTACCGGACATTCGACTTCTGGCACCCAGAAAGGCCGAACGTAAGGTTATTCCTTATTCGACAGTCCTGGGTCGTGTTCTAGGACTAAGGCTTTTCCGAGTATGTTTCACGGTGTTGTTATTATTAATACCATTATGTGTACTACTAACGTTGACCTCCTATTTTCTAAATGCATCGTCACTTTCGTATAAGGGAATGCTCATGTATTGCTTTCTCGTAGCCATAATTTCACTGATAGGTATTCGCACTAGCTTTAGCACCGAACATAAACCATTTGTCTCTGCTGCCAGTGAGTTTTTCAGCACCGTTTGCTCGCCCAAGGCATGCCGTTCTCTGATTTTAAGCAGCATAAGTGCTCTGGTTTTTTTTAGATCAGTTATTGCTCGTGACTGGAATACAGTCGAGACTCATGAGGCAGATCTAAAGGGACCTCAAGAGGGGATCCCTATTTCTCTAGCTCTTCATTTATCTCGTTCTTGGTACTCAGTTGACGATACCAAGCTTAATCTCATGGGATTATTTGCTTTGGTCTCAGTAGTTTTTGCATTGCTTAATTTATATTCTTCAGTACTGAACTTATCAGCTAGTGAAGAGGCTCTAAAACCCAAGAAAAGATTAATAAACCGTATACCCTCGACTGTAGGTCGCAACTTAAAGGTTTTGGGTGCGATATCATTGCTATGGCAGGTGATTTACGGTTTATTGGGCCGACAGATCATTTTCGGTGTTTATCAATATCTGTACCTTCACCAATCAACAGTTGTACTAACCCCAGCCAGCTTGGTGAATTGCTTGTTGTCTCCGTTTCTGGTTGTTCCATTAGTGGTGATATGGTCTATAAGCCAGCAGGTTTTTATGGTTTATATGAGTTTGGGACCGCAGATTGGATCGAAACTAGTTAGCGAATTCGCTGCTGCGAACATTAATGATACATTGGTCAATGGCCTCAAACGTGATCCCGAAACAATGGCTGGAATGATGGCGTGGCGCGAATTGATGGTGATCGGATCCACTAAACTCAATCGACGCAAGAGTATCTTTAGAGATGTGGATCAAACCCGGGTCATTTGGGAACAAATTAGCAACAGCTTTCAAACCTTACTTCAAGACCAAGTTATTCGAATCCGTAGTCCCGAGGTGCCAAAACCACAGGAAGTGATCAAAGTTGATGGCACTCATTCTGATATGGATTCTACTAGCACTGCACAGCTGTTAGCATCTATTCAGGAGAAGCAACAGGAACATAAAAGATTCCGTGTATTTAGATATGCGGATACGAACCTGTACCGACCTCAGTCAGCGCTGGAAAAGAGACTAGAAAATATTACCCACGAGATGGAATCTACATCTACCCAAAAGGCCGAAACCGCCCGAGTTTGGCTCCACAGATACCTGGCCAAATTACAGGCGCTGGTGATGCGAATCTCCCGCGCAATGTTCCGAACCCCTGTTGGAGCCCTATTTTTACAAACGGTTGATCGAAAACTTCGCCAGAAAATTAGCAATCCGCAAACCATTACATTCGCTATACGGGGTGTATCAAGAATGATTGTAGGATCATTATCCGAGGATGAAAACGGATACGTACAAGGAACTATTGCTTCTGACCTTCAGGTTATGCATCATTTGGCGAGTAACTTAGAAAAATTGATTGCCGATATAAAGTTGACTAATCCCAATAAGAACATTGAATATGAAACATCAGTGGTACGAAAGTTAGTTGATGAAATTAACCTTGCATACAAGTTAGTGGGCACACATTTCGCTAAGTATTATGATAACCTTGGTGTAAGTGCTGAAGTTCGAGAAAGATCTCGACGACTTACCAAGTGAACATGTTTGTATTTAATTAACTGATAATTTCGTTATATTTTTTATCTTTTTAATTCAGCTGTGAGAACCCAGTCTGTGGAACTTCGTGCTTTAATCAATACCCAATATTTACTAGACATGATTCAAGTTCTAATTGACTTATATAAGGCTTATATAAATAGTAAGAATATTTAATATGCATTAACTTGTATGGTCCGAACTTTCTTCATTATCTATCAACGTGGCTCCACAGAAGTGACATTCTTATGCAGCGGATATCATGCAGCTGGACAACCCTAAATCAGTGGATTATGCTGTAAAAATATATAGGAACTATGTACGTCGTCTTGTACGACCTCGATCAGTAAATTAGAGACAAAAGGTTCACTAGCAAGTAAAGTGTAATGTTATCTTTTAAATCATTCTTTCTTATATAGTATCAGTGCAGAAGACCCCGAAATAAATCGATATCACCCGATGCCTGAACTATTTGTCCTTACCTCGTGACTAATTTGGGTTGGGAACCTCAGACTTCATGCGCTGCCATTTTTAATAACTAAATTTCACTAACATAAAAATGTCAGATCTCACGGAAAAAACCGAACAACTTCAGCTTGACGCAGAGGGAAAACCTCTTACTAAGAGCGCACTCAAAAAGCTTGCCAAGGAAAAGGAAAAGGCAGCTAAGAAGGCCGCTATTGCTGCACGTGTTGCTGCTGAAGAACAGCAGCGTCAGAATAGTGAGCCTGATGTTAGTGAGGGCAAGTATGGCGATCTTCCCCTAATTCAGAGCCAACCAGGCTCAAAGACTAACACCAAACGAATCAAGGATATCAGTCAGATTGATGGATCTTGGGCTGGTCGTGAAGTAGTGTTCCGCGCTCGAGTTCACAACTCTCGTTTACAGGGTAACAAAATGTGTTTCCTCCAGCTTCGTCAGGCACCTACTGCCGCAACAATTCAGGGTCTTCTGGTGGTTGATAATTCCTCTGTGAGTAAACAGATGGTTAAATGGTCTGGAGGTATTAATCTCGAGTCAATTGTCCTCGTAAAAGGTACGATCAGTGCTGCTCCTGAACCCGTGAAATCTGCCACTGTAAAGTCTGCAGAGGTACAGATTAAGGAATTGTGGGTGGTTAGTCGCACTCCAGAACAGTTACCTATCCAGATTGAGGATGCTCTGCGTACTGAAGAGGAAGCTGAGGCTATGGGTCTTCCCGTAGTCAATTTGGACACCAGATTGGATTCTCGAGTCATTGATCTACGTACACCGACAAATCAGGCCATTTTCCGCATCCAATCAGCCGTAGGTTCTTTGTTCCGTGAGTTTTTAAGCCAGCGTGGGTTTGTTGAGATCCACACCCCGAAGTTAATTGGTGGCGCTAGTGAGTCCGGTTCCAGTGTTTTCAAGCTCGGATACTTTAAGCGTGATGCATACTTGGCACAGTCTCCACAGTTGTATAAGCAGATGCTAATTGCTGCTGACTATGAGCGAGTATATGAGGTCGCCCCGGTGTTTAGAGCTGAGAACTCAAACTCACATCGCCATATGACTGAATTCATGGGATTGGATCTGGAGATGGCATTCGAAGAACATTACGATGAGACTGTTGATTTGCTCAGTGAGATGTTTGTGTTCATCTTTAGTCAATTAAAGGCGCGTTATGCCGATGATATTGCCACGGTTCGTAAACAGTACCCTGTTGACGAATTCTTGGTGCCAGCCTCAGGTGAGATGGTTCGCTTGCACTATCATGATGGTATCTCAATGCTTCGTGAAAATGGATACCCTGATATCAACGAATACGAAGATCTCAGTACCGAACAGGAGAAGGCATTGGGCAAGCTGGTACGTGCCAAGTATCACACCGACTTCTATATCTTGGACAAGTTCCCACTGGAAGTGCGTCCCTTTTATACGATGCCTGACTCTGAGAATCCTAAATTGAGTAATTCTTATGATTTCTTCATGCGCGGTGAGGAGATCTTGAGTGGTGCTCAGCGTATTCACGACCCAAAACTGTTGGCTGAGCGCATGCGGGCCATGAACGTTGATCCCAACAGTGACGGACTCAAGGAATACTGCGAAGCCTTCACATACGGTGCACCTCCTCATGCAGGTGGAGGTATTGGACTTGAACGTGTTGTCATGTTTTACTTAGGACTTGGTAACATCCGACGTGCTTCATTGTTCCCTCGTGATCCTCGTCGCCTAAGACCTTAAAAAAATCAAATACATTAATTACATAACTCTGAAGTATATTTCCTCAAAGGTTCCCGCTCGTTTTTTCTCGGAAATCCTTTCTCTCCTCCCATGCTGATTTGCCACTACAAGTGCATACTGTCTTATTGTTTTCCCACAAGCCAGCACTACGAGCAATAATTCCCGTTAAACCGGATGAAGTATGTACTGACCGACCAATTAAATCAGCTAATGGAGTGTTGGAAAGCGTAGCCCATGAACTCACTGATTTGGATGTTGATGACGACGATGGTTCAGGTAAGCCAACAATGTCAAATAACTTAGCACCTAATGTTTGTGGGGCGTTACTGATATCACCAAAGGAGAAAACTGACGCAGTAGATTTTCCGTACTTGGCATCAACACTTATATCGAACAGAGTTGTTTGATTAGCGATCTCAATGAGACGGGCAAGACCCTTAATTTGGCCACTATTAGTTTCCAAAATAGCCACCGCAGCGGAATTCTCTAGACCTGACCCTCTTACGAAAGCATCTCTACCGATTTCCTGCATACTATTGACAATAACGGATGGTGCCACTTTCCCGGTAATGATTACTTCTTGATCAGCTAAGTTAACTTCAATCTTGTCGACATTTTCCAAGCTACTGATCTTGTTCGAAACTGACTTCTGACAACCGGGGCCATTCATGGGAATGGCATATCTGATTGAAAAACTCATCCTGTGGAGAAATTTATGTGGGGAAGCTCGGTTTTGATATTTTGGACGATGATGGAAATGAAATGGCACGTGAACTTACAAATAAACTAGTAAGACTATTGGACATATTTGTGTATACGGTAAGGTGTAAATATATATTTTAATAAGCTGAATTTACTTGAAATATATATTTTATCAGTAACTTATTTATTTAGTTGGTATTTTAGAATGGATTACCGTTCTCAGTGGATGCTCCATGGGCACATTAGGGTAACGCACGGCTGTCAAATACTCAGTAGGAGTGAAGATATTAATTGCGTTCATAATTGAATAAATAATCTATGAAACCCGATGAAGAAACCTCTAAAGTATCCAAATATGGCTGACACACTTACCTCACTGCTTGCTAGTTACCTATTCATCCACTGATACAATTGTTGATTATTCTATTATCATCATACTAACTATATTCTAAAATCCTTTCCTAAATTTATCTCTTCTCTAACCTATCTTATTTATTTATCTACCTTCCTCAAATAATTGCCTATCATATTGCTTGTATTTCTCCTTGGCCCTCATAGTTTTTCCCCTCGCCCTTTTCTCCACAATTAAGCCGGCATATCTCCACAGTATCTTGTACATCTATACATTCATATCGAAACGAACCAGGAGGACTGCTAGTGAGCAATTAATTACAAGCCCATCATGACACACAACCGTGTGGGTGCGGTTAAACTTGTTTTGAAAAACAAGAGCTCTGCTCTATGTCTACTCTTTCTGATAATATATCGAATACGGACTTCACGTCGTAAGCGTATTGAAGAAGATGAAAAGACAGCTGCTGAACAGTTCAAACTAAAAGGTCAAGACTATTGTACTGATGATGGTAAAGAGTCTTTAGTAATTCCATATAAGTACGGTGAACGCCGTATTGACATCAAACATATTGCACCTGAACAATTCGATGCTGATTACCCGCACTTTGTTAAATCACACCAGAATTTCAGTGGAGAGGGGAGAGCAATTCTTCACATCTTAATTCCCAGCTTCAAATCTAAAATTTTCGGGTTGCTTTTGCTCCATATTGGACTATTGAGTTTGAGAACTTACATGTCTTTAATTGTAGCTGAACTCGATGGTCGCATTGTGCGGCATTTAATTGGCGCAAATGGGCCGGCTTTCGCAGCGGGATTAGCTGAATGGCTACTGCTGGCGATTCCGGCTAGTTATACGAATGGTTTGATCCGATACTTGGAAGGCCACATCAATTTGCATTTCCGTGTAACATTAGTGCGGTACGTTCATGACTTATATGTTGCTTCGAATCAAGAATATTATAAAGTAAGCACCATAGATGGTGCCCTTGAAGGTATCGATCATTATATCACCAGTGATATAACTAAATTCAGCTCTGCTGCGGCCAAACTATACTCTAGTTTGGGTAAACCTACACTTGATCTATTCATATTCGCATACCAATTATCCAAGAATTTGGGGCCACAGACACTACTAGCACTATTTTTGAACTATTTTATTACTGCTAAACTCTTAAAGGATATCAGTCCTTCGTTTGGTGAATTAGCCGCCAATGAAACACAGCTAGAGGGTGATTACCGCAATGCCCACTCTCGCGTAATCACTAATGCAGAAGAAATCGCATTTTACGATGGGGCTTCTGTGGAAAAGCTCAGCCTCAAACAATCATTCTCTAAACTCGTCAGTCACACCGCTAATCTTATTCGTATCAAGGCTATGTACTCTGTGATAGAAGGGTATGTTCTGAAATACTCTTGGTCCGCCTCAGGATATCTTTTTGCGTCTGTGCCAGTCTTTATGCCATATTTGATATCGGGAAACAAAACCAGTGTTGTATCTGGTGCTAGCACAAGTGATGTCGTCGCCAATACCATGATGGCCAAGGCCAACTCAGAACGTGATAACATCGGACAGTTTATCACCAATAAGCGTATTATGATGTCTATTTCCGATGCTGGTGGCCGAATCATGTATTCAATTAAAGACCTTGCGGAGCTTGCTGGGTACACCCAACGTGTCTACCAATTGATTTCATCATTGCACCGAGTCAGGAAACAGGCTTACTACCACCATTCACCCAAGTCAAATGACGACTATCAGAAAGAGCAGTTCACTATGGCTGATATCCGAGGAAAACTTCTGATTAATGACAAGGATTCGGTGGTGTTCAATAAAGTGCCAGTTGTGGTTCCAGGTTTAGGCAGTGACCTATCTAGTGGGGAAGTTTTGCTTGATCCACTCAGTTTCGAGGTAGATGCTGGTCAGCATATGCTTATTGTTGGGTCTAATGGTACAGGAAAGTCTTCTATTGCCAGACTTGCCGCTGGATTATGGCCCGTATATAGGGGTCTTCTACAGAGATCTAAAAATGTATCGTTTCTACCGCAGAGACCATACTTCAGTCATGGTTCCCTTCGTGATCAAATCGTTTACCCTTCCACACAATCCGATCTCGTTGAACGAAACATTTCGGATACAGAGTTGATTGACATTCTCAAACGTGTTCACCTTGCTTATCTACCGGAACGTGAGGGTGGCTTGGATGTTGTCAATGAATGGAAAGATGTGTTAAGTGGAGGTGAAAAGCAGAGGATGTTGTTTGCTCGAATGTTGTTTGCGAAACCGAAATTTGCAGTTATTGACGAGGGAACTTCAGCTGTGAGTGCTGATATGGAAGGACAGTTATATGAAGAGTGTAAGTCCCAAGGAATTACATTGTTGACAATTTCGCACCGCATCTCACTTTTGAAATATCATGAGATGAAATTAGAGGTAGGAGAGGGAGATGATGGTACTAAATGGACTTGGGAGGACTCATCAGCTCAAGAAAACTGGCAGGGTCTAGATACTGAAATCTCCAAAATCAAAAAGTTTTTGGATGATGTGCCCCGATTGAAAAGGAGAAGGCAAGAGGTTAAACAGCTACTTAAGAAATAGTATAGATTGTAATTTATATTGTATAGAATTTAAATTGACATGTCCTATTCTGAATGCTTTGCGACATCGTGAGATCCTTGTTTAAATAAATAGGGTACCCTTGGAAAACCCAACCCGCAATGAAATTATTGTCGCATCATATAGCGCGGCTTTCTCCTCTAGAACTGAAGCTGTATGCTCCATTAATTGGTAGACTACCGTCGGAAGATAATAAACAAATATTTATTTCTCAAAGTCATAATTATATAGAAGGAGATGAAAATATACTTCCATTTCCGGAGAGATCTAAAAAAGGCGTGATGTTATTTACATTAAGCCAACAACTTGCATTACCTCATAATTCTGGAGCTGCTATATTCAGACCCAAAGTGCCTGCTTACTCTGATTTTTTAAAGAAGAAATTGCTTAATCTAGGTGCACCCAAGGTATATAATGTTCCATCACTACAACTAGTTGCCAGTATATATGGAAAGGGAAAATCTCCATTCTTGTTTTATCGGAAGCAGCCAGAAAACTTCCAGTTAAGGGGTTTGAACGATGATGATTCGTTGAAAGAACACCAAAATAACCAGAGTGAGAGTGTTCTCTGTGTTATCAATCCACCTCCACAGCTTATTGCTAATACGGATGAATACGATATAGTTGGTGTGCTTTTAAAAACTCAAGAGGACATGAAATTGTCTGAGTCTCCTTTATTCATTGAAGCGGCACACTTGGGATTGCTACAAGTTGATGATATCGGGTATAATCGGTTCTGGCTTACGAAGGAAGACAATCAAGACAATATTTAACGTTAATATGTATAGTTTCTATTTATTTATTTATTCATTTATTCATTTGAATTCAACTGCTTCTATTACATTAGATGCCGAGAAATATGCTTGGATGCTTCGTGTCAAATTCCATGTCACTTTACCGGCAGCGCTCACACCTATAACACTCTTACCGTCCCCGCTGAAGTTCATGTTATCCATTTTAGATTTTTCCGGTCGTTTTAATTTAAGTTGCTCTCCATTGCTCATTTCAAAAACAACCCCACTGAACCCGTCACTTGACAAGGGTGTGGAAACAAGTAGCCTCTGTTTCTGCTTATGGTACAGTAACTTATGTGCTGCTAAAAGCTTAACAAGAACATCCTTGGCCCCTGGGACTCGTTTTTCAGTAGCAGGAATAATAAACTCAACAAGTTTAAGTAATTGACTCTCTGTAGTAGGGAAGTGCTGCTTCTCGCCATTAAATTCCAAACTATTGATCAGTAACTTGGCCGCTAAAGACTCTACCGAAATAGCTGGTGAAGATGTAATATTCCCTGCATACCGCGAAAGAGCTGATGCTCCAAGTACATGTTCTAAATCTTGAAGCAGCTTATCGCTATCTAGAGCTACCATATTGGCAGCAAACCGACGGAGGCGTTTTAGAGGAATCAGTCTAAGAGCTTGGAATGGCATTGGAAGCTTTCTCACTGCGTTATGATGCTGCTCATATATCCAAAGCACTGAATCACATTCAGCTGCCGAATCAGAGGCCCAACGACTCTTCACTAATTTGGTGATTGATTTTGTATCTATATCTAAGTAATTTGAAAGTGAGGCAAGAACTTTTAAAGATCGTGCATCCCCGGACTTAAAGAGATCAGAAACCCTCTGAGACGTCCATGCTTTGGAAAGAAATAAAGCACACGTTCGAAGTGTTTCATCTCTTTTATTATTCTGAGCTATTATTGCCAAATCTTCAATCGCAATCACTCCGATAGGACTCAAATCAGTGTTTTCAAACACTTTTTCAAAGGATTGCGAACCTTGTAAGACCATAGCCACCGCCAAAATAGCAGGATGCATATCATTTTTCGAATATGGTCTTTTCAAGAATATACAATCATCAAACTTGCATCCTATCCACACATTTTTTGGGTTTTCATTGGGGCCATTAAATATCTTCATAGAAACCCGGTGGTCTGAGAGAGATATATTGCTATTATGAATGATATTAACTTCCTGTAGTGGTAATTGTACCCGAGCAGACTCTGAATATATAAAATCATGGTCGATTTTAAGCACTGGTGAGGCAAATACCGGAATATCATTAAAGTACCCATTATCGAATCCCATTTGAGAACCTTCACTAGATACAGCTGTCACTTTGGAATCATTCTGGCCGGCCAGATATTTATATTCAGTGACTTTTATAGAACTTGAGAGTGGTTGCCATTCGACTTCGTGGTTTGATACTATCAGTCGATGTAATGTCCCGGTTTCGCCAACCAATATCGAATTGTTCGTGAGAAGCTTAGCACTTACAGGAAGATCTAAGACTTGTATATTGTCACTCCTTAGAACAACCATTCGATCGTTGGCACAGAGTATACCCGCACCATCTAAAGCGGGGTATACACCTATGAATGTTGAACCAAGAGGAGCATTGACCTCCAACTCTTCTTCCAGCTCTAAAGAGACTAGTTTCCAGCATGATGGAGTCAAGAGACATAACTTTTTATTATATTCGGTAGCATCAATCACCACATAATTAAGATGAGTAGCCAACGTTAATTTCATCACTAATGATTCACTGGTTAGCCAATACAAGTCAGTAGAACATACAACACTTATTTTTCCATGTACAGCAAACACTTGCACAACAAAAGAATTGACATTGAGAGTTTGAAAGACTTGAAGGTTGAATCTATGCATAAATATTAATGTTGTACTGTCTTTTGCCCAGCCTACTATAAAGTGTTCAAAAATTGTCATATTAGAAATTAGTTTTGCTAAGTTCGCATTAGCATTTGGTAATCCAGTTTCTAGTGAATATGCTCGACACGTCAAGTCGCTAAATGCCACCACAACATTCTGATCTACCATTGCAAGGCATGATATTCGTTTACCAGGGTTTAACCAGATCTGTACCATTTCTGAGCCAATGAGGGCACTTACTGTACCATCTTTATGGGCCAATAGAAGTCCCTGATCACCCCACGAATGGCCATGGGATATTTTGGCAAATTGGACAGTATCTGTGTGAACCAAACGCATATTGTTGTGGCAGGGATGAAAGCTAAGAATAAGTATTTGTTGACTCCATTGAAATAAATAGATATGTATAAATAAATAATTTTTCAGTGCTTTGTTAGGAATGAATTGAAAATATTTCGAATCAAAAAAATATTGATAATTAAAAAATATTCTTATGAAAATCGACAGCGGCAGGATTCGAACCTGCGCGCCCAAAGGGCAACGCCTTAGCAGGGCGTCGGTTTAAAACCACTCACCCACACTGCCTAGTAATGTATGACAAATGACTTTAATCATATAAATAGTACAAATGTCTATAACTCAAATACACTCGGATAACTTCCGTACTTGGATGATGAGACATATAAGAAAAGGAATTAATGGGTTGAATTTAACTTACATACGTTCATCAGCTGGTTTCCAGCTTCCGCCAAAATGATGTTTAACAAATGCCATGGGATCCGAATGAGACTTAGATCCCATGTGACCAACATCAGGACTGAAAGATGTAATTGGCAAAATAAGCACGTCGCCAATGAATTGAGCATCACCCACACCTGTGAAAAACGTATAGTCTATTACATGGTCAACTCCAGCCTTAGCTGAATTGAAGTACTCAAACAGAGTATCTGTCCAAACACCTGGACCCGTCCATTCTAGTACATCTCCACCACGATCTCGTCCCATAGATCCCAGCGCAAGTTTGCCCTGCTTTTTACGTCTCAAAGTTTCATCTGTGATCTTCGAAATAACGTTTCTCAGTACCGGATGTCCCGGCTTAGCTTGAATAGTCCACTGACACATTTGGATACGGCGTGCATACCAATCATTCCAGTCGGGTCTATCTGGATCAGCTTCTATTCCCACCACTAAACCTACCTGAGATGGCTGTAGAGTAGATGGTAACCAATTAGGGGATGGTTTAAGCAGCTCCGTGTCTGCATCGGAGTAGACACCTCCCCGCACAAACAACACTAAATATCGGAAGAAATCTGCTTTCAAAATTACGTCCGGCATGCTTGTATACGCTTCTACAACCTTAGGAACATTTCTATACCATACTTTGATGAAAGTTTCAGCTTCAGCGTCGCTTAAAACTTCATGGACGAAATCAACATTAATGGTACGCCAGCCCTCCATATACGACTTTATTTCTGGATCAAGTTCTTCACTATCAAATTTATGCTTCCACGTTTGCCACACAAATGCGGGAAAGTTATTTGTCACTGAGTAAGGTACCAAAAATCCCAGTTGTTCAGACACAGTCGCGGAAGGATCCGGAAGTCGGCGCAACTCCTGGACTTGAAACTCAAGAATACGACGCTCTGTATTAAGTCTAGCAATTTCCTGTTCCAACTTAGAACTCTGTTGATCATGGGCTTGTTGTATTTCTCTGATTGAGCTCTCGCTGTTGCGTTCACTTTCTTTTAGTCGATTCTCTAGTGCACTAAGTCGGTCTGTTCGTGATCCGTTACCAAAAAGCATCATGAGTGTGATGATGCACCCTGCAACAAGCATGGCTCGCCTAAAGGTCAGCATTTTGGATGGATTTGTTTACCTTAAAAGAAAACAAATAATGTCACACTCAATGAGCTCTGTTTGGTGTGTGTGCGTGTTTTGGCTCAGCTTGGAGCGCGTCAGACACGATACGGTAAGTAGGCTTCGGCAGGAGGAGGTCAAGGAAGGGAAGAAGAAGAAAGTAAAATGAAAATAGAAGGAAAATAGGAAATGGGAAATGGGAAATGGGAAATGGGAAATAGAAAATATATAAATAAACAGTTATAGATAATAAGTTAGTCTATTCATTATTTCTTCTGTGAATTTATATACATAAGAAAACGTAAACCTCTAGAGCCCCTTCACACTGGCTCACAGCAGATAGATCTAATTGTGTCTAAACTACTTGAACAATTTAGGATCTAACACTTTGAAAGTACGTGCAATGGACCTTACCACCGATCTCTGTGTATCAGATTCCATTGGTGCCAATGGACCACGCTGCGCACGTAGAGTGCATGTGATAAAAACATCCGTCTGGTACTCAGGTAATCTAAACAAACCAAATACTAATCCATTGATATCATTTCCATCCTCTATTCCATCAGTGCGTTCTGCATATTCACGATCACCAAATGTAATATTTTCCAGAGTGAGAGGCTGTTCTTTGTCAGAGTTGTCAGTACCAGATAATCTGTGGCTCTCATCAACATGAACTTTTAATGCATCTACCAAAGATTCCTTGTCTACGGGCTCAAGTAGCTCAATTATAACCGATACGTCGTAGTCTTGCAGAACGCCAATAAAAACTTCTTGGTTGTCAGGGACTTCGCGGATTGTAGACGCGTCTATCAATTCAAGAGGAACATCAGCAGATGCAGCACCTCCAAAAAGTTTTTTCATTATTATATAAAATCTTTCGTTTCTTCGCTCTTTAATTTATTTTATAACTAGCGCCCCAATGACTTTCCCAGAAGCAACGTATGGGCAAGGGCTTGTAGGGTTCGGAGAAATGTATAAAGGGGTTTGGCGGATCGTGCTTAAAGGCTTTGGGACGTGAACACCATTGTACGATCGCTAGCTTCGTTAATTTCACCCTTTTCCTCTACCCTTCTCCTCTTTGGCATATAAACTATATCTATAAAGAGGAAAAACGAGTGAATACGGAACGATTAAAGGCAGTTGAACTTATTTACTGTACTTTTTTCAATATAGTTTTTTCTTTTGTTTCACTATTTACTACTAATTTTTAAAACCTAATTCAAAAATCTATGGGTACATCTGCATTGTTTGGTATTGTCGATCTAGGCACATGGACCATCAGATTCAGCATCAATAGCGTACAACCTCAGCATGCACGGATTCTTCCTTGTTTATTTCAAGACCGAGCTCCAATCCGTCTATTTAAGGGTCCTGAATCTCTGATTTCTGACATGGAAATTGAGGAAACTATCACTGTTTTGCGAAGATTCTGTTCAATTTGTGCTGATTATGGTGTTCCTGCAGAGAATATCCGAATTGCTGCTAATCCTCATGAAGCAGCTAATTTTGACGATCTCGTTGAACGTATTCATACTGATCTTCAGTTGGATGTATTAAGACTTAGCAAAGAGGGGGAACATTGGGCCAATGCCTATGGGGTAGCATCCTCAGTGTATGAATCACGCGGTACGTACATTGAACTACGTCCTACGTATGCTAATATTTATTACTTGGATTTACGGGCGGAAAACAGAGAAGAGCCCCCAGGGAATATTGCTGAAAATTCTAAGAAGGGTAACGGGGAGGCACTGATTGGACCCGTCAAAGTCCCTTATGTCCCGCATACGAAGTACCGAGTCCAACCCTTTGATGGTGGTGATAATGAATTAGCTGACCTGAGATCATTCCGGTATCGACTTTCTGAAGCATGTAAAACATTGTTGGAAAAAGCTGCTGCATCTAAGATTACCTCGAACACCGTATTTCTTAGCGGCTCGGGATTTTCCGGACTACATACCCTGCTAGGTACAATATCCACGGGTTTTGGAACCGTCACCAATGGAATGGTTTTCAAGCCTTCTCAATTAAGTGACATTGCAACAACAACTCGCCTGGCAGGTGTTATACAAAGCGTGGGGTTATCACTACCCCATGTTGTCACCAATGTGGTTTATATCCACCATAATTTGCGTAATGGGCTTTTGTTTCAAGCCCTTCCAGCCAAGATCCGCTATCAGGATCCAATGGTCATCGCTACGAAACCATATGCATTGCCTGGTGCAGCGCAACTAGCTTGCGAACTACGTAAGGCACTACCAACTACATTATGTCCATCTTTAATTAAGGATCGACTTTGCTCAGCTGTCGCAAATGCCGCATATATTCATTCTAGTTATAATTCCGAAGTTCAGTCGTTTTCAGCGCTGGTCGTAGCGGAAACAGGACTTCTATCTGGTACCCATGGCCTCACACACGAAGAACGGGCTCTGCTAGGTCTAGCATTGTGTCAACGATGGGGAGGATTTCTTGAACATCAAGCACAGGGAATCCAACAGGACATGATTGCGTCTTTGACCGATCCAAGTTTAGGATGGTGGGCAATTTATCTCGGGACTGTGTTACATCTCTTAGGTGCAGCCTATCCTGGAGCACACGTTCGTCGAAATACTATGGAAGTAACACATGAACTGAACACTAATGCTAACAATAGCAACACATTCACACTGATTGTGAAAATCAAACAGAAGTCACTATATGGTGATAATGTCGTTATCAAATCTAGATTGGATCGTACAGTTGCTAAATTAGCAAAGCTTCCGGGTCCCAAGGTCACTGTACAGATTCATGACATGGAGAATTAGGGAGAATGTGTTTATACTAATAATATTTATTATATTTGGTCTATACATGATTTATGGCAGTAGACATAGTTAAGTTAGTTAGTTTAGACCTCACCAACGCTCAACTTCTTGTCAGTACGCTTCTTGGTCAAAGCAGCAATGATAGCAGCACCAACACCGCTTCCATCCTCAGCCGGTACCACTTGAATAGGATAATCCTTGGGATCCATCTTCCAATCAAAGATCTCAGCTAGGGCCTGGGCACCTCGCTCACGGAAATGAGGGTATTTGTTAAATACAGATCCGTCGGCACCAGCATTGGCCTTCTTAAGGTTTCTCTTCTTGACCATAGCGGCTACACCACACATAGATAAGCGAGCAGCACGAGTGCCCAAGAGCTCAGAAGTGAAACGGATAAGAATACGTTCATCCTCAGTAGTATGGATACCCAGATCAGAAATGAAAAGAGCTTCGGTATCACTTAAGTTCTCCCAAGGATCCGTCTCGATGTTACTGAGGCACTCAGCGTTCATAATGAAAGGAACATCCAATTTAGAGGTATCTTGGCCCTTGAAAATAAGACCCTGTTGAATTAAATCTTGAAGAATGAAACGCAATAATTCACCCAAAGTATAACCAGCGATCATTTTCTCAAAAGCTTGCTGGTTAGGACGTGGGGATTCATTATCTAGACGTACATCGTATTTAGTACGAGGCAGAATAACATGCTCACTATCGAATGCACCATACTCACAGTTGATAGCCATCCAAGAGTCCTTAGGAATGTCAGCTGGCAATCTACCCTCCAACTTGGCGATGTTACCGGCGATTTCGTAGTAAGCAGCATTACAACCAGTTCCAAAGATGCACCCCATCTCTGTAGTAGGGTCGGTATAGTTAGAGGCAACTAAAGTTCCGGTAGTATCGTTGATAATTGCCCCAACAACGACCTTAATACCACGGTCATCCAGGGCCTTCTGCAACATGGGGGCGACATCCTCACCTTCAACTCCAGCAATATCGAACCCCTTGGTCCAGCGCTGTAAAATACCGCTATTAATAGCTGATTGAGTGCATGGGTAACTGAATGTGAATCCAATGTAAACATTTTCGCTGGAATTAGGATGGTAATGGTTCATGAATTTTCCAATGCAGTCAGCAATAAAGCCGAATAACTCATCAGAGGTTCCAGTCTTCATACTCTCATCCATCTTATACTTTGACTGAACAACATCGAAACCACGCTTACCATCGAGAGTGATTTCAGCAACACGTAAGTTCGTTCCACCCATGTCAAGTGCTAAATAAGTTCCCGATTCGTTTCCCTCTGGATAGTCCATAACCCATGCAACATTCATCGGAATAGAACCACCTTCCTTGCTGAGACCCTTAGTCAGTTCACTAACGAAATGATCCACAATTTCTTTGAGCTTTTTGGTATCGACGGTGAGAATCTTTTCCAACTCAGCCATAGCTGGTTTTAGATCATCACAAATAGATCCGGCTGTATCTTTACGGGCAGGAGGAGCTTTAGGACCAAGATGAACCATTTTTTCTTATTTTATTGTTTGTGTTTATGTTAATATCGAACTTAGCAGTTGGTACCTTTTCCCAGCTATTAGTATATATACATATACGCACGCCCGTTTGGATTTTACCGAAACGATGGCCCTTGCCCACCAATACGAATTGATGCATATGTCAGATTATCTTCGTCAATAATCTAGGTGTATCTCTCATTGATGTCTCTCATTAATTTATCTTAACGAACTGAGTTTTGAATAGAAAACAGTGTTAGATGCATTGCGAGCACAAATTTCAAGATAGTGCATTATGAACAGAAATTCTGCTAGCTCAAGTATAGAATTCACCGTGGGTGAGTATTTCACATTAGTTCGAATTCACATGTTCTTTATCTTGTTTTGTTTTCTCTGAAAACTGTCTAATTAAGTATGTTTTTTGTGTGTATTCATTTTGTGGTTCGGTCAACCTGCCACAAACCTCAATATCATTTACCCTAACTCGCAAGCCATCATCGTCGATACCCTGACCCACGAAACCACACACACACATCAATATATATACATTACTCTGAATCCAATGAACCCAGAAACATCAGAAAAATCCATGGAACCCGACCTTAAATTGGCCCTTTATTTATTCCAAAGAAGTAGTCCACAACTTTTGGATAAACAAGCAGAAGCAGAAACCAAGTTACATGACGCTATCACCAGTGGCAACTTAGTATGTCTATACAAACATATTGTGTCTCCTACCAGTCCCAGTTACGACTCTGCGCTCGTAAAGAAAATGGAATCGGTAAATGCCACAGAAGAAGAGGAACTACGCAGCAAAATTACTGAAGCTGAAGAGTCTGAAGATGATTCCAGTGTATTGGAGGCTTGGACCGCTCTGGGCCGTTGGTACTGCCGAAAATGTGACCTTGCTAATGCTAAAAAGACGTTAAAGATAGCTAATGAGAAAACTGCGGGTTTAGGTGCCAAAATTGATATATCTCTAATGATGGTGCGAATGGGACTGCTGTATTCGGAACGTGAACTCATCAATAAGGAATTAGACAATACTCAGAGTCTTATTGATCGTGGTGGTGACTGGGAACGTAAAAACAAATTCAAGACCTACAAAGGTCTCTATCTAATGTCTATCCGTCAATTCGATGAAGCCGCCCAGCTTCTCATTGATTCCTTTGCCACATTCACCTGTACTGAGTTGCTCTCTTACGAGGAAGTCGTGGCTTATGGTGTGGTATGTGGAGCTTTGTCGCTTGACCGTGTAAATCTTAAGAAAAAGATTGTAGATTCCCCTGAAGTACTTGGTTTGCATAGCACTTCTAAGGTGATGGAAACCCTTAGTATCATGACGAACTCACTGTACACTGGTGAATACGCATCATTCTTGACATCATTGGCGGAGGTAGAGGTAGAAGTGTTGCGCCAGAGTCCATACTTAGCTGCTCATAGTGCATTTTATGTCCGTGAAATGCGGTGCCGTGCTTACTCACAACTTTTGGAAAGCTACATGTCCCTGAACTTACGAAGTATGGCCAAGAGTTTTGGTGTGTCTGTTCAGTATCTTGAAGCAGACCTTGCTCGATTGATTCCTCAAAAGAAACTCAATTGTGTGGTTGATAAGGTTAATGGTGTTGTAGTTACTAATCGACCGGATAGAAAAAATGCCCAATACAGGCAATTCATTAAGCAGGGTGATGCTTTACTTACTAAATTGCAAAAGTATGGAGCTGCCGTTAGACTTTTCGGTGCTGATAGTCAGCATTAAGTTTGTTATGTTTCATAGTATGTATATGTTAACATGTATATCCATATATATCCGTATTTACCTTCTTAGTCATATTCACACTTACACTCTGACTATTTCTTATTTATTCTCATTTATTTTCATTTTATATTCTTACTTTACCTTATCACTTTATTATTGGTCTTACTTAAACCCTACTTGCCATATTAGGGTTTTTTCATGAGTGATACAGAGCCCGGATTAGCATGGAATTATCACGACATTGGTGACTCTGGTCCCATTGATGACCCTGAAGAATACGCAAATGATGTTCCTCTGCAGTATGCAGCATTATATGCTCAGAGTCAACCGTCAGATGGTCGAGTAGCACTAAGTCAATTGGGCTCTATTCTTCATCGCGCTGAAATAAGCAGCGATAAAAGCGCGTTGATTTTAGAACTAAGTACTGAAAGTGATACATCTTTGGTTACAGAATCTAACTTTTATTGGGCTTTGCACCAAGCCGCGTGTTTGCAAGATAATCCGGAACTATCTATAATCGCTCCTCCTTCCGAACCTACTCGGTTTGGTAAAGAATTAGTTTTAGCTAATTTATCCGTAATTCCGGACACTCAAAGTATTGATGAACAAATTCGTTATAATCCTATTGCTACTGCTCAGATTAAGGTGACAGTGCAAGTAAAGGATGCCGGCTCTTACCTGTTCCGCCACACTTTGTACTCTGTGGAGGGTACTTTTAACAGCAAAGATTTCAAGAATTTGCGCAGATATCGTGATTTTGACGCCTTGCATAATTATTTGGTACATCGGTATCCATTTAGGATTATTCCTGTTTTGCCTCCTAAACGATTATCATTGAATGGTCGATACTTAGTGGGCGAAACGCGTGATGAGTTCTTGATGAGACGCGCTACTGGTCTCACACGATTCCTAAATCTATTAGTTCAACATCCAGTATTGGCTAAGGATCCAATCTTGCCTACGTTCCTATATGATATTTTTCCCCACATCATGACTCCTACTGATGATGAACTTACTGGTGTCCCGGCTTCCCCGTTATTTATTTCTCAGTGGAAACCGGAAAAAATTGGCAAGTGGCGGAATATGGAAGCTACGGCGGGTGATTTATTGACCACTATTACCTCGACGTGTTTGGTATGTGAGAGACAGATGAAGCGCAACGAAGAAGCTCAGGCTGATGCGGCGTTATTGAGTAGAAACACGCAAGCTATGGCCAATTCTGTTGAATCTTTGTATCCAGATATGCAGGATGATTTGCCAAATATTCAAACTCGTCTAGAGGATGCCTCTAAGTCATCAGAGCGAATCGAAGGTAGCCTGAAGACCCAATCTCAGGAACTCTTAGGAGGACCTCTTGAGCAATTAAAGCTGTATAGAGATATGCTTGTAAGTATTTTGGAACTTTTCAAGCGTATCAAACACTTGGGAGGGAATAAGATACCGGAATTGAAAAAACGTATCGCGTCAACGCAAAATAAACTAAATGTAGCCTCGACAAAGGAAGATGTGAAAGAAGAGGAACTTCACAAGTTGAGAATGGCTATTCAAACAGCGCAATTGAGTATAAGAGAGCAAACCAATCGTGACTGGCAGATAAAGTTGATCGTTAGTCAGGAACTGTTGATGATTCAAGCCACTCAGTATCAGATATCAGTGGTGCTGCGGAGTTTTGCTCGCTGTCTGAGTGACGATTCCTCTCGAGTGTTGGATATTGTGAACTCTTTTGCTGATTCCGCGGACCTTGCTCCCTTAAGCTTGTAATCTTTACACCTTCGGCGGTGCAAGTGATCTTGCATATGGGCTAGGGGATATGTATGAAGATCCGACAGTATGGTGTGATATTTTACTGAGCTTACAGAAAAAATATTAGTAAAACGAGGAGGAGACAGGAAAAAACAAACCCTCAAAATAAATATATTTATTATTTATTTATTTGCATAGCTATTCTAAGAAATATTCAAGATGGCAAAGCCAACAGCGAAGCCAGTAAAATACATTTCTAAAAAGAAAGCAAAGAAAATCGCACATCATGAGCGTCTAACTGGACGAAGTGATCAGATGACAGAACAATCCAATCGACAATTGAAAAAAGAAGCCCGACAGGCTAGATTAGCGGCCTTTGCCAGTAAAAATGCTCAATCAGGGGTGGCAGAGGCAGTAGGTGGGACCACCCTGGGTGATGCCTCGTCCCATACCATGTGGATCATTTAATAAAAATCAATTAATAATATTTATTCTCATTTCTGTGTTTCAGCAACAATCAATAAACTTCGCAGATAAGCTCGTTTTTCGTTTTTACCAGCCTTTAAATCTTTAGTATCATAGAGAACGTCAGCCCAGGCATCCAAGCTGACATCGTCACAATTGATTGTGTTAATGAATTGACATAAGTAATTTATCAAATAACTGGTTTCATTGCTCTTATTGTTGCGTAATCGAGGTCCAATCATGCGACCGGGTAAGTAGCGTAATATCGTAAATAGAACTTGAGAAACAGCGTAAACGCCAGCGTTCGCTGAAACCTCATTAGTGTTTTGTAGAAGCTGTAAATCAAAATCTTCATCTTTGTCAACCCAACTTAAGACAAGTTGGAATAATGTGGGTTCTGCGGGCTCTAAGAATATCTTTTCCGACAAACCATTGGTGCTAAGTTCAGATTTAACCTGTGGAGGAGTATGGCGTCTTAGATATTCAACACATTGGTAAATTGGTTGTGGAACTCCCTTGATCTCACTGGAGGGCATCTGGGAAGGCTTCAATCCGAGATAAGATTTCGTGGGTGAAATTCTAATGAACACATATTTGTGAACAGCGGCCTCAGTATCACCTTGAGTACTTACCAAAGCAATGACATCTCGAGGTTTCAGAGCTACTCGAGCAGACAAAATAATTCGGGCTATTGGTTGGCTTGCAGAAACCTGGCCCTCACCAGGAAGTACCAATATATCGCCGTTTTCACTAAGTTTCTTCGACTCAATTGCTATTGGAGGTATAATGACATTCCCTACATCCAACCCCAGTGCAAATGGTGAAGGACCACTGACTGCTTTAGACTCCTCCTCTCGGTGTGATGGTCCGTCCAATTTATCCGAGGTTCTTATGTCAGGCTCATGCCCAAGGCCATGGTCATTACCTATGTCCAATTTCTCAAATGCTTGAGCATGCGCTTCAGCCTGAGTATGGGCATCATCTATTATCCATTTCACTGGTCGTGAACCTAGGTTCTGGATTATGATTTCGTGCTGTTGTGTAGACAAAGGCGGTCCTTCAATATTGATTTGCTGTTGTTGTACCTCTAACTTAGGACGGGCATTATTCTCAGCATCATCAAGGATCTTCATAGCCCTTGCTATCGTTTGCTGTTGCTTGTCGGGATCAATGCATGTTTGTGAAGTAACAAGTGTATCGTATACCACCGGCCGATGATCAGACGACTTCAGATTCGTGATAGAAGTATATCTCAGCACTTGAGAGGTGGTGCCATTGGTTCGGTACATAATTCGATCCGTATAAGAAGGTATTCTCGCAGCCAACTGGGAAGTGCCAATTTCGTATTTATACGTAGGAGCAAAGCTGATAGCAGGTTCCTCAAAGCCACTAAATACAACACCTTGTGTTCGTTCTAGTGAAAGACTATCATGAGCAAGCAACCCTTCCCACTCTTCCTTTTGCACTTTCTTCTGGACATCACCGTGTGTCAACAGAACACGATAATTGAGATCTCCTAAAAGAATTGTATACTTACTAGCACGCGTACTTAAAGTATCATCAGGGTTCGAATCAGTTACGCTAAGTGCAGCTAAGGTATCGGCCTCTGAAATAGCATCATCATAATCGCGGATAGTTTCATTGGTGCTAGATGATGAATAAGAACGTTTCGTACTCGCTGCTGCTGCTGCTGCTGCTGGAGCTTCAGGCTGAAGTAATTTATCATGAAATACTGGAACATTGCGCTTTTTAGATAATTCTCCGTCAGAAATTTCTTCCTCGGATAGACTGCTGATGCTATCTGTTTCATCTGGATTACGATCATCATCAGAGACCTCATCACCTCTACTGATTGTAAGGCCTGAGACACCAAACTTATTCCCAATCTCCTTCAACTCCCATCTTCTTCGTCCCAATTGACCAATACCCTCGCCAGCACTTAGATGACAGTTTACAATGCTTACTTCTAATCCACCACCGATGATCTCATCACGAAACAGGTGGAACCGAGTAAGCACAGCACCTTTATTCCCCCACATACGTAGGAATCCGGTAGATGACGTATCTGTTGTGAGGTTAGAAACATACTTAACCAATGAATTCTTTACGAAAACTAATGACATGAGGCCCAGTAACTGTACAGTTGTTAGTAAAGCTAGGTTAGAGCGGAAAAGATGAGCTTGGCTGAGCTCAATACAGTTCTGTAGTGTCTGCTGATTCGCCTTTACACTACGATTGAGACTATCGGATTCTTGAAATGCAACTACAACAATATCTAAATCATTGGTGTCATTCCCTAGCAATTTTTCCCATGTTTCTCGAAGCAATGAAGTACTCCCCAACATCCCCGCACAATTCCAGGTAACACTCTTTATCCTCAACTGCTTTTTCACATAAAGTGAGGTCCAATCCCGTATTAGCTCCGTAGTTTTAATGGTCTCAAGATCAGTGGGCCCGATCTGTAAATTCCAGTGCTTCACAAACTCAATAAGGTTCACAATTTGTTTAAAATTTGTTAAACTAATTGTTCCAATACTTTTGTCCTCAAAAAATAGATGTAGAGAGTAATCTCTTAGTCTTACCTTTAAGCGACGATCAAAGGCTTCTCCACGTCGAGATTCCAACCAAGAATCATCGCCAGATACGCCAATTTTTCGCAAGTGATAAACATGATCCTCCGCTAAATTGAGAATATGCGTTGATGTAGAAATATGCATTTAATACTAAGCAATGGCTCTGTTTATTTATTTCTTAAAGAATATTCAGATGCAACGTATGATGAAGACAGGGTCAGGGAGTCAGTTCATAAACAATGGCTAATTGGGTGGATAATTAAAGGAATTCATTGTTAATAAATGAAGATTTTAAAAATATCAACAGTAAATAATGGTTTAAGTATATATTTGCTTTAAATTATGTGATATAGGTTGTTAATTTAATTATAGTAATAGTCTGGTGGATGATCTACCCAACATGTGGTCCTTACTTTGGTGTCATAGGAAAACCACATGGACAGCATGACCAAATTCTTGACAATTATGAAGCACATTATTAGAGCCAAGCTAGAATTTATTTTGAAATAGAGAATTAAATATAATATAATATTTGATATTTAATTTATCTCTAAATTTTCCTTATTTATTTTCATTCATTCATCGTTTGTTTACTACATATGTGTATACACTATTTATATATTTGGAAGTAAATTATTATTTTTTCCATGATGAAACATTGCTGTATTATTTACCATTAGTTTATTTAGTTTAAATAAAGGTTTGTTGTTCTTGTGTTTACATACCTTTCCCTGAAAATGTCTCTGCTCAAGGACGCGATCATTTTGGGAGTAGCTATAAAGCTGCTTCTGTTTCCCGCGTACTATTCAACTGATTTTGACGTGCATAGAAATTGGCTGGCGATCACACACAATCTACCATTAGCGCAGTGGTACCATGAAAAGACTAGTCAGTGGACTTTAGATTACCCCCCATTCTTTGCATACTCTGAATGGCTTTTAAGTCAGCTCGTACCACAGTGGGTAATAGACGATGGGTGTTTACGTATCGTCAGAGACGACGGTCAGTTCGGCTGGCCTACAATTGTTTTCCAGAGAAGTTCTGTAGTCATCACTGAGTTGATACTGGCATATAGTCTAATTGGTCTCGACAATGCCATTGCATTGCTAATTTGGATGAACCCCGGCTGGCTAATTTTAGATCATATGCATTTTCAGTACAATACGGCAATGTTTGGACTTTTCGTACTATCATTAAGATCGATGAGTGCTAAGAAATATCTAAAGTCCGCTTTTTTGTTTGCAACGCTACTTTGCTTCAAACACATTTACCTTTATGTGGCTCCAGCATACTTTGTTTACCTGTTAAAGCAGTACGTATTCGCTCAATTTTCTATTACTGGCATGATTTCCAAAGTCTTTAAGTTGGGAATCATCACTTTAACACCATTTGTGTTGGCATTTGGCCCATTGTTCTTAACAGATAATTCAAATATTAACCAGGTGTTTGTGAGATTGTTCCCATTTAGTCGAGGACTAACTCATGCTTACTGGGCACCCAATTTTTGGGCCTTGTATTCATTCAGTGATCGAATTTTGGGCCTTGTTAATAAGAACTCTGTGGAGAGTGGTACTAGAGGTATTGTTGGACAAGTGGAATTCGCGAACTTACCGAATATTACCCCCAAAATCACATTCCTCACTACATTTGCATGGCAAATGATCAGCACAATAGGCGCGTCATCTACAAATTTCGAGGAAGTTGTCACTCTGTGTGGTTTCGCTTCATTTTTATTTGGATGGCATGTGCATGAGAAGGCTATTATGACGGTAGTTGTTCCATTCGCTCTAATTAGTCGTAAATCTAGGGCCCATACTAGGGCCTTTATGCCCCTGTTGATGAGTAGTTGTTTCTCTTTATTCCCCTTGATTTGGACTAATAATGAAACCTTGATTAAATCCTCATATACTGTGGGATTTTTAGGAGTATTTGCTTCTTTATTTTCCCAAGATAACGCATTCAACGGGTTTATTGGCATCACAAATTTTCTGTATATCCTCGGCTTTGGCCTGGTGATGCCTCTCAATGCCTTACTGCCGGTGGTGTATCCGAAATATGAATATGCTGGCCTCATGCTGGTATCAGTATACTCAAATTTCGGTGTGCTGTGGTCTTGGCTACAACTACTCTGTATATACATATTGGGAAAAACTGCTGAGCCGAATACCGTTGTAGGAGATGTTAAGTTGGAGAAACTACTTGAAGAAAAAGCTTGGTAAGTCGAAATAAATATATGATTATGGAGTTCGTTTCAGCGATGAGTTCGCCGCCTATTGGATCGCTTATTGAGATGATCACAGCTCGAGCAGTACCAATCCGACTTTGGTAATTTTGTCATGTTAATGCATCCTAAATGGAACCAAATTGTAGAGCAGAAAGTATTACTACAGGCGATCATATCGCCATAAGATTTGGAACGACATACACACCATAATTTGTTTGCATCATAGTCGTCAGCTCCTTGAATATCTTGTGCCTTTTCTTGAACTGGAAGTTTCTCGGGGTTCTGTGATTTTTGAGGTTTTTTAGATTTTTGAGAGTTCTGAGGGGTCGGAGATGTTGTTGGTATATCAAACTTCTGAGCAATATGACTGAATGCTGGTATTTCGTAGTTAGAAGCTTGTCGTCTCCCGCGTGTCCTTCTGTATGCTGCTCTTCTTTTTAATTGATCTGGTATCGATATCTCAATGGGGTTTCGAGGTGCATTAGAAGGGACTCTCGGAGGACTTGACGATGATATTGGCACTGTTTGAACTTGTTGAGGAACATCTAAAATAGATGGAGCATCTTGTTTCGCTTCATTACCATTATGCGTTCCAGGACGAGGTCTATTGTGAGCCAGCATCCTATTATTACGCTCATGAACATTGGAGAGAAATTCTTTGAGCCAAAATAGTTCTTCCTGTGCCTCAGGGATGCTTCGCATTTGGGGCATGGGTCTTTCAGAAGAAACTAAACTAGATAATGCATTTGCTTCCAGAATTTCATCAAACTTTGCCAACTTTGAGGCGTCATCCGCAATTAAATTACGACAAAGTGTCAATGAGTTATAAGCTATGGATTCATACCATGACATATCCTTATTTTTTTTTTTATTTTCGATAAGTTGGACGCGCGTTTGATCCTTGAAAATGATATTTCCACAAATTAGGGTTGTGTTTGATCTTTCCATTCAGCACTTAATTAGAGATGAGAGGAAACATGTTGAAATACATGATATATATAGTTAATCAAGTCATTAAGTATTAAAGTACAAACGTCACGAATTAAAAGAATGTTAAAAGAAAACGAACGAATTGAAAAATCGTTAAAGTGGGACCAGTATAGTTAGTCACTAATAGTCACTAATAGCGGGACTAAAGATGATAGCGGAACTCCGGATTCTCCCTATCGGTGATTTCCAGGGGATCAATTCCGGGTGCAAGCTTTTCGTTTTTCTTGTCTCTGATTTTGTTCTCAATAATGTAGCAAGTACATAAAGTAACCAACGCAGCAAAAGAAACAGCAGCCAAAGCAACGATACCAGCACGTACCGAGGGTGTATCCAGGATCTTGTGGGTTCCCTTGAAGATCTGGGGTCCAACGATGTTACCAACACTGAATCCAATGAGGGTGATACCATTGACAACGATCTTTTTCGTCAAACCATTGGAGTTAGAGGCAACCAAAGAGATAATACCAGCATGGGCAACCTCAACTGAGGTATTATACATGTAGGTTCCCGCCAATCTCACATTATCACTGTGTCCATAAACCAGCATAGCAGCAGCAGCAACATGTAGAGCGTTGAAGGTTAGCACATAAGCGAATCGATAACGACGAAGCACACCCATCAAAATGACTACCGACAAAATTACACATACTCCCAATTTGATTCCACCCGGGATCATACCGTAAAGTAGAGACTTCTCGTTAGCCTTTACACTACTCAGCTTCTTGTTTTTATTGATCAACAATGATTTGATGATCAAATTGATGTATGTGTTGATGGCACCGCCGTTCAAACTATTGCAAAACAAAGCAACAAACAAGATAAAACTCTTATGAACATCACGGTAGAAAGCTTCCCAAACCTGTCGGCCACTGATCTTGGAGCGCTTGAATCTCCTATTGTCTTCATTGAAATTGTGATGACGCATTGCAGCCTTTTCTTTATCCGACAAGAAGCGTGCATCTTGGGGACTATTGGGAACTAAAAAGATGAAAATTAAAGCAAAAAGAATGGTCATCAACCCGAGGATAATGAACAAAATTCTCCATCCTGCAATAGAGTATTCACCCTTCATCTGACGGCTGTACAAACCGTAACCAATAGACTGCAAAAAAATAGCTGCCCAACCATTCCAAGCAAACCAAGTTAAAATCCAGGCATAATGGTCATCCGGATGAGTCCATTGTGAGGTCATGATGGTGATCGTGGGTTCACACACACTCTCCAAAATTCCCAACAAAGTTCGCACGGCAATGAATCCAGCATAGTTCTGAGATCCAGCACTACAGGCAGTGATAATACCCCAAGCAAGTAAGGCGAAACCATTCCACTTGGGTCCGAGCTTCTCTAGAAGCACAAGGGCAAAGGGAATACTGCCCACCAAGTAACCAATGAAATAAGCAGAGTTGACCCAGCTATACTGACCACCATGCATATTAAGATCCTTCTGGAGACCCATGACAGAGCCAGCAGCGACACAGGATTTATCCAAATACTGGACACTGTAAGCTAAACCCATAATCATATAGAATGAGTAGCACTTGAACTTAAGCCAACGCCATTCCTTAGGAGTCAGTTCTTCGTAATCTGCAACCTTATTACTTTCGGAGAAATCAGAGTCAGGAAGACTATCACTGTCATCATGTTTAGGAACAACTTGATCGATGGGTTTTTCCGACATCTGATGAAAATCTGATTTAGAGATGAGATAAGATGAGATAAGATAAGATGAGATGAGATGAGATGAGATGAGATGATCTACTGAGCGATATTTATTCTCTTCACAATCTTCCCCTTTTCTCTGATTTACTTAGGAACCTGTAAAACTTGCATAAAACACCTAACCCAAAATACGGGTAGAATTACCTAATCGATTGCAATGGTCTGGACAAATATGGAAAAACTATACGGATAAAAGATAAGGATAAGTATTAGAGGGGCAGGAACCCAATCCTACTCAGGCAGTAGAAAACCGGAAAATTTTGTAGTCATTCTTCATTTTTTGAAACTCGTTTTCTTCGAGAAAATGGAGGTCAATTAATTAATGGGAATATCCATCACCTGCAGAAGACATCCAAGAACGAAACCCTAAATCCATCAACGGGGAAGGGTTATGCTTTCATATGACAATAATTTTGGGCGTTAAAGAACTAACAGTTCATAGGAAATAATTCTAATAGAGCTTTCGAATTAATGGAGGAGATAGAAGAAGCAGTTTACCAGCTCTGATATTACCAAGATTTTGCCCGGAAAATATTAAAATTTGTATTTTTCTGCGTACCTGGAAATACCTCTCTCCGCGGATTAAAGTGATAGAGATTCTCAAATGAACGGCGTTTTCAACTGGTACCGTATGTAATGTATATGCAGGGGGCATATGGGATAATGCACGTGATCACCTGCCTATTGTCTCATTTATATTAGATTATCATGTTATATTATTATGGAACACTATGCTTTTCTATTATTACTAGATACTGCTAAGGGGGGTAGTCGACAATGGTTGAGGTAATAGATGCACCATATTGCTAGTGTTTGCTTTCTCCAGTCAGGTTGGGAGTTTATCCCACCCCCACGATACCGACATTCCGCCCTGCTCTAACAATCCCTACCTTCCCCCGAGGAAAAAAACCTACCTACACCTTACGGGTTAGCATTATAACCCAATCAAAACCTCTTGAACTAATCTTATAACCATACTTTTCACATGTTCAAATCGATCGCCTCGAAGCCCCTTTTGGCGGCATTTTCGGCGACCGCCGGCTTGTCGGCGTGCTACGCACATCTTTATTTACCCTCATCTGCTGAGGCCGTGACAGCTGCCGAGCATGGACTGCATGCCCCTAACTACCCCTGGTACCAGGAGGGAAAGCTCCATACCTTTGACCACAGCAGTATCCGTCGTGGTTACCAGGTTTATCGTGAGGTATGCTCTACTTGCCACTCGTTGAACTTTGTTACCTGGCGTCAACTTGTCGGAGTGAGTCACACCGCCTCGGAGGTTCGTGAAATGGCGGCCGAGTATGAGTACGACGATGAGCCCGATGATGAGGGAAATCCCCGTAAACGAGCCGGTAAGCTTGCAGATAAGATGCCTGCTCCTTATCCTAACGAGCAAGCTGCTAAGGCTGCTAACCAGGGTGCCATTCCTCCCGATCTGAGTTTGATGACCCGCGCACGACACAACGGTACTAACTACGTGTTTTCTTTGCTCACCGGTTACCCCGAGGAGGCTCCTGCTGGTGCCCCGCTTGCTCCTGGTTTGAACTACAACCCATACTTCCCCGGTGGAGGTATTGGTATGGCTCGTGTGCTTTATGACGAGCTTGTTGAATACGAGGACGGCACTCCTGCTACGACTTCGCAGATGGCTAAGGACGTTGTAACATTCTTGAACTGGTCTGCTAGTCCCGAACACGACGACCGTAAAAGAATGGGCTTGAAGGCGTTGATTATCACTTCCAGTTTGTTCACCCTCGCATTGCTTGTTAAGCGTTTCAAGTGGGGAAATATTGCCACTCGTAAGGTGGTCTGGAAGGGACCTTCGCAGCCTAAATAAGCGAAAAAGTAAAGGCAAAACGGAAAAGAAGAGCACTTTTGCTCTGAAAGAGAGGTAGAAAAGGTAAATATGAACGTAAGTAAATGATATTCTATTAATAATGCATAAAGGGAAATAATTATATAGTTTTATGGCCATTTTTGTTGGATCTGGTGGTATGTTCATGAAGATCTGCTGATGTTGGGGTTCCCTTAGCCCTACATAACCCTCAACCCCAATTTTTCAGCGGCCATTGATAAATAAAAATGAAATGATGATAACTAGATCTTTTTACAGTCCTGGAATCTCCTTGGATTTATTTTTTTCCTTTTTTACAACCTCAGGTTCACCATACAGTTCTGGTAATCGGATATCATCCTCGGTATCACCCATACCTGCCCGTCCCCATATACGTACAGTTTTGTCATTCGACCCTGTAACAAGGCAGTTACCCGAGGGGTGATAGGCAAGATCCCATAACGGCCATGCATGTGCATTGGGAATTGACCATGCCGACATGAGTTTCCCAGTTTCCGAAATACTGGATCCACTATCAATCAGAAAATGATGTAAGGATCCGTCATGGCATCCAGTGGAAAAAAGTTGAGGATTTATAGGGTGCCAATTTAGGCAAGCCACATCTGTCTGATTACCTTTTATTGACATATAACTGGTATATGTTGTGTTGGAAACCATTCGCAAATCAAAAATATGCACGGTATGATCACGAGATGCGGCAACCATCAGATTTTGGTTACCAGTTGGTTGGAATTTAGTCCCTGTAACTGTATTTTTGAACGCGTGTATGGTAGCAACACCTTGCTGTTGTCGAGGATCCCAAAGTCGTGCGGTATTGTCTTTGGAACCAGAAGCAATCAACGACAATCTGGGGTGCCAATCCACACACTTCACATCCCATCCGTGCGCCTTGGCGCCACTAAAGCTGTATTCCTCAGTCATGGTAGCGAAGCTCCAAACTTTCACTGACTGGTCGTCACTACAAGTGGCAAACTTCGAACCAGTGGGACTCCAGCACAGTCCTCTAACAACTTCGGTGTGAGCTCGCTGCATTTTGACATTGTTGAAGTTTGGTTGCCAAACTTTAAGTTGTCCATCTTGATCGCCAGAAAGCAGCCAGTCCCCAGCAGGACTGTATTTCATACATCTCACAGCGTTTTCATGAGCTTGCATGACCATTTCCATAGTGAAATTGTTGCCATGGTAGAGAACAAATTCGCCAGATATTGATCCTGTCAGAATACGACGTCCATCAGGGGTCCAGTCGACACAAAACACGGCGCGCTTGCTCTTACTGAAACAAGTCTGGATAAGTTTTACTGGAAGTGATACTGCTGCCTCGCCAGGTAAGGCCATAGGAGGCAATTGTTTTATTTGACTAGATTTTTGATCAGAGAAGGCATTCACTGTTATCGGTGAGGCTTGACGGCGGAGAATTTCCAGTCTTGCGAACTGTCCACCATTGTCAAGCATGATGACAAAGGATTGGGAAAAACACTCACAAGTGGAGACAAGCCGTGAAGTAGGTTTTTGACCACAGCTGAATTAAGGGTGGTGATGCCTGTTTGGGAATGAATGCAATAATGACTAAAGAAAAATAAATTCCCAAACGCCTGAATTACCATGAACCACCAATAAAAGTAGTAAAAAAGCAGTAAAAAAAGGAGTATAAAATACATAATAATCCATTGTAAATTAAATATATTCTTAATTTAATTTTTTAAGTTATCCACTACCTATTTTTCGCTATTCGGACCTTCATTTCCTTGATTATTGATGATCCTACGAACAATATTATTTTGGAGCGTCAATGTCAGTTCAAGTTCAGTATTTAATTAACCTCACAAATTAAATTAAACTCAAAAAATCGAAATCGTATCATAATAAACGAATTCACCCTTAATCTCAACAACGTCTGTGCTTGCTTAGGTGCATCAAAATCCCTAACATCTCGTCTTGAGAAGGCAGGGTGGAGAGAAAGGACTTTTGGGGATGTATGTATGTAGTCTTTTTTTATGCGCCCCTTACTGTTCTCGGAAACCCTTATTGTGCAAACAATTTAAAAAAGCATGATCTATCTACACTTTGATAAAGTAAATATCATCTAATTAAAAACTAAACGAAAATAATGGCATCGCGGATTCCCCGTAAAACATTTACGGTGGTGATTCTGCTGCTCATAATCGTAAATATATGGTTCCTCTCACGGCGCCAGTACCAAATTTCCGATAATAACCTGCTGAAAAGCGTTGAGGAAGAAAAAGCCCCCAAGCCGGATGATTATAAGTCTGGATGGGCCAAAGAGAATGACGTGGCCAAGGAGCAAGCTGAGATGAATCGTAAATCTGACAGCAAGAGACCGCCACAACCAAATAGAGATGAGGAAGATGCAAGCTCGACGACCGCTGCATCACCACCTCCACCACCACCTCATAAATCCGAATCTCAAGGGGATACCAGATACTTGGAGGGGATGGCATTAATAAAGCAGGTTCTTGATGAAATATCGGATATTCATCCTGGTGTGGAGCCGCTTGACAAATATAATCGTGATATTATTTCAGACACAAAATTGTGTGAAGATGGTGAATTTCCAGCAACGTCGACTATACTGGGGATGTACCTTCAAGTCAATGAGAACGACAAGGCTAAACTTGCCAGCACGCATTCTCAAATGATGAGCAGACTTCCATCATCACTGCCGCCGAAATCCTTCACCGGACGAGGAATCGTAATGACTGGTGGTGGTAAATATTTCCCTATGGTGCTTACAGCTATTCGATGGCTCCGTGAAATTGATAAGAAGACTCCTATTGAGGTTTTTATGGAGGATAGTAGCGAGTATGAAGAAGATATATGCGATGGACTTTTCCCAAAACTAAATGTCGAATGTCGCGTAGTGGCAGATATTTACGGAGCAAAACTGTCAGCAAAACTTGATTCTAAGTACGCTCTCAAGCCATTGGCCATTCTAGCCTCGAAGTTTGACGACATCTATTTCATGGATGCTGATTCATACCCCCTGTCCGATGTTAACCGTATCTTCGATTGGGAAATCTATGAATCCACAGGTCTCATTTTGAATGGTGACTACTGGCCACGATATATTTCTCCAAGCTTCTATGATATAGTTGGTGTTAGTCTCGGTGGTCGTGCTCGTGGATTATCCACCAGTGATGCATTGCTTCAGAGCGATCGAGAGAACGCAGTTCCGGGTAAATCTACAGAGAGTGGACAGGTTTTTATTCGCAAGAGCACGCATATTAGATCTCTGCTTCTTGCGATGTATTATAATCTATTTGGTCCTACTGTGTATTTCCCGTTGCTGATGCAGAACGGACATGGCGAGGGCGATAAGGATACTTACGCTGCAGCCGCGGTTATTTGTGGTGAGACATACTATCAAACACAGCGTCGACCGGGCACTTTGGGTCAACATCTGAGCAATGGAGACTACAAGGGTTATGCCATGTTCCAGCCGGACCCAATTGTTGACTACCTTCGCTTTGAGCAGGGCAGCGAAACCAAAGAACAATTCTTCGCATTGCATGCAAATTCAATAAAGTCAAACCCGAAGTACTTGCTGACTGGGTATGTTGAACAAAAGCGTGGGTCACCACCGCTGCGTCAACAGCGATTTTTCGGCGATATGGCTAATGTGAAAAAAGAACTTTTTGATGATGCCGATGTAGAAGTCAAGCTGTTTAAAATGATGAAATCTGTGGCGTGCGAATGGGCCGTTCATGATGGTTATGTACCACTTGATTGGAAAGACAGTGACCCCAAGTATTTCTGTGATGTTTTGGGTCAGCATATTGAGTGGCTAGAGAAGAATCCGGACGTTAGCGCTCCCAAAGATGCGCTGTATTGGATAGACTTAGTGAAGAGTTCATCTTCCACTTTTGAATAGAGTATTTAGCATATCTGTAATTAATGTATTTCTATTTACTACTACTTACTACCAGGGACAAACACGCCAGTCTCAGTGATGATAGCATCAATAAGTTCATAAGGAGTTACATCGAATGCTGGATTCCATACACCAATACCCGGTGCAGCAATCTGCTGACCATTTATATGGGTAAGTTCTTGAGCGGGACGTTGCTCAATATCAATGTCGTTTCCTGTAGCGGTATTCAAGTCAATTGAAGTGGTAGGAGCAGCTACCACAAACTTGATACCGTGATGTTTCGCAAGAACTGCTAATTGGTAGGTTCCGATTTTATTTGCCGTATCCCCATTAGCAACAACACGATCAGCACCAACCACGACTAGATGGGGTTTTACAGATTTCATGAGTGATGCAGCCATTGAGTCACAGATGAGGGTAGCAGGGATATTATCATGGACAAGTTCGAACGCTGTCAACCGCGCCCCTTGGTTATAAGGACGAGTTTCCAAAGCATAAACATGATCTAATACTTTGGCAGTATGCAGTGATCTGACAATTCCCAGAGCGGTACCGTACCCGGCAGTAGCCAGGCTACCTGTATTGCAAATAGTCATGACCTTGAATGTACCGGAAGGAGAATTAATAGATTTCTGAGCCCATTCTAGACCATGATGTCCAATATCCATATTATCCTCTAAATCCTTAGCTAACATGGCACCAGCAGCTCCAACCAGGAGATCAGCAGCAGTGTCATTAGTCGCCTTGTCCAATACAAAATTCATATCTCGTGCTGCATTACTGAGATTGACTGCAGTGGGTCTAGCGGTCACTACATACTTGAGTTGGTCTTTTGCGTATCCAATTATGTCGCTGTTTTTCAGGGAATTTGTTCTTTGATACTGTAAGACATCTAGAGCTACACCCAGCATGCCAACAATGGCGATGGCTGGAGCACCCCGCACGCTCATCGATTTGATAACGGCATGAGTTTCTTGTGTTGTGGAAACCTTGATGTAGGTTTTCTCGTGAGGCAACTTCAGCTGATCGAGCACCAGCAGCTCTTTTCCGTCGAATTTAATAGCGTGCAATGACATTACTAAGTGTTAAAAATTTCCAAAGGAAAATATATATAAAAATCAGAATAGGTTGAAAAGACAAAATAAGGAATAAAAGAAGGTAAAATCAGCGAATCAAGAAGAATAAAGAAAACCCAATTGAAACTATGTCTACGCGAATAAACGCACGCGTTTAAAAGAGGATTAAAATTAGTGGATTCACTTCTAAAAAATTATCTAAAGACTCTAACATTACAATTTAGTTGATTCCAGACACTAAAAAGCATCTGATTATTAAAGCTAAACTACAGTACCTGATACATTAATTAAGCGACAGACTTGTCAATAGCGACGGTGTCAGCCTCCTTGCTGGGGGCCCACTCACCAGCCTCATCAACGTAACCGGCATCAGTACGGCGGATAGACAAGGAAGGCTTAACAGTGGCCTGCTCGAAGGTCCAGTCACGGAGAGCAACCTCAGCATCGTGAAGGATCTGCTCACTAGCATCATAACCATCATACTCAACACGGATCTCACCAGGAGTGACAGGTGTATCGTCAAGGAGCTCAAGAAGAGCCTTACCGTAGCCAGCAATGAGGGCAATCTTTTCGGAGTGCTCACGAAGGGAGTCGAACTGGTAGTTGAATGCAGCCTTCAGCTTCTCACGAGTGATGTTGGAGAGCTGAGCCTCAGCAACCAAAGACTCGGCCTCAGCACGGACGAGCTCCTGCTCCAAAACAATGATCTTCTGGCTGTTGGGCTCCTTGTACTTGAGGTGAGCAATCTGATCAGTGATCTTCTGCTTACGGTCACGGGAGGGCTGGACAGAAGCCTCGATGTTACGAATGGACTTCAAGGTGACACGGTACATATCGTACTTGTCAATGAAAGAGTCCTCCAAGTAGCCGATTTCGTGAATCAAAACTCCGAGCTTATCAGTTACGTCACTGACATCATCGTCCTCAGAGCCCTCACCCCAGAAGGAGAGCTGTTTGGCGACCTCCTTACGCTCATTGGCGACGAGCTCGATAGAACGCATGACGTTCTTCTCCATCTTTACCAAAACGGCAAGACGGCGGGCAAGCTCGGGTCCGAAGGAGCCAGCAGTGGAGCGGCGAAGGGAGTGGGAAAGAGAGCCCTTACCGAAGAAACGATTGGCCTTGGTAGAAGAAGTAGGGGGAGGAGGGGTAGCAATGTCCTGTGCAGTAGGAGCACGAGCGGCTCTCAAGGAGTAAGTTCTGTGCATTTTTTATTTATGTCTAGAAAGAGAGAAAAGAGGGAAGGGGAGGTTCCTATATGCCTTATAATGACACTGGATCGCGATGACGTAAGTAATATGCAAGCACCTCGCACAGTGTTGCTGCCTCACACAGCATGGCCCAAAAGGGTATGTGCTAATCAAAAGATCCAACCCTAATGATATGATCTTAGTGCAGAAATACAACCCTTGCCGCACTTCATAAGGCGCAAGAGCAGCGAAACTATTAGCCACAAACTAATGTATTGACTACATGGGAAACTTTCCATCGAGGATTTATAGAGACTTTAGGAGGATATTCTGGACACGATATTTATTAATTCCATCCTCCTAATTTTTTATTATTTTCGCGGAATTTTACAGTTCTTCTGCCTGGGTCAGCCTTCCGATCGCATCCCACGCTGTACCCTCAACCCCTCTGGAAACTTTGCGTTATCCTTCTCTTACTCCTATTACATTCGATCGTTAATTAGGTGTAGCTGAGTCGTACTGATCACGGGGTGGCTGACCCTCGACCACACACGCAAAGCCATACAGCTGGACCCTGCAGGAAACGCAATTGCCCCTAATTAGAAACAATCCAATGTACAAAACCGTTGTGAATATGTGGGTCGGGGTGATTATTGAAAAAAATGCCGTCCCTGCACCAGTATAATTGAAGTTATCAACAATGCAAATATCAAGTACATACCGGAATTTCTTTTTCTATTTTTATTTTTTTCAATACCTGTTACGATCTACTTCGCAGCTCTATACATATAGGCTTTGAAATAAACCTAAATAAATTGAGATTGGAAACACTAAAAACTAGTTAAACTAGGAATAATTTATTCTAACAATCAATATACTGTTATATTTTAACTCAGTTATTTTGTATACGACTAGTGGTATAATAGTATTATTTCATTGCAGCAGTGTTCTACTGCTGCTGCTCAATGGCAACAGCTGCATGACTTAGTTAATTAAAACGTGGGTAAGGAATATGTCTCACCCTCGACGGGTGGAGGGGGAGGAAGGGAATGCGTGTCCCTCTGATGTGCTTTACACAATGCATAAGCTGATGATGTGCCTTATCGATAGTTCCTGAAAATTCTTGATCATTCATGGGTTCAAGGAAAATACGCGTCCACTGAGCAAAAAAAATTGCATCATTATTTTATCTTTCACTCACTTTCCCGTTATTTTTAGTTAAGTAACCCCAATACACGCTTCGCCTGTGCTTGCATGTTGGTTCTAAAGCGGCATTTCCTTCGTACCACTGCAGCTCACATCAACCTAAATCCCTTCGTGAAGTGTTCACCACAACCCTGCACAAATTGGACAACCTCTTTGGGAGGTTGGGTAAGGGAGTCAATACAGACCTACTGCTGTACTGTATTCACTGATAGTGAGTTAGGATACTCTTCAGCTTGTACATCACGTTCTTTCTTCATTCACAGCTACTGCACTGTAAAGTTCTGGATTCCGCGGTTGTCATTGAAATAAATTTTAGTCGCGTAGTTTCCCCGATCACAATGACACGTAGCAATGGCCGAGGTAATTGGCAGTGACAAAACATGACAGCTTGAGCTGCATCACAACCCTGGTCTGCATTCCACCTGGTCCCATCATGCATGTGTTGAATGAGGTAAGATTAGATGCTCGCAACGCGCATCCGCCCGCACACACTGACGCGTTCATACACAGTATGCAATAATAGATTGGCAGTTTCCTGATGGGGCTCGGGGCAGGGGCGGCGGTGTGCGAAATACTATCAAGGCGTAAAAGTCAATAGATAACGCGACAAACGCGAATTCCCGACAACGTGGTCCCTAGTAACGATAAGATTATGTTGAAAGTGGTTAGCACGCAATTATTACTTCACGAAACGATCAGCCGTACTTAAATTTTGAACATATTAGTAGCTATCAGATGTGCAAATTATATATGATAATTAAATAATCAACCATAAAAGCTAAATACTGATTATACCTTAAAGAGCTATAAAAAAAATTCGCAAAATCCTGTGCTCTCTCGAACAGATACGAATCCCACCAATAGCAGCTCACCGAAATCGCTTGCGGAGAACCTCCGAGTGCGGTCAGGTGGATCAGGGCAAGGTCGAACGCTTTCTCAGTCATACTGGCAAATTTCAGTCAATTTCGTTCTAAAATTTACACTAAAAGTCCTTTTTGTTAGGTGATAACTGTAACCTTATGTTGAGATATAGCTCGCGCCAAGCTTCAAGAACTAGTGCAAGATTCTATTCCACCAAGGAAGATGAATTAAACCGACATTCCAAAATAATCACCCAACCCAAATCACAAGGTGCTTCTCAAGCCATGTTGTACGCAACTGGCTTCAAAGAGGATGACTTTAATAAAGCACAAGTTGGTGTTTCAAGTGTCTGGTGGAGTGGTAACCCCTGCAACTCACATCTTTTGGATCTAAATTTTAAAATAAGTGATTCTATCAACAAATCCGGTCTTAAAGCCATGCAATTTAACACCATTGGTGTTAGTGATGGTATCTCTATGGGAACCAAGGGTATGAGATACTCGCTTCAGTCCCGTGAAATCATTGCTGATTCAATTGAGACTCAGACTATGGCTGAGCATTATGATGCCAACGTTTCTATTCCTGGATGTGATAAGAACATGCCCGGATGTCTCATGGCCATGGGTCGCATTAATCGCCCTAGTTTAATGGTTTACGGTGGTACAATCATGCCTGGCCAGGGTACCTGTGGATCGGTAAAGGGTCAAGTCTTAGATGTCATTACGGCATTCCAGAGTTATGGCCAGTACATCAGTGGGTCAATCACCGAAGAGGTCCGCACCGATATTGTGAAACATTCCTGCCCCGGCTCCGGTGCTTGCGGTGGTATGTATACAGCGAATACTATGGCATCTGCTGCTGAGGTTTTGGGTATGTCTATTCCTGGCTCCAGCAGTACCCCAGCCGTTTCCCAAGAGAAGGCTGCTGAGTGTGCACAGGTTGGTGAAGTAATGAAGAACTTGCTTAAAATCAATTTGAAGCCAAGAGACATCATGACCAAAACTGCATTTGATAATGCCATTGCTTACATCATTGCCACTGGTGGATCTACCAACGCCGTTTTGCATTTGATTGCTATTGCACACAGCGTAGATGTTCCCCTTACAATTGATGACTTCCAGCGCATTAGCGATAGCACTCCATTGCTGGCTGATTTCAAACCTTCTGGTAAGTATGTCATGGCTGATTTGCAGAAGTATGGTGGTACTCCGGCTGTTATCAACTTCTTAATAAAGGAGGGTATTATTGATGGCTCAACTATGACTGTCATGGGTAAGACTTTGAAAGATACTGTTGCTGAGCTTCCTTCTTTGCTTGATGACCAGCCCATTATTCACAAGGTCTCTAACCCGCTTAAGCCTAATGGTCACTTGCAGATTCTCAAGGGTAACCTCGCTCCTGAGGGATCAGTAGGTAAAATTACCGGTAAAGAGGGTCTCAGATTTGAGGGTAAGACCAAGGTATATGATGATGAGGATAGTTTCGTTGCTGCATTGGAGAACGGTGACATCAAGAAGGGTGAGAAGACGGTTATAATCATTCGTTATGAGGGCCCCAAAGGTGGTCCTGGTATGCCAGAAATGTTGAAGCCTAGTTCTGCTATTATGGGTTACGGTCTCGGTAAGGATGTTGCTCTTCTTACCGATGGTCGTTTCTCCGGTGGATCCCATGGATTCCTCATTGGACACATTACCCCCGAGGCAGCTGTTGGAGGACCCATTGCCCTTGTACAGGATGGCGATGTGATTGTTATCGATAGTGAAAAGAACAGCATTGATGTTTTGGTATCTGATGAGGAGTTAGCATCCCGTAAAACTAAGTGGGTGGCCCCAGAGCCACGCTACAAGCGGGGAACTCTTGCCAAATACTCAAAACTCGTTTCTACAGCTAGCAATGGTTGTGTGACTGATTTGTAAATAAACTATTTTCATAAAATTCATATTTTTAAATACATTTAATAATGATGACATTATCGATCCATCTACTGGCAAATGTTGAGGTTTGTGGCATATACGGTTAGGGCAAATTTTATTTATTTTCCACTTTCTACTTTTCCACTAGTAAGAAAATGGTGATAGCCGCTGCAGCTAATGCCATTCCACAGAGTGCATGTGCTATAGGTAACACAGTATTCTACGGAAGTAACAATCAAATTCTTAGATGGGATGTTGGAGCTTCAAATGCATCCCTTATCATAACTTTAGAGGGTCAAATTGAAGCTTTGGTTCAGGTATCAGCGGATCAACTCATGGTAGGTACCAGTTCTGGACTATTTGGTTACGTCTTTATTGACAAAGATGCTGATAAGTTTTTAAAGTTGGGAAAATTAGATCGTCCAATTACTTGTATTGCTCACGATGCTACTGCCAACCAGTATGCTGTGGGGTGTATGGATGGCTCTATTTACTACCAAACATCGAGTTCAGCGAACCTTGAACGCATATCAATCAAGGGCTACGCTTTTTGTATTTCATTCTGCAGATCTCTACTGGTAGCTGGTGGAACTTTCAGTAAGATATTAGTAGTGCATCTTCCCACTCGTCAACAGATTATGCTCGAGGGTCATGACAATTGGGTTAGATCATTGTGTTTCAGACAAGACTCTGCGAATAGTTTTACTCTGGCTAGTGCTTCTCAAGAGAAATACATAAGGTTATGGTCTTTCAAATATGATGATCTTGTAGAGGATGAGTTCTCTACCTCCGTCAAGATTGATGACTGGACTATTACATTTGAAGCTTTACTTATGGGTCACGATGACTGGGTTGTAAGTGTTCAATGGTGTCCTACTGATGAAAACATGCTTTTAAGTGCTAGCTCGGATTCATCACTTATTTTGTGGAAGTCAGAAAGCTCAGATCTATGGACCCCAGAACATCGTCTAGGTGATATTAGTAATTGGGGTGCATCAACTGCTACAGGAACTTCAGGCGGCTTCTGGACAGCACTCTGGCTGCGAAATGGTGTATTAACAACTACCAAAACGGGAAGTTTCCGAATTTGGACGACTACTGACTTCCAACCTCAACTGGGGTTGACCGGCCATTTCAAAGATGTTACTGATATAGCATGGCTCAATAGTGAATTTCTTCTCTCTACATCCCTAGATCAGACTACACGGATGTGGTACTATAACCAGACCCAGTTGACAGAGATCGGTCGTCCTCAAATTCACGGCTACGATATGATGGTTATTGCACCCATCGATGCATGTACATTTGTGAGCGGTGGTGACGAAAAGGTAATGAGGGTCTTTACTATGCCTCAACAGGTTGCCAAGCAGGTAAATGATCTTAGCAAAGATGGAGTTACGCAGTTTTCCAAATTAGAAGATATGCCGAACGTTGCAGGTGTGCCAGCTTTGGGACTCAGCAATAAATCAGAGATCTCAGAGGAAATACCTGCCTATCCGCGTGAAGATCATCTACAAAGGTTGACATTATGGCCGGAGCATGATAAATTATACGGCCATGGTTACGAGATCAATAGCATTGCTGTCTCGTCACAACTTAAAACCATTATTAGCTGTTGCCGTGCTAATTCTGAGCAGCACGCTAGACTGAAGTTTTTCAGACTACAAGATTTCCATGAAATCACTCAGCAATCCGTTGACCAACCTTCACACTCGTTAACGGTAACCAGACTGGCCGTGTCTCCCGATGGCCAACGTGTATTAAGTGTCAGTCGAGATCGTAAATTCATGATCACCAATATTGAATCCCAAAAGGTAGAAGTAGATATGCCGAAGGCACATACAAGAATTATCTGGGATGGTTGGTGGATTTCTAACACTGACTTTGTTACAGCCTCTAGAGATAAGACTGTAAAACGATGGAAACTGAATAAAGAGAAAACCAGTGCTGAAGTTGTAAATACATTGAGCTTCAAGAGTCCTGTGACAGCTGTTTCAGCCAATAGTGAAGTTGTGGTAGTTGGCGAAGAGAGTGGTCAAATTTCAATACTATCTGCTGAGAATATACAAACCGAAATCTCCACATTTCAGCTCTCAAATAGAATATCAAGATTCGCGCTATTAAACAGAGAACTGGCTGTAGCTACCGGCCGATCTATACAGATTTTGAGGATATAAAATTAGAAAAGTATCTATCGTATTGAACGGATCATGATGATGATGTTATTCTTGATTTTGCAATTTTTGAAAGTTAAAATTTTTATGTACCTATTTATTCACTCACTTCTAATCTTTGCCCATATGCCAATCAGAGAACCATTTAAGATAGTCGTAGTTTTCAGTAGGTCCTGTCATTCCCAGTGCCAAGACTCTGAAATGCCAGAAGAAACCAATTGTGACTGCTATGAGTAACAAATGTACCGAGAAGCGATGCTTTTGAGGAACGTACCAGTCAACCAAAAATGCCAAAACGAAAATAGCAAAGTACAGAGCTGGCATGTAATGATGTAAGTATGTCACACGAGACATAATGACAAAAGGCATGTAATGGAATAGCCATCCTAAGAATGGCAGCATACCTGCAGTTCCCAAAAACTCAAGAGCTTCCAAATCAACCTGAATAATCTGGCGCTGAATCATTAGCAGGTTGATGCCACATGTAACTACAAAGGCTAGGACCGCAAAGGTGGTAATCCAAATAGTTGATGGAGTTCCAAGCAAGTAGTATCTCCAGTGATCTGGTTCCCAGCCACACATTCGCAAGCCACGATTTACTAAAGGCCACTGCCACCAGCTACTAGCAAGATCATCGTTCTTGTCCGGATCTGGTACCAAGGCGTTATTAGACTGCATTTGAGCAACGTTCAACTGCACAAAGTCACGTAAAAACTTCGATTTCGGGAGCTCACGATCATATGACTCAGGAAGACGCTCATTCCAGTGCTGCTCAATATTCCACCAGGTGTTCTTATTGCGTCGAGATGCATTGGGTAAACAAACAACTTCACCCTGGCGGAATCCCCACTCAGGCAGCTGAGTGCCATCATTACTGAGGTAACAGCCCATCTCCTCATGGCGCAGACGAATGCTGGTAGAAAGCGGATGCACCAATGTGGGATCTTCATTACCAAGTGATTCAACAATCTCAACAATCCAGTTGTCCTTTTCATCACCAATGGTATCATTACCGTAGCAGCTTACCTCCCAGGCTCCCTTATTGAGAGGAGCCTTGATTTCATGTGAATGCAAGTTACGGGCAGTAGCATAATGCACCAAGCGAATACGATCACCATCAGTGATCTTACGAACTGGCTGGTTGTGGCTATAAGGCTCATCAAAACGACCGAAATCAATAATCCACTCGTTATTCATATCCATATGACCATAAGTAGTTACTTGCTGTTGCTTAGAACCCTCTGGGAAGGTCTGAATGTGAGAATGAAGCAAACCCGATCCTAGACCCTGATTTTTAATAGATACACGGGAACCATAGGCCAAATCCATGGGGCCCAATTCAACACTTTCACCCTCAAGATTAGCCTTGAACAAGGAAGACATTGTAGCTACACCATCACCAGTCTTGTAAAGCAAATAGAAGTGAATCTTGTAGCACAGCATGAAGATCAAAACAGGTACTACAATCAAACTAAACACACGGGCACCAAGATGGTATACTTGACGTAAGTATGTTTGTTTTCGGTCGCCTAGTTTGATCCAGAGATCAGCCACAGTATAAACACCAACTAAAGCAGTGACAAACAAGCCTACCATCTTGACACTGGTGGTCAAGCCAATACTGACACCGGTCCATGCCAGCCAGAAGAACCAGCCGAAAGAAAACGGGTTTCGCTGATAGGTATGGAATTTAGCTAAACCCAAGAAACTGGTAGTTGTGAACAAAATTAACATTGAGTCCAACAAAATGAATCTTGCCAAAGCGATAAAACTCAACTCAAGTGCCACCATTGTTGCCACCAGCCATACTGCTGGTAGCGATAACTTAAGGGCCTTGGCAGTATAATAAGCCACCGGGACAGAAAGAATACTGAACATAGCATTGAATTCACGCATGACTGAATAGTCTAAATGATCAGGGAAAATCGAACCACTCTCAAAGCCAAAACTCCCGTTATAACCCGCAACGTATCCACTCAATCCACACAACATCTTACCCAAAGGAGGATGTACATCGAAATAATAAGTATGATTAAGGTAGAATGAGCCAAACTTACCGAAATGAGCTTCATCCCAAATAACACGATCACTAGCACCAATTCGGTAAAGTCGAACTATAGCACCAATTAATGTGAAAAGAATAGGGCCAATAAACTTCTCCAATGAGGCCCAATCCTTTACAAGACTACCATCGTTAGCCTCTGCTACCTTGGCAGCATGGCTTTTACTGTTGCGGGACTTTCGAGGAGAATCATCAACCACCCGTTGACGAACCTTACTGGACTCACCCATCTTATTAATATTAAAGGAAAGTCACGAAAGTGTACTGTGGTTAAATAGTAAATTAGTTCTACTTTAAGTATATGTCGTTGTGGAGGGGTTAACGTGTCTAGAAGAGAAACCCTTACCTGAATGAAATGCACGTCGCCCGAAGTTTCTTAGTTGAAACTTACAAGAAAGGAAAGAGAATTGACTGAGATCATTTCTAGTTTCGAATGAAGAAGTTGAATAAATAGAAGTTGATGAATTAAGGAGGGATCAGAGGGGAAAGCCATAGTACTACTATATATATATGTATATTTGTGATTATATAGTTATGTATATTCGTTAAACCAACACTTCGTTTATAATTTCAGCTACATATTTCCATAAATTTATTTTACTCTGCACGTTTTTGTACTTATTCGTCATACACTAGGGAGTCCGATCGAGAGAATGCTTATCTTCAACCCTAACTGCAAGGATTCAACCGTTCCATCTATGTCATACACGGTCTATGCCGCAGTTGGCGTATCCTTCCTATGGCCATGGAATGCCTTACTTACTGCATCGTTACTAGCTAAACAAAAGCTGATAGAAAGTCCTGGGCTTCTGGGGAATTACTCCAGTTCAGTGATGGTAACGTCTACAATTGTATCCTTAGTTGCGAACATGCTACTGGTGTACTTTCCTGGTAGCTATTATCGACGTGTGGAAGTTGGTGAGATCATAATTGTAATTTGTTTTGTAGCAATGGCAGTTTTCGGTATGTTTTTAACTGAGTTAAGCTGGTTTGTGTTGCTTATACTCGTTACGGGTGTAAGTAGCTTGGGGTGTGCACTTGTACAAAACGGCGCTTTGGCTATCACACAAAGAATCCCAGGTTCAAATCATGCCCTAGCTATTATGGTTGGTCAAGGTATCGCTGGTGTTGTACCGCCATTGATCCCCATGGTGTTGGGAGACACCAAACTTTCCATACTTGCACCATTGACCTTTACGAGTGTGTGTGTTCTGGCTGGATTTGCTCTCGTCTTGTTCAAGGGTAAATCCAATCAGCAGTACGTACTAATGGCGGCAGCAGAGAATGAGGATCTTCCTTCAGCAGCTGAATTGGCAACTGCCGCTAAACGATTATGGGCCCCTAACACCACTATCTTATTAGGATTCATGGCTTCCCTGAGCTACCCAGTATTTGCTAATTTGATTGAATCCCATTCGATTAGTCCGGCGTATTTCTCTCCCCTCACTCACCTTATCTGGAATACCGGTGATCTCTTAGGAAGAGTGATCTGCTTGGCTCCGCGGGTCAGAGTAACAAGTAACACAACTATGGTGGCATTATCTGTACTACGATTTGGATTTATCGGAATTCTTCTTAGATTCGCACACGCAACTTCTTTCTCGGACTTCAGCTACCTAATAATTATGTTGTTCTATGGAATTAGTGGTGGATACCTCATTTCCACTGCCATAGCTCACGCTCCTAAATTGGTTTCCCCACATCTCCAACCAGCTGCTGGCGGCTTGATTGGACTAGCTATTGCTGTAGGACTATCCTTGGGATCTGCTGTATCATTTATAACTGCTTCATTAGTGAGATAATGTAGGTTTATTTTATTTATATACGCGTAAATACTGACGAGCCTGCTCCTCATTACTGGCATCCCACTGTGGGGACTCAATGCTATATTCTTTACATACAAGATCAGCCAGCTGCTTGCATTCTTCACTATAATCTAAATCAATTAATAACCCTTTATAGCTTCCCTGTACTAGCACATTGGTTATACGAATTATACCTCCGTCAGGACAACTATAAACGTGGCCCGAGCCCTTGAAGATCTGTCGTACAACCCATAGAGATTGCAATTTAGTATCAATTATTTCTCTCATTGGTAAAGTCATCTGAACTCCCGAGGAATCTTGAGGTAATATCCACACCATTGAAGGTTCATGACTAGCATAGACGGAGAACAGGGGCTTAAGAGTTTCATCAGATGCTATTGCTGGATTTCTGCGATATAACTTTAGCTCTACATCCCATGATCCAGAATATTCAGCGCCATTATTCACCAGAAAGTCCTCAAGCTCCGTAAATACAGTCACTGGTGCCTCTGCATATATAACTACCATAAACGATTTCGATAAAGAAACCCCAACCACAAATGCCACAAAAAATATACCACGGTAAATAGAAGATATAGATGTATATAATTGATCTTTTAATCATCGTCACTACTGCTACTACTTTCTTCACCAGTATACTGGCCATAGCCAAATACCGGTCCTAATTTCGTTCGCCATTGCGCCTTCCAGAGTTCAGCACTTTCTTTCAATGCGCCTTTCTTCAAATCTGCAAGTTTCCATGCATCCTGAAGTACGGTCAACCCATCAGCAAGTGTTTGGGCATTCTTGAAGGTGATCCCATTCTCAGGTCTGACCAATTCCTTAAGTGCAGGATAATTGAGCGCGAGGACTGGAAGTCCAGCACCAAACATATCCACAACCTTCATAGGGAGATCCCAACCACTACTACTTCGATGCAAAGAAACGCCCAAGTCAGCTACTCCTAATAAGGCATGGTAGTCTTCATAGCTCAACCATGCAGTGTGCACTGTCGCTAGTGGGAAGTTTCGCTGAGAAATTTCCTGTTCAATCTCTTGTTTCATTGGGCCCTTGCCGGTAATTATACAGGTAATTTTGGGTCCATCACAATAAAGCTCTAGAGCATCGAGCAACATCCTAATGTCTTCATCGGGAGTATACGAAGTGGAAGTAACAACCCAAACAGTATCAAGTGAGTAATTAAACTTGGCACGGCCACTCAGTTTATTTGTAACTAATCGCTGTTTGAAAGGGCGATCGTACAGCGGGATGATTCGCTTGGGATTAATACGTAAATCAGATTTCAGTGCCATGCCTAATCTAACCGACACAGCTAAATGCAAATAAGCAATTCTACCAAAAATCATTTCGTACATTCGATATAATGTTACCATCCATCGTTTGTGTTGGAGAGCCAAAATCGAAAACCCCAGATTATGCCAATCGATAATAAGTTTAGTTCCTGGAGATGTCCACAATGTGAAAAATCTAGCCACACCAAGTGTAGGAATAGATGGGGGGTTCTGCACAAATACAACGGTGGGATCACTGGTCTTCAATGCTCTATAGAGTGAACGGTGTTCAGTCCAGACTCGACTTAATGCGTACATCAAATAGCTTTTGTTACCTCTATTAGGCTTAGGAAGAGCCACAACATTGATCAAAGGGTTAGAAATGATCTCTGACATTAGATCACTGCTTTTGTAGCCGATCAAATCAACAGGACAACCAACTTCGGCAATACTTACTGCATGAAAGCACATACGGGGTGAGTGACCCAGATCGCCAAGAACCACCACCGCTGCCTTTCTATCCAATCGAGGTCTAGGAGTTAAATACCATAGTAAGAAGGCAATAACCAGATAAAACGCGGAGATAATCCCCAGTGCCACCGCTAGATGGTTCATCTCTAAAGCCTGGACCTTGCCCTCAAAAAATCACCAACGCATATAATAATTCCCTATAACCACCACATACAAGTAGCATGAGGAAAAATCAGCTAAGGTAAATTAAGAACAAGATACCTATTTTTAATTGTATTGTTATAAACATTTACTTTCATTAATCATTTCAAATTTCAAATTTTAAATGTGATAATACACTTGCAAACCTTGCAAATAAATTCATAGATAGAATAAAAAATAAAAACAAGCGTATCAAGTAACTAATAAATAAATTAAAATAAATAAAACATAGAAAGAGCTGCAAGGCTATGATCGAAAGCTCCATTTATAAAACATATCTGACCACTTGAATCGAGTGCATTTAGCCATGGTTTTGTTCAAGCTCAATTCTGGTTCAGGTATTATGGTTGTACTAGCAGAAGTAATTGATGGCTCATAGTTACCTGCCTTGTCTATATTTGAGACATTCTCGGTTGCAACCGAAGTTTGAGAGCGCGAGAAGAAAGATTTCATACTTGTAAAATTGAGAGTAGAGAAACAATTGATTTTCAAGACCCAATTTATACTAAAAGTTTTGCCACATTTATACCCTTTCTTGAACCTATTAACGACATGTCATAGTAGCTGCATAAAATGTGGTTTCTAGGGTCCCCTGTGAGCACCTCACCCACTACACACGATCTGGGTAAGGGGTTGGTGGCTCAAAAAAACGTTAGACCCGATTTAGACAGTACAACAAAGAAAAGGTCATTCAATTCACTAATGAATCCTCCCAGTACAACTTACGCAAGGAATTTCAAACGATTTCATACCTTTTCTGGACTGAGAGATTTGTTTAATCGGGAATTCCAAGAAATTCGTAATTGTTACTAACATCGATGACAGCATCCGTACTGCATAATACACGTGAGAGTGCATCTTTGCTGCATCTCGAGGTCAAGGGGAATGCGTAATCAGGGTTTATTCGATCTATGGGTAAATAGCGAGTTAAATAAATATATGCATAAAAATTAAATTAACAAGTGTAAATATTAGCTCCAAACATCTTTACGTGGCCTAAGATTGTGCTTCTCCTTCACTTGAATCCCATCTCCGGACGAGTGATCGCTGTGTGAAGATGGTGGTTGATTCTTAGGGAAGAGTACCCGAGCAAGATTTATACCCTTAGCTGTCCATTTCTCGGGATGCATACGCCAGCGCTGACGCATACCATAATCCAATTCATGGGGTGTAGTGGACGGTGGACACCATGACTTCTCATACTCTTTTTCACCTAGTCCAGTAAGATGGCTAAATACTCCCGAAGCCACTGCCGCTGAAGAGTAGCCACCTTCTAAAAGCGATATAACATGTCCACCCCCGAAATTCTCAGCAAGAGCAACACTATCTCTAGTGAAACGATTGTAGAAAGATGTTGGTACGTTTACTTGATGTCTTTGCATTCCAGGGGTTTCGAACTCGCTACCGTCGAACCCAGCTGATATTACTACTAATGGCTTGAATGGTTTGTGTGATTGTTTAGTCTTGTGTAAGCATGATTCCAAGAATTCTGCCGCCTTCTTGAATATAATGGAGTATTCTGTAGAGTATATATGGTCAAACTCTGATTCGGTTTGGTAGGGCTTGAAGTGGACATTCCAAATGGCACTATTATGAGCAACAAAACAAACTGAAGCATCACTGAGCTGTTTTGGTTGTGCATATCCTGCCTCACAAGGAAATGAGTTTATATCATGGATTGAAAAATACCCCATCGGAATCTCTGCTTTACCTTCAGAGTCGAAACCGAGTTTCCATAACAGGTCCTGGCTACCATCCCCATGGTGTAAATCGAAGTCTAAAATCACCGCATGCGTTACTTCATGATTCTGTTTAGCATATTGGATAGCAATATGCGCATTGTTTATGATACAAAACCCTGAAGCTTCATCCTCATGGCAGTGATGACCCGGTGGTCGAACCGTGACAAATGCTCGACGCACACTACTGGTAAAAATTTCATCTATTCCCATTTCAATAGCAGCTATATTACCCTCCAATGCTTCGACAGTAGCAGGTGCAAGATAAATGTCGTAATATGGCCACTTTTCTGGTACTTCGATCTCCCGTTTGGCAAGTTTGGCGGATGCCTGACTACATAAAGCATACAATTCCGTCGCCCAATCCTTACCATGGACGGCCTCAAAATGCTTACAATACAATGATTTCCGTTGTTTAGATTTCATTAAACGAAATGGAACCACTGTTCTAGCCAAGCCGATGCCTAAACAGCATGCCTTCAACCGCTCAGGACGCTCTACCACTGAAGATATCGTACGTTTCGGCTCCCAAGTTCGTGAAAAAACATGTTTGTACCCATGAGGGGAAAGAACAACAACAAATTTAGCCTTCGTATTAGATCCAGAGGTAGCGACGAATTCCTCTGCCAGTTCAGCGAACTCGATAAGGTCAGAATCTACTACATCTGCATCAGGCTGAAGAATTGGTGAGCTTGGTCTCGTTGGTGGACGATAATCACCAATTAAACCAGACAAATTATCCTTGATATCATTTTTTAAAAATGGGCCTGATGAAGAATCGAAATCCGTATCGTTTTCACTCAATAACCCGTCCTCTGTGTCATCCAGGCCAGGATTAATACTCATGTTTGCAGTCATAATGGATATATTAGCCATTGAAACATCATGATCATCAATATCTTCGGAACTCATGTTAATTTGTAAATCCGAAATTGTGCTGTTTTTGGTCCGTAATGTAAGGCTCTTTTAACGTTGGGCACGTCCTCGTGTTTACATTTAACCCTTGCCTTGATCTGATCTCAGCGTGAGGGAATCTGCACGTACATCAGTGGGATGGGGTGGAGAGGAAAAGCTGGAAGCAGGGCTCGATATGTGTGTGTGTGTGCATGAATGCATGATGGTACATATTACAACCCGAATAAGCGCAAATAATTTTGCTAAGAAGTGTAAAGGTTGTTTAAAGTTTAGATTTAAATAACAGAAATAATAATTAAAGTCTGTGAACCTTGGCTAAGCACATCTGAAACAGATTACAAATTACCCAACTCTAAACTATGAATATCACAAATAGTAAAAATTAGAAATTAAAAATCAGATTTTTAAGTGCCATAATTCCCTTCTAGTTTTCAAACCAATTTGCTGCTGCAACTGTCTTTTCGGTAATTACACACACCCTACATAGAATTTTTGTGGCGGCACACCTTACTGCTATCGTTGTCACTATGGACTACCACATCACATAGTTACTTTACCTGGACTATCTTCAAGGTCATAATCAGCACCGTCTTATTCCTCTAGATGTCGAATAAAGTGGGTAATTTATACGAGAGAGTAATCGAACAAGTCATCAAGGAGACCAAGTCTGAGCTTGAAGAGACAGGCGATGATCTTGCCATTACCGAGATGCTTAAGAACACATGGAAGAAGAAATTGTTGGCAATGAACGTTACCAAGGGGCCATTGTGGCATAGTGATGTACCTGTTCCTAGACAGGAATATATTTCTGCCTTCCATTCCGGATCTATGCCTCCTAATATGTCCAATAATAATATGCCCACTAATATTCCCCCTCATCTGGCACTTTCCTCTCACAATGATCCACTCGCTCTTTATGGAGGTGCGTCAAATGTTAAGATAGACCCTGAGTTAACCAATCCAGTTCTTGTCAAACAGGAAGAAATGACCACCAAAATGGAACCGTACAATCCTTTAGGTGATATGAAGAGTGTTTCCGGTATCCCTAACTTGAACAACCATAACCATAATGATATCATCACTACAAACACTAACAACATCACAACAATCCCTACAAATATTAATGGTATGGTTCGATCCATGCCGGGAGGCATTTCCCTGTCTCCACAATTACAAGAACAGTTCAACAATGCCATGTCAAATAATCCGCAACCAAAATTACCTCAAACTGACGGAACACAAGATGAAGAATTAAATTCAGATCTTGACGATAGTGAGGATGAATTGAACTCCAATGATGACGAGGATGATGCTGACCAAACTCAAATTATGCTCTGTCTTTATGAGAAGGTCCACAAGGTCAAGACCCGATGGAAGTATGTCCTGAAGGATGGTGTTGCGAACATCAATGGGCTCGATTATGTTTTCAGTAAGGCCACTGGTGAGTCCGAGTGGTAAAAGAAAACTTCTAAAATTAATTTCATTGTTTTGTGCGTTCATGTGTATTGAATTATTTATCTAATAAAATTCCTAAACTTTTTCTTTTTTATTTCTATTGCATACCACATATTATTATACATATCATTTTATATTTATATATATATTATTATTATTAGACTGTTGCTTCGAAATTTCCACTATTCCCGAAGTGGACACGTGACGTATGGGATCATTTCCCAACCCTCCAAACTTGGCTGGCTCTGAGTGTTTACTTGCCAGTTCTAAATATAAATATACATTAAAGAGCAAATACTCTCGGTTTGCAACTTGCCCACAGAAACGAAAATGCTTTACGAAAAGCCACCTAAATTTGTGGCCTATGGTACTGCAGGCTTCCGTGATAATGCCGACGTTCTCGACACTATTCTCTATCGAATTGGCCTGGTAGCTGCTATGAGATCTCGTGCTCTCAACGGACAGACCGTTGGTGTTATGATTACGGCATCGCATAATCCCCCACAGGACAATGGTGCTAAACTTGTTGATCCGTATGGGGATATGCTTGAACCCAGCTGGGAAGACAGAGTTTCTCAGATTGCCAATACCCAGTCAGCTGAGGAATGCACTAAGCTCGTGGATAAAATGTACAATGATTTAAAGATCAATAAATCATCAGTTGCTCACGTTGCTTACGGTCGCGATACTCGTGAGTCTGGTCCAGCGTTAACTCAGGCACTTACCGATGGCCTGGAAGCAGCGGCTGCTCGAGCCTCAGACATGGGCGTTCTTACTACCCCACAGCTGCATTATTTGGTTCGTGCCATCAATACTTTGGGAGGTACATCCAACAACCCTCGAGGTTTGGAATCATACGGTGTTCCGACTTTAGATGGATATTATCGGAAACTTGCCACTGCTCTCAAGGCAGTTTTCACACCCACACGAGTAAAGAGACCACCGACTTCTATCGTTGTTGATTGTGCAAATGGTGTTGGTGCCCTCAAAATCAAAGAAATGTTCCCCTTATTAGAGGGTTTGGTTGATATTCAGGTTGTTAATGACAAATGCAACCAGCCTAATCTTCTTAACATGGATTGTGGTGCCGATTATGTCAAGACTAATCAGAGGTTACCTCACGGGATTTCCCCGCAAGAAAACAGGCTCTACGCATCATTTGACGGTGACGCCGATCGGGTAGTGTTCTACTATATTGATAAAGACGACACATTCCATCTTTTGGACGGTGATAAAATTGCTACTCTCATTGCTGCATTCTTAAAGGGTCTCACAGAAAGTGCTGGTACAGAAATTAATATTGGTGTGGTACAAACAGCTTATGCAAATGGTTCATCTACAGACTTCATTACTAGAACCTTGAATTTACCGGTGGTTTGTACACCCACCGGTGTAAAACATCTACATCATGCCGCCCAAGACTTTGGTATCGGTGTGTATTTTGAGGCCAATGGTCACGGTACTGTTTTGTTCGCTGATGAACCCGTAAAACAGTTAAGACAGATGGCGGTTCACAATGAGGCTGAAAAGCGTGCAATTGACACTCTGCTAGCATTGTCGGATCTCATTAATCAAACCGTAGGTGATGCTATTTCTGATTTGCTGGCTGTTTTGGCAATCATCACCGTTGACGGACTAACTCCGTCATTGTGGGACAGCCGATATCAGGACCTTAATAACCGACTGCTCAAGGCAGAGGTCAAAGATAGAACTGTATTTAAAACTACTGATGCAGAGAGAAGACTAGTAAGTCCTCCAGGATTACAACAAGATATTGATGCTCTCGTTGCTAAGGTTCACCGTGGCCGGTCATTTGTGCGTGCCAGTGGAACAGAAGATGTTGTACGCGTATATGCTGAAGCATCCACCCAGGTTCTTGCTGACAGATTGGCCGATGAAGTAAAAGAACTTATTACGAAAAAGTGGGGAAGATAAATATAAGAAAAATCATAAAAGTAATTTTAGAGCATTTTAAGTAACGAGAAGCATATCAATCATAATACGGAGGTTTTTCAAAATACTTTCCGTCAGTGGGATCATGACGTTTTAAATCGTATCGCATCCATTTAAACCACAAGTATGTAGGGATAACTGTCGATGCATGCCATAAAGAATGAGCATCTATCAGTCTCCAATAGGGACTAAAGTCATTCAGTTCGAATCCCATTCCCAACATTACACTCAGTACTAATGCTACTGGTAGGAGATCCATGAGATTTCGAGATCGAACATAAAGAAATAGACCCAAGTAAACCCACAGGCCAGTTTGAGAAACACCAATGATGACGCCCGCCAACATGTTATAGCCATAATTAAATTTTATGAATGAAAGATAGCTGATATGACACAAATAAAATGCAATCAACGAAAATGCAATCATGTTCCGCTTAGGTCTATTTGAGGGAAGGTCTAGTCTAAGCAAACGAACTAAAGCGAGAAATAATCCCATAAGAATTTGACCAATAGCAGAGAAATAATCCAACTTTTCAGTAAGAGGGGTGTCTCTGATGTGGAAAACACTACTCCATAGCCATGTATTTACACCAATGGCAGCAAAGGCACGATAATAGGATTTCATGAAGAAATTATACGAATCATTTTCATTTCTCAACATAATATACCCGAAGAAGTTCGGTAATAAATTGAGAAAACTAAAAAGCACTGAAGCTGGTTCCTGAATACCAATCCACCGTTTGAATGGCCATTTGCCATGATACTGATGAACACGCATGTTTTGTTCTTCATGAACATCAGTTAGAGCTTGCTGGCAGATATAATCACAATCTGATGGACAATCCCAGCTTAAAAGTCTCAGTAAGCCCATATCTCGAGGACAGCGATTAGAAATACATTGAGAAACACAATCTTGAAATTCAAAAAGACGATCTCCACTTGATGCAGTTACGGATGTAATCGTAAATACTAATAAAATTATAAAACTTCCCGGTACCTTCATTTCCTTGAATCTGAATTAGCAAACAACAATTCGATGGTTTTATATTTTTTATGTTTCCTCAACTACCTCTACTACTACGTGTTTAGCAGAAACAACATGTGTTTTAGTCTTCTCACCCTAGCTCCTTAGGGTTTAATAAATGAATGCTCTCTCGCGAGTAATGTTTGTGCATATATATATAATAGAGAAATGTACGTAAAAATATTTAAGCCTAAAATAAGAATCAATTAGAAACTATTCATGTTAAGTAATTGGTCTGTGGAGAAGACAATGTTAAGTGTAGTTGTGGCCAAGTTTCATATGCCCAGTAAAGTTTAATTGTACATGAATTACTGGAAACGCGTATGATGAGCCTACATAAAATAAAATATCTATCTATATATATATATATGTGTGTGTGTGTGTGCAAGACTTATCTCTCAATTCATAGAGTAATGCTGGGCTTCTTCTTTCTATTTACGTGTACTCTAGCTAAGACCTTTGAGGGACCACAGAGTATAGATGAACTTGTAGCTAAAGTTTATAATGGTACTGAGCTTCCTCACTTCGAGCCTCTGCCTAGCTCACCCAACATTGCCATTGCTGATAATTCTACAGCTCTTTTGAAAATAAACGATCTAGAAATATCACATTATCCTATCAAAAAGGGTACCGTAGGCTTCACACTCACCCATTTCTTGAGTCAAAATTTGCCTCAGGGAAGCACCATCACTATTACCAGTTTCGTTGGTAATGAGCAGTTATATGAAGGGACAGTTAGCTTATGTGAATATCTAATGCTTGCCAAAATCAATTGTCCCGTGAAGGCTTATTCGAAGGTGAAAGTAGATCAGCATATTTTGCAAGTTCCCGACGAAGCTGATGATGGGAGATTATCATTCATTGCTGTTGCTGAGACACCTGATAACAAGCTTATCGCTCATATCGCAGGTATCATGGATCTTGAGCAAGACGGAACTTACGCTAGAGCTCAAAAGGACGGTCCAATTCATGATGAGTTATGAATTTTTTAAATGCAATTCTATAGGGTTTAAAATCTTTACAATTTTTTATATACGTATAGCTGTTTGTTTGATTTTTGTCAAGAAAAGTTACTTGGGGTCACCTTCCTTTATAGTTTAGGCCTTGCGGCTACGAGAAGCACGCTTCCTAGGGGCAGCAGCTTCGGCAGCAGAGGTAGCAGCGGTAGAGGTCTTAGCAGTGGGCTTAACAGTCTCAGTGACAGCGTTCTTGCTAGCTGCGTTTGTCTTGGCTGCCTTCTTGGCTGCAGCAGGAACAACGTAAGACTTAATGTAGAAGGAAATGAACAACACAAGGTAAGAAGACAAGATCAAGCAACCATTGACAGCAGCAGACTCATCACCAGCACAGGGTCCCTTGTGAGGGACATCTAGGTTTAAGTTGCTAGCAAAGTGGGTATAAGTAGCGAAATAAACGAAGCCCAAATCAATGACGAACTGGATAATCTGGAATCGAGTAACCCAGGTCTTCCACCAAGGACGAATTCCACAAGCACTCAAGAAGTAGTAGAAGTACATAACGACATGAACGGCAAGGTTCAAGGAGATGGGAACGTAACTAACTGAAGTACGTCCGTTCAACTGACTGAAACACAACAAGGCAGTAGCACCGTGGTGATAGGTATGGAGAAAAGTAAGAGGACGCTTGCGAAGAACCATGAAAACAGTATCCAACAACTCGTAGTACTTGGTGAGGTAGTTCAAGTAGTAAATGAACTCCACCTTTTGGGTCCAGGATTTAGTGTTACAAATAGAAAAGAAGACTCCATGACGGGCAATGACGGGCAACATTTGTTCAACTAGAAGCAACCACAAACCACCACTTAATAACGTGAGCGCAAGGTTGTGGAGCTTGAAAAGGAAGCCCAATCTAATGGGTCTAACATTAGCCAGAGCCCAACGACCACCAAAAATAATGACATAGTAAAGTGCGATTGCAATCAACACGTGGGGGATCACAGAAAAGGGTACATCCGAGTTAAACTTATACTCGAAGGACTCAATATCGTATCTGAAGGCCTGGTACACAACGAAACGAAAAATAGGCCAGAGTGAGACACCAAAGGGTCTATCAATAGTAGGAAGACCAACATCAAGAGCTTGATTGAAACTCAGTGGGATTCCTTTAATAACTGCGCCCGCAGTCGCGTTAATATCCTCTACAATGTTAGTCATTTTTTATGTTTTTATCGCGACGCGAATGACTTATTCTTGGTAAGGCGAGGAGTAAATGTGAATTGTGGGTTGTGTTCGTGCTCAGGGAGATACAGGATGTGGTTGTGTTGTTTTTTTTTTCAGGTGTCCCCTGGCCCTCGCACAATGAAAAAACACTGACAATGCCGAAAACTACCGAAAAATGCGAATGGTGATCACATTGATAAATGAGGACATACAACGACATATAATATGCAGATAAAAAAGTTCCCTTTAAGAAGAAAGTGTATGAAAGAAAAAGCAATGCTAAAAAATTAATCTTTACTTAGAAATCAAGTTGGAACGAATAAAAATTGAAATATTAAATAAGTTAAATAAATAAGGTCTCAGTTTGAACGAGTTCGATCGATCGAGACAACATGCTGCACAATGCTGCAGAAATGAATGAATTAAATAAATAAATGACAAACTTTGGTCACATTGATCGAGAATCTAAGGTCTCTTTCATCTTCATCCAGACCATCCAGCGTCTGTAAAGTTCATCAAAGCTAAGTAATGTCATTTCCTTGGGCAGGCTATGCTTGAACACCGACAAGAAAGACCACATATCATCAACCGACATTCCCTGGTGATTTAGCGTTTCACGTAAAGCCGTATCAAATACACGCCATTGCAGCTCGGTCCAATCAACTATTTCGGTAGGAGGAGTTAGGGCTGTTTTGGGCTGAACAGCCAACCTTGACGTAGACGAAGGCCCTGCAGAACTCACGGGTCTAGTATCAAGCGGTGTCTGTGGGACTTGCAATTTAGGGACTCTTGACGGGTCGTCACGAGAGCTGCCATTCTCGGAAATGATATTGTGCAGCCCCGATGGTTCACTGGAGGAGACAGATGACTTCGAAGAAACACCATCTGTTAGTGCAGGTGAAGGTGTATTCGTATTCACGTTGTCGGAAGAAGCTGATGAGTGTGACCTGAATAAGTTAGATCGGTTGGATAATCTGGGGGTGGCAGTACGGCCGGTAGGAGGGTGTTTAACAACAGATGAAGAATTTATCTTGTTTGTGCGGAGATTCTTGAGTCTCTCGTGATACTGCGTGCTGGGGAAAACGCCTCCAGGAATATCATCTATGAGAGGAGATGGTGCCAGCTCATCACGGATCATAGGAACCTGTGCTGTGCTTGCACGCTGGGAAGATAATTGTTGATTCCCAGCGGAAACATCGTTGTCATTATTGTACAGACGAGAGTGAAGGTCACTGATGACTTTGTCGGTGACCCTCCCCTCAAATTCATTATTGGGCACCTTAGCTTCATGTCCCTGCGGTGATGTTGAGGCATTAGAGGCTCGATCATTCAGCGATCTACTGTATGCAATCATGCGCTCTACAATGTTTTCCATAGAAAGTACTTCACCGTTAGTTTCAGGGGTCAATTTAGCTTCAAGATGTGGAAATCTTTGTGCGAGCGAGGGGCTTGTAACAGGCTCAGTTTGTGAGTGAATATCACCAGATGGTACTTGTAATACAGGTATAGGCATATTGGCATGAATTTGCTCCGGTGTTGGCACAGCATTGGCAGGTGCGGCGGTTGCAGTGGATGTTAAGGGCTTACGCAAATTAGGTTTGTTCAGTAGCGGAACATGCATGGAATTGTTTCTAGTGGGAAAATTGGGGGATGATTCAGTGGTAGCTCTTGCAGGCGGGATGAGCTCAGGTTCTCTGATAACTAACCGTTCTGCATTCTGGGATATTATTTCTCGTTGTCTTCGTATGCCATCCTCTTTGTTTAACTGATGCGTAATGCCCACTCCTGCTGATGAGTTTTCAAAAGAAAACAATGGTCGGGGGAAATTTGCCGTGGGCTGGTTTTCTCGATCGGTGAATTGAAACCCTACAGAGCTAGCCCGAGATGATGAATCTGAATAAGCACGAGGAAGAGACTTTGTGAAGCTAGAGGCAGGTTCTCCATGGACAGTTGTTCTAGCCTTTTTTATCGGGCTATACTTATGCAGCATGCTCGAAACTCTCTTCATAGATTCGGCTAGTTTCCTTTCCGAATTTAAGTTATCCTCTTCATCCAAAACTGGCGTTATTGGAGTCGTGGAACGACTGCTACGTTTCGTGATATTAAACTGATTATTTGGGGGGATAGCGCGCATATTTCTAGTAGCATTGGATGCATTTGTACGCGGCTGGGAAATGAAGTCATCGGCTACGGAAACCTGACCCGGCTCAAGAATTCTCGTGTCCCTTCCTGGCTTCTGTGATACCATAGAAATATTGCAGCAGGTGACTATTTCAACTGGTTAGGCAATCGAATTATATTCCAGCGATAATTGACACCCCAGCGCTTCTCAATTTTATTTTTTTTTTTAAGTTGAGCTCGGACTGGTTGTTTTCACTTGCATCACTTGCTTAGTCATTTGATGCACATCGTCCGTGATTGCGTTTAGAGGATAAAGGGCATCAGCTTAATGCTGCGTTCACCTTACCCTTGCATATACGGTTGTGATGAAACATGCAAACAAAAACCACTCTTAGCCTGACACATGCCATCCAAAGCTCATTATGATACAGAGTAATGAGAATGAAACGTGCTTTATTTTACTAGAAACGATTGTTTTAAATTCAGTACGTGTAGTTAGAAATGTAATTAGCCTAAAACTGATCTTCGCTACTCAACATTCGATTCGATGATGTACTATTATTGTGTGTCTTCATCAATAGTCAAGGGGAACGCTTTAGAGAATTTAGGTAGAAAAAGCTTAAACAGAGAAGAAATCAATTTCGGAAAAATGAAAAAGAATGAGGAAAATAAAATTAGTAAAATTTTAACACTTAGATTTACTTTATACCTATTTTTTCTTGACATCCATCGTCATGCAGTTACATAATAACTATGACCGAGGAATGCGTGTTGCGTGCATACGCAGGTTCTAATCCATCACCGTCATGCATACACTCGCAGTTAAACGGTATGCTTAAGCGACAAATATTTAATAAAAGAATTGTTATGTAATAGATTTCACGTCTATTTGAGTTAAATATAAGTATATACATACTTGTACGGCTAGATAAGCTGATGGTAGCTATTTTTACTTCACCTCTTCTCGGATTTATTTGCACTATTGTTGGCTTGTTTTTCCCAAAAGTTGAGACTAACGACTTCATGGTGACCCTTCTCATTCTCAACGGCATAGAGTATGTCATGATTAGACTCGTGGAGAAATTTAATATTTTCACCCTGTATCACACGGACAAGTTCCGTATCCATGTTGCGTATCTCGATGAGAGAGTAGTCAAACGCAACCAAGAAAGGATATGCAAGTATAATATGCTGGGGGCTACATTCCCACTGAATAATCCAGTCTTGTCTCGAACGCCATCCGTTTCTATTAATGAAGAAGGAAAAGTCTGAATAATTTAGTAGGAACTCCTTACCGATTCGGTACAACGAAATAGGTTTCAATGATTCTCTCTTGATTACGAAATCTAACGAAGTATCGGCTGGATCAAGTAGAGATTCAAATTTTCCAGTTTCAAGATCAAGAAGCTCGAATCCTCGCGAACATCCAAGACACAGATGACTGCGTAAGAATGATAGCGAGAGCGTAGCTGACGGAATATCAATTGGCGGCTTTATCACTTTGAAGCCATCTGGCTGTGGTGATGCGCCAGTTAATAATCGACGTAGTGGTGGGCGCTTGGTGTTAGTGGTTGGGGGGGCAGCTGGTTCAAGAACCCGAATGGTAGAGGAGAGATTAGTTGACTTCACTACAGTTAGCAAAGTGCGACCTGCGCACTCATCGACCTTATAGAAAGTCACTTGGTTGGCAATTTGTTTAACTGATCGCTGACGGGCTGATAAGTCAAGATTTGATTCTATAAGGTCAAGCGAAAAGGTATACACATTACGGTCTGAGAGAATCAATACCAATCCATGCTTTTCAACTGCATCGATTTGCTGAACTGGTGCAGATGTAGGTAGCACCAATTTGAGGGTAGAACTTACAGGGTTTATACGTCCTTCGGAGTCCTGGTAAGACATTTGGGAAACATAAATACCACGTCCTGTACCAAAGAGAATACGCTTGCCACCATCAATGGATGCGGAACATTGTACAACTCCTGATCCAGTTGAAGTAGATGAAAAGAGCGTATGCTGAGCAAAGAAATTGAATGACGCCTTCTGTGCCTCCTGTTGCTTCAAAATGCTTTCAATCCAAGTTTTCCTTGCTTGGAAATTCTCTGCATACAATGTAACTTCATATCCTCGTCTTCCTAAATGCTGAAATGTAATAGGAAAAGTTATCTTGTCTTCAGTGTTTCGCGAAACGGTCGTTCGGATCATGTGGGTAGCTACTTTACGCTTGCCGATCTCATCTACTTCAGCGAGCTGGAGAAGCTGAAGAGGAATAGGCTTAGAATTAACCCTCAAGACCTCTCGACCATTACTTGAATCTTCTCCGGTAGGCGGTTCGACTGCAGCAGCGGCCGCCGCCGCCGCTGCGGCAGCCATGGTACTCATTCCCGTTGCCTTCTTGCGTTTTGCAAAAAGCAAGGCATTATCAAATAAATATATTTGCACATTTCCCTCACCGGGGGGAGGTCTCTTTTTCAAATGACCTTTAAATATCAATTGCCGCTTTGGATCCAACAAATGCAAGTCAACATATTCACCAGTTCGGAATGTCAGTGCCTGGTTTAGCTGATGGAGACTGAATCGGTTTTCTGCCTTACCAGATTCAGCGTTGACTTTGAACAAGAACTCTCTAATCTGAGAAACTGCAGTCAAGCAGTTAGAGTGATCAGGATTGGTCTCCTCCGTACGTTTCTGAATGGCATCGAGCAATAGAGGATAGCGGGCCAGCCGCGTTGTGGGTTTAGTAAGGTATCCATTTAATTCCAATTGCTGTGACTCTGGAGCTCTTTCAGTTTGCTGCACAAATCGAGCAAATGCAGGATTTAGTGCTCGCTCCTTTTCAAACTCATACTTAGCGTACATTTGTTGGGCACCGTAAGTCACAAATGGTTCGAAACGGGGCACGAACTCAAGGACGACATCAGCAATTTGATTGACCACTGGGGCTTGCTGTTGACGACGAGTAAGCGCCTCCGCAAATTTGAGATTCACTGCATGCACCTCAAGTACATTAAGGAAGACCATACGGATAAATTTATCGCGCCTCTGTTCTGGTCCTAAAACATTAGATTGCCTCAGAGGTTTGATCCAAGATTCACGGATATATTCCAGGGACTTCACAAACTCGCGTTCAGTGTAGACCAATTCAGCAATGGCTTCCTGACGTTTTTGTTCACGAGGCTCTGTAGCCTCCACGATTTCCGGGGCAACATTACGTATCCATAGCTTTTCAGCGGACTCCTCAGCATCAGTAAGTGAAATTGAAGGGTCCTGTTGGCTGGATCCTAACAGACCAGGGTCTAGTTTCATGTTCAGTCTAGCTTGCTGTTCTAATCGACGAGGGCACGAGATCGAGTAACACAATCGGTTTCTACTACACGTAGGTGAATAACATTCCGAAAGCAAAGTGAATACACCATTAGGTTCTGGAACACTATCGCTTTGTTCGTCAAAAGTCGTAAATTGATAGATTTCATTATGAGAGTCTCTTAATCGATTATCATAGGTGACATCATGGAACAACTTTTGAGCATCCAACGATCTTCCCAAGAGTAATGCCAAATTTCGATCCGGAGTTTTGATGATATAGGCAATGACATCAACAGCCTCTGCACCAGTAAATGCATTTTTGTACGAAAGTTCGTTTTTAACACGATCACCTAATACCAAAGACATTCTTTCACGGAACTTTTGTGATACTCTCCCCAACAAAGCAGGATACACTAAAGGATCACGATGAGAGCTACTGATTACGGCTGACCTTCCACTCGTTGAGCTGATCGTTGCACTACTACTTTTGCGACTAGGCTGAGCTCTGCTCCATTCATCATCATGAAAATTGGACATCATTGATTCTGAGGAATGGCCTCCAGAATGCATGCTGCCCGAAGAACCCGGTAAGTGATATGAGCCAGCAACACCTCCATAACCCCCACCAGCGTTTCCAGAAGTGCCGATTGTGGAAGCACCTTGGGAAAACGCACCCAAATCTGATCGAGTGGGGATAGTGCGACCACCCTTGGTTACCGGTTTACGACCAACGATTGTGGCTGATGCTGACCTCTGCATAACTACTTGTTTTTTTAAGCCTGATAATACTTGACTAACAGATCTTGTCATTCCGTGATCTTCTGACCGACGCGAAAGATCTACCGCAGAACGAGATACGTCTGGTATAGTTTGGGGTTGTGTTGGTGGATATGTTGGTGGGTACGCAGGTGCTGTGTTTACCGATGTATGCGCTGAGGAGTAAGCCTGACCATGTACCTCTGGAGCTCTACCAATATTTGCAGCAGCACTAACTGACCTTCGAGCAACATTCGGCATGGATTGAGATGATTGTAACTTGGGAGCCATGGAATCAACACTGGCCATACTAGCTACACTTCCGGATCGAGGCTGTGTACCGGGTATAAAACCATTATAAGCCACATGAGGATTCGGAGTTTCATGATTTTGTGAGTTCTGCGAAATTACTGGTATTCTTCCTGGCGGTGGAGGTCTTCCAAAAATATCGGTAAATGCCTTATAGGGGTCATCAACAACGCTAGCGTCGCCATGGTAATAGTTATGACTTTGGGACATAAAAACAAATTTAATTCTAGGCCCCAGTGACAAAACTGAAGCGAGAAGACTTGAACGACGGGGCCTTTAACTAGTTCAAACGGTTCTTGTCAAAACAAGGTACCTTTTACCGACTGCGCACTCTCTTACCAGGGAGATGATGAGCACAATGTATATCATACGGTTAGGGCAGGGATAGGTTAAAGGCGAACGGTTTTTTTCCTGTCTTGTCCAGTCAAAAGGTCATAAAGCGAAGGCGGGTAACTATAGTAATAGCGCAAAGACAAATATCAGATGAGACATAGATGAAAATTTTTCAGCATATTTTTTGATTTATCTTTTGTTTCATTGTTTTTTCCTTATTTATGTATTCGCATTTGCTATTTATGGGTTCATGCGTATATGGATAACCGTATGATGGAGCAGCTTGTCTCCTACTCCGCAGGCTATTTGCATGCAGCAGCAGTAAAAGTAGCGGTAGTGATAGTGTAAACTTCTGTTTAGGATAAAATTTCATGCAATTGATTGTTTTATTATGGATATATATATGTAGTGCGGTCTCGTGGGATTCTGTGCCAGTTCATATTCCGCAATACGTCATTGACCATGCACCGTTAGTTTATCTATATTCTGAAGAATTGTACTTCCCTGGATCCATTGAAGAGTATCTAAGTCATTTCATGGTTTCATCTGCGACATATAATCTTACTGACCCCATTGTTTTGTCTAATTTGACTAAATCTGGTCAAATTGTCAGAGATATTATGGGTAACACTAATGAAGAGCTATATTTGACCTGTAGAGAACAATGGGACCCCGCACCAGGTCCAGAATGGCTCACTAAATGGCAAAATAACCAGCCCAATCTTTGGAATGGAAAAATTGGAAATGCTATGGCAACTTTAATTGTTGTCGATAAGCCTGACCTCGGTGTTGTTGATGCATTCTGGTTTTATTTTTATCCATTCAATCTTGGGCCCTTCGTTATGGGTAGAGGCCCATTTGGCAACCATCTAGGTGATTGGGAACACTCTTTAGTCCGGTTCGATCGTAAAACTCATGAACCGCTGCTGGTGTGGATGTCAGCTCATGGCGGTGGAACTGCTTACTCGTGGGATTCTTTGCTTAGGCACGATCTATATGACGGTACCCGACCAATAATATATTCAGCTCGAGGTACTCATGCACAATATACTAGTAGTGGTAGACACCCCCACGATCTACCTTGGCATATGTTATCTGATTATACTGATCAGGGAAGCCTTTGGGATCCTGTACAGAATCACCTAGCTTATAAATATGATATAGGGAGATCCAAGATCTCTCCTGGAAATGGATCACATCCTCTTCGGGAATTGAATTTTGGTGATTGGTTACTGTTTGACGGACACTGGGGGAACAAGGAATTATCGAAGTATGATGTCCGTCAACAGTGGTCACCTTTTGAATGGAGGCTTATTGATGGTCCATTGGGACCAATTTTCAAAAACCTCGGGCGTCATGCACCTTGTGAGCGATCTAAATGGTGGAACTTGGCTCATTCATGTCGAGTTCATAATCAGGTTACCGCTGGTGAAGGGTTCGATGCAAATGCATCTGGATGCAATGCAATCTTAGTTCACGTACCCTATCTGATAAGACCCTTGGTCCAATTCATAACGTCAGGTGGATGGCTTTGCTTTTGGATAGATCGAATGTTCAGCTGAGATACAACCAGTAAATCTACAGAGTGTGATAAAAATTAAAAATAAGTTTTCAAATATATTTATTGATGATAGCTATGATATGTATATAGCTATGATATGTATATAGCTATTTTTTTATTTGCCTTGAAGATCAGTAATCAATGGCTACTCTCAGTGGCAATTGAATTCACCATAAGGTGGTAATGCCCAAAAAAAAACGTGCCTGGAACCGAGATGATCAATTTACATTATGAGCCCGATCGATCGCTTCAATTATAGCATATCGAGTAACAAATAAATTAAAAATAAATTATTCTCAATTCGACTCTATTCCTTCTCTCTCTATCCAGGATTTGCTTTTTCTTACAGCAATTTCGAGGATAATCTTCATATACAATCTCAATTCTCGTGCGGCATTGCAAGTTTACCCACTAAACCTCCTAAAAGCGGATTTTTGATCTTATCCGAGCCCTACCATAGGGTTGTAGGTCCCCACACCAAGCTGGCGCGGTTAATTTTATTTCACTTTGCTGATCACATGAAGTCTACGCCACTGGATATGGCATAATCCTGGGGAGAAACCCTATCTTAGAAGATATTGCATATACTAATATTAGGGGAACGAGAAGCACAGTGTGCGTTTTAGGTAGTAGCAGAGGGAGGAAAAGCCTAAGGCTTGATAACTTGAATAACATACAAAAGGAACAGATTTATTGATAAGCGTCTAACAGTTCCCTGTTTGATATCAGAGTAAGTTGTTCCTCAATTATCATTGTTCAACCTGCCGCTTTCAATGTCTATGATGTCAATACCACCTAGTCCTCCCGCAGAGAGTATATTTCTAGAGTCTGCTCTAGCAATGGAGACTGCTGCCCGAGTTTTGCGAACTCAGGGAGCAGCAATCACCGCTTTGAGTGAAAATTTCTCCAAAACTGGGTACCTGGATGGGCCCGGGGCTCTGTTCTGTCACTCCTTAAGTTTGATGCGACAAATTGTGCTCTCGGGTGGCAAGATCGTTGTCAGTGGGATGGGCAAATCTCATAAAATTGGCAGTAAATTGGTAGCAACATTGCATTCCTTCGGTATTGCCTCGGCAGCCCTTCATCCTAGCGATGCACTGCATGGTGATGTTGGTCTTGTAAAGTCCAATGATATAATTGTTCTTATCTCAGCATCCGGGAATTCACCTGAGTTATCGGCACTTATGAGACATCTCCCCGAGGGTCTTCCATCGATATGTCTAACCTGTAATGAAAACTCCCCACTGGCTCAGGCCTCGACGGGAATAATAGCTGCTCCGGTAGATAATTCCCACCGTGAACAAGCTATATACGGTTTACCTGCTCCAACAATTACTACAACTCTTTGTTTAGCAATTGGTGATGCGATGTGTATAGCTTTACATGAGAGTTTGGAACAGGATCATAAGCGGAGGCAAGCTAACTTCAAGAGATGGCACCCTGGCGGAGCCATTGGAATAGCTAATGGAGTTAGTGATGTAGCCACTGATGAAATGGCAATTTTACCTTGGACCTCTGTTCCAAAACTCAGCAGTCCACTTAATGAATGTAACGAATTAGATTTGTGGAGATCCGTGGCACTCTCTCCATTTATTGTAGCTGGTGACATTGTCTATAAGTCTACCGATGTTATGAGAGCATTGGAGGCCAAAACTAATCTGATAGCTCTACAGGGTCAGTCACTAATTCTGGCGCCATCCTCCCGTGGTAACGGATTATGTGTTTTCCGGAACAATGATAACTTACCCACAGGTATCGTTTGGGACTGAATCATGATGATTTTGTTACCAATATAATGTTTTAAGGTGCTGATTCTGTTTTCCGCTTTGGCTTGCCTACCTGGTCTAAGTTCCGTTTGATGTTTTGTGCAGACACACACAGTGGATAAAGTGACTCTTGTTTCTTTCACGATTTATGTAAACATATTTTGTTCTTATTATTATTATTTTTGTTGTTGTTGTTGTTGTTCTCAGAAATAAATTATCTTATCTTATTTATAATTCCTCAGCTAATCTGTCGAGCAAAGTTTTCTGCTGCATCTTCAAATCCTCAAAGGAAACGACTGTATCTTGATGCTGGAGCCATTGAGAGTCGCTTGGCGCTAAAGCTAGAGCATTATTGCAAATTGTATAAAGCTCGGCTTTGCGTGCATTATCCATACTAGTGTCCGATATGATTTGATTATACACAACTTGAGCAGCACCAACAAAGTCATCACGTTCCACATGCCATGCGTACCTCAAGGTATATGCTGGAACAGTTGCAAATGATCGTGCAGACTCTAAAACTTTATGAAGATACTGAGCAAACCCTATGAAGGGATAAGTGACAACAAGTGTGCGAGCATCCTCACTGCTATTTAGCGCTGTAGTTGTGATCAATGCACTTAGTCGTTTTTCAAGTAGCTCACGACTTGATTGGTCTAGATATGTGTTTCTCGCAAACCGTCGAGTCAATGCAGTGTAAGCAGAAGACACATTTCCAATCTCAAGACTGATTTCAAATAAGAATTCATGTACCTGATCAGTCATCTCGTCACCCTCAGATAATAAACTCTCGCTATATTGGAGTGATTTAAAGGCCGCGTCTACAGCATGTATGGAGTGAGCGTACTTAGCAAGCTGATAGAACCATGCAGCTTGAGTTTTAGGTTGCGGGCCAAATCCTTCCGAGGGCCAAGCCTTCGAAATAGATACTTTTTGAGCTATCGCCAACCCATCATCTTCTGCACCATTTGCCAAAGCAGCTAACCCCTTTAAAACAAATAATAAGTTGCTAGGTGAGCACCAACGACTGGCATTGTCGAAAATAAACAGGAGATCAGGGTCTACCTCTCGGTGTGGTGGAAGGAGGAGCATCAGATGAGGTAGCTCTTCCAACGAGAATATGAGCTCTCGAGCTAACGTAACTCCGTATATGTCGAGTACAACTGAGGAATCCGATAATTTGAGATTCTTCCGTCCCAAAGTTTTGATAAACTCGAATTTCCGGAGACATGAAAACAGACTGTTCAATAGTATTGAGCTATCATCGCTCTCTATCCAACCTTCCACAAGTCCAATGATTGCTAAATGAGCAATCAGACGGAAGTTTCTGGCCTGTGTGACAGAGAAGTTGTAAACGAGGCTTACAACTGCATATTCCCCAAGGTTACTAAGATTAGTCTTCGTGCCTTCTTGATCGTTAACCTTGGCTTTTGGGGAGAATTTGCTTAAGTATGTATGAATGGCGGAGGGAACTTGCCTACCGATAGTACGCCCCATATCATTGAGCAGCTTTTGATCTAGGCTACTTCTCAAAAGATCACACACCGTTTCCACTCGATCTAAAAGCAACCGAGAAGATAAAAGAATTTCAGTAGTCTTGGTAATGGAACTTTCTGGTGTAGCTCCAAGTAGCCTCTCCGCAACCTCCAGGACGCAAATTTGTGAGCTATCCTTAGACACATTATCTATTTCATCAACACAGACTAAAGCTACATCAGCTACGCGAAGGGCCCATAAGAACATTTCTCCCGATGTTGATGAAGCAGGTGCTATACTAAGAAGTTCAGATCCTTTCGCTTCAACTTCTTTACACAATGTATCTAGACGAAGCCACTGAGTCTTCTTGTCTGTTCCTGCATAACTAGCAAGATTTTCTAGTTGCTCATCAAGCGACTGCAGGATCATCGTACGATTTCCGCTCTCCTCTTCGTCAACAGATTTTTCACCCTCATTCAGCAAATGACTTAGAACCATCTTGAGGACTTGTGGTGTAGTTTCGGCAATACGACTCTTAAGTTTACTTAGCGACACGTCATTTGGAATGTCGAGTAGTTGTGAATGATCGTATCCACTGATTTTTTGCGAGTTTTCAGTACTGAGATTCCAGATTTCTCCACTGAGGTTCTTTTTCAAAGCCACTATAGCACGAGATTTGTCCACTACGCTAACATTACTAACAAACCAGTCATGCAAATGAGTTGGTATCGAAATGCTAGAAATAAATGACAACTTTTGGTCAGACCCCAAGGTATATAGCTTAATCTCTTCCGGCCATGATACAGCTACAGCTCCAGAAGATTTACCGTAATCAATAAACTGTGAGGTTGATAATCGGAAGTGACTTTTTGGTTGGTCATTTTTTAAGCACTGCGTACAGGTGTTGTCCGCCAGTGACCATACCCGCACCGAGTTATTTACGGAGTACGTGATAACATTCTGTTCTACAACTTTAAGAGATGAGACAGCATTAACTGAAAGATGAGGATGACCCGGAACTTTATCATCAACACTCTTAAAAATCCAGGAAAGTCCGGATGCTTTGGTATCAGTGCAACTCGGATCCGAGAAATTAGAGACTGTTGGCGAATCCAGAGCATTATTTCTATCTAGTCTCAGTAATTTTCCATCACTCAGACTCACCACTAGAATATTCTCATTAACGGCGGCGAGAATTCGGGGTGCAATTAAGTCGAAAGAGTAAGGCCGAGAAATTTTGCTCTGAACTGTGTTTAAAGGATCATCAGAGTATAACCAACGGTGTGGTATTACAATAGTACAGAGGTGTCCAGAAACGGTGATAAAATCCAGTAAAAACCCATTTTCAGATCTTTCACTGATCGTCAAACAACTGGGAATGATGGGAAACGGTACAGAAACTCGGATCTGGGATCCACGTCCATTCAATCGATTCGCATCAAGTTCAAGAGGTAGTAAATCAATGCTTTGACCATGACATACGATCTTCCAGCTAATACTAATCGATTTACCATGGAATACACTACCCTCTGAGCCAAACTTACTGGGTACGGAATACAAGTCACTGTAAGTCGCTGTGTCTTGTTTATTTGCATATCCGAGACCTTCAAACCCTGGAAACTTAATTTCCTTCACGGGGAGGTCCAACGGAATCACAACTTCCATTTTCACAGATGGCACTTTTAAGTATCAAAACGAATGTTTGTTGTTTTTGAGGGTACGGGGACTGCATTCTGAAAGAAGCGGACGCGATAAAATTATAGTTAGAAATATGTTTTCTCCTATGTAATAAATGAATTTAAATTGATTAATTATCCCAGGTTAAGTGTATTTCCTGATCCCCTGGCAACTGATTCAGTGAAATCATCCCAATTGCGTGCTCTCATTGTCATTTCATCAGCATTGTCATTGTTATCTTCATTCATCTCAGAGTTACTCTCAATGTTTAATTTAGGTGGGATTGAACCAGCCAGTTCTTTTTCAATCAATTCCTCCATGGTGACAGTAGGCAGGAATTGGCCTGTGCCAAAGACATTTTTCTGCATTAACTTGCGTTGTTCGTCACTGGAAACTACTATAAATGGTTTTTTCACTTTTCCCTTAGGTCCCAGTAACGTGGAACTACCGGGTTCCACAACCTTTGACATGTCCTTTCTTCCTCCTTGCATGTTTTCTTTGTAGTGTTTTTCACGCAAATCATCAAATGATGTTTGGCGAACTTTATCTGGTGGGTTCAATACTGCCGCCACAAAGTCCCCTAGATCACGAGCGGCCAGCCATGGAATCTCTTGCTCACGTAAATAATCACTGGCTGACTGGACTGGATTGAAAATCATACCAGACAACAGTGTGATTTCATCATATGCATTAAGCACACTAATGTAAGACTGGCGAGCATTAAGATAGAGTCTCATCAGTTCCATATCCCTAAATCTCTCTTCGTCCGTAATTGGTACTTGCTGCAAGGCCTGTTTCATTTCCTCGTACTGGGTCTCCAGACTACGGATCTGTCTCATGTTCTTGATCTTTTTCTGCCGATCCCCCAATTCCTCGTTCCTTATTGTCTCAACATTTCTCAAATCGAAACGACCCTTAATTCCATACGGAAGAGTTGCACGAACCAGTGTAGGGATCTTTAAAAAACTCTGGAAGCAATTGTAGTTAGTGATGTGTGTCAGGAATTCTAAATGTCTTCTTGCAGCTAATCGAATAATAATTAAACGCATGCTTGCTGTCTGTCTAGATGAATCAACGGGAGTCTTCTCCAGAAGTCTAGCGACGTAATAATTTATATTCATATACTTCAGATCGGTGGTGGTAACATCGTCCACTGATTCATTGGAGCTGAATAAATTCACAGCCTCAGCTTTCTGAAGTAACAGACAAAACAGATATAAACATTCACCGTGAATGTAACGATACTCTTTACTAAGGTGATGATGGCCGCAGTTATCTAGCATGTTGAAATGACCGATTGTACGAGCAAAAAGACTAGGTAATGGCTCATTAACGATTTTGTCATTGTTGAACAAAGCCTTTCTGGCATATTCATATTCCTCGAGCATAGAAGACGTTATGACTGTTGCTTATTTATCAAGATGGTTACCTGAGCATTAATCCCTGCCCACACTAACGCCTGATGAGTTACTAATAATGGTTATCTATGAAAATAGAAATACTTTATTTAGTTAATCTAGCTCATTTGAATTTTTTTGCCTCCCTCCTCATGACTGCTGATCTGCAAGCGTATTAATATTCCATCATTCTCGTTAAAAATTTATGGCAACATGATTTTCCCCTCTTATATATGCATGTTATCTCAAAAACACTGAACGTTGGAGCTACCGTAATAATCAAACTTTAAATATAAATTAAATAATATTAATAAAAAAACACTGAAAATATTTTTACTCCTTCATAATTCCATTTTAGTTACCAAAATCTACATTCGTTCATATATATTTTTTTAATCCACTCTTGGTGGCGGGGCTACCGCTTTCGAGATTCAGCCTGACAATATTGAGTACCCCGAAACGTCACTTGCATGCATGGCAATCAAAGATCTCAACTAGGGTTCTACTGCCATTTCCCGCTTGAAGCGGTCGAATGTGGAATAGGGTTCCTGATAGGGCTAGCGCTTTTATATCAGACAAGTCCACTTTCTCTTCCTTTACCATTTTATTCTTCGTAGTTTAAAATTTCTTAGTCTTTTTTAAAAAATGCGAATCACTCAGATTTCTAGTGTATTGCTACTTGCTGCTTCTGTTCAGTGTGGTATTATCGATACCATCGAGGATGCCATTGCTGGACTTACTGCCCCCTTCAGCCCCGCTGACGAGCATTTGCGTGGTATCAACTCTGCCACTCATGATTTGCTCAATCAATTGTCTTCCAAGGCTAACGGTCTTCTTGGTAAAGTGCCCTCTGATGCTCTTAGCGCCTGGCGTACAGTTATTGATGAGGTTCCCAACGGTGCTGAACATCTCGAGCGTGAGATGCTGAAGATAATTGCCAAAAACTCTCCCAACAAGAAGTCTAAGGCTTTTAGCCGTGGCAAAAACATGCTTCCTTCTAAGGAGGGTTTTGACTACCTTGTTGCAGACCAGAAGTTCCCCGGCGTACAACTCCGTGTGAAGTCTCCCAATGATCTCGGTATTGATGATGTTAAACAATACGCTGGTTACATTGATATAGAAGAGGAAGACAAGCACTTCTTTTTCTGGTTCTTTGAGGCTCGCAACAAGCCTAAGGATGCTCCTGTGATCTTGTGGCTCAATGGCGGTCCGGGCTGCTCCTCCATGACCGGATTGTTCTTCGAGTTAGGTCCTTCCACAATTGGTCCTGATTTGAAACCGGTTACCCGTGAATATGCCTGGAACAACCATGCCAACGTAATCTTTTTGGACCAACCAGTCAACACTGGATACTCTTACTCTACTACAGAGAATGTCAAGGACACCGTGACTGCCGGTAAGGATGTATACGCTTTCCTTGAGTTGTTCTTCAAGCAGTTCCCTGAGTACACCGGTCGTGATTTCCACATCGCTGGTGAGTCGTACGCTGGCCACTACATCCCCGTATTTGGCGCAGAGATTGCTAGTCATGAAGATCGCAGCTTCAATCTTACCTCTTTGCTTATTGGTAATGGACTCATCGATCCGCTTCGTCAGTACGACTACTATGAGCCCCAGGCTTGTGGTGGCGGTGAGTATGATGCTGTTCTCGATGAAGAGGAGTGTCAGGGAATGCTGGATGCTCAGCCTCGCTGCAATGCTCTTATTGAGAGCTGCTATGCTTCAGAGTCGGCATTTATTTGTGTACCTGCCTCTATCTACTGCAACAATGCTATGATGGGTCCCTACCAGAAGACCGGTCTTAACGTGTATGATATCCGTGAGCCGTGTGGTGACTCTAGTGATGGCTTGTGCTACCCTCAGCTTAACTGGATTGATGAGTTCTTGAATGCTGAGGAGACTCGTGAGGCATTGGGAGTCACTGAAGTTGAGAAGTTTCAGTCTTGCAACTTCGACGTCAACGGTGGTTTCTTGTTCAACGGTGACTGGATGATGCCCTACTACCAGAATGTTGCTGATTTGTTGGAGAAGGGTATTCCTATCTTGGACTATGCTGGTTTGGCCGATTTCATCTGCAATGCTTTGGGAACTAATGCCTTTGCTGAGCAGCTTGAGTGGAGTGGACATGAGAGTTTCGCTGCTGCTCCAGTTAAATCATGGAAGTTGAAGGATGGTACATATGCTGGTCGTAAGCGTAACTACAAGCACTTTACCAGCTTGCAGATCTTCGAGGCTGGCCATATGGCCCCTTATGATCAGCCTGAGGCTTTACATGAGATGGTTAATGAATGGATCAAGGGTAACTACGCTCTAGACCACTAAATCTGCAATCACCAGTAACTTACAAATAAATAAATATAAATCATAACATAATAGCTGTCTACACACCAGTGAATTTCTAATGTTTATCTTACTTACGTTAGCTGAGGATACTCCCTTAGTTGAGTAAGTTCGTACTGTTTCAGAATATTGGGCTGCAGATGACATTTTACTTCTCTTTCCATAGGCAGATTCCATCTTGGTTTCATTCCATTGAGTGCCCATGCTGCCTGGAGAGCAGCACCCCGAGCCACATATTCAGTAGGAACTGGAACAATAATAGTATCGACATCAAACACAGTAGATGCAATCTCCTGTACAGCACGGTTAATTGAGGCACCACCAATTAACAGTACTCGCCGCTTTCTCTCTATGGTGGTATGAGACGAACTATTGATGGCGTTGATGGCCTGAGCCATGCTACACACTAGACTCTCTACAGACGCTCGGGCCAGATTCTCCGGGGTTGAATTAGCAAGTGTCATATTATGCAATGATGCTGAAGCAGTAGGTAGATTCGGTGTTCGTTCTCCTTCAAAGTAGGGAAGCAGAACCAGTCCACCAGATCCAGGTTCAGCAGCGAGAGCTAGTGGGGATATTCCCGCCGGTCCATCAGGTAATCTCAATAACTTTGCAGCAGCCTCAAGGACTCTTGCACCGTTAAGAGTACATACTAGTGGCAGATGAGTTCCTGCGGCACTAGAGAATCCAGCTACAACACCACTAGGGTCACCATCACCCAAACTTTGTTCCACGGGTGAAAATACAGCACCAGAAGTGCCTAAACTTACTACAACGTCTGAAGTAGTAACTCCAAGTCCTAGTGCACCTCCTGCATTATCTCCTGTTCCAGGTCCTACTACAAGCTCCCCATCAGTAGAACCTGCAGGGCAATTTGCTGTCTTCCCTGCTATCATATGGGGCTCGAGAACTCGGGGTACAATCACGGTATCATTAGTCAAATCTGTGTCTTTTTTGTTGCCAGCAACTCTCATAGGTCTCCCTAATGCATGCTTGAATAGCTCAGGAACATATTGGCCGGACTCCCCAGACCAGTAAGCGGTACCACTAGCATCACTACGGTCAGTAACTAGGGCCTCTAAATTAGGATTATGAGGTCCGTATCCCAATAATCGCCATGTTAACCAATCATGAGGGAGTGCAACAGCAGCTACTTTAGCAGCATTTTCAGGCTCATGGTCCCTTAGCCATCGTAGTTTACTGGCCGTAAAAGAGGCTACTGGTACAATTCCTACCCGCTTTGCATATACTTCGGGGCCACCAATCTCTTTAATGAGGTCTACAGCACTGGAGGCAGATCTATTGTCATTCCACAGTAGTGCCGGTCGGATGACTGTACCATTGGCATCAATAGCAACAAGTCCATGCTGTTGGCCAGAGACTGAGATGGCTGAGACATCTCTAATACCTCCTGCATTATCTATACTCTCAATTAATGCATTCCACCAATATTCAGGATTAATCTCCGTGCCAGGGGGATGAGGAGCTCTTCCTTGCCTGATAGTTTGGCCAGAATCAGCGTCTATAATTACAATTTTACAACCTTGTGTGGAAGAATCAATTCCTGCAACTAAAGGCATATATTTAGAAAAGTTTGTTTTTTTATTTTATTTTATGTTTTTATGCTCCGGTTTGGCGAAATTTCACGAATGTAGTGGATGTCGATGTGAATGAATGGAAAAACCAGGGTACGGAATATGTCAGGAAGCATTATCCAGGCGATGAATTATCCATGCTGAAACTGACGATATGGTGTAATTATAATCCAGTAAAGTAAAGTGACTTTTACTGATTAGTTACGTGATACCTCAATGCGCTAATTAATCGACAGTTTCAGGATAAACAAATAAAGGGGGCAGGGGGGCTCTTATCATGAAGTGAAAACAGTGATAAAAGATAAATATATATTACTCTACCATATAGTTCATTGTTAGCTTCAAATAAATAATGTTTTTCTTATCTAGATATATATCCTAGAAATGCAATTAAATTGTCGGTTTCTGAATCCTATTGCAAGTGCTCTAGATTCAGTAATTTCTTATCTTAAGCATAGTGAGAGTCAAGGGGAACACAGCTACTGCTACGCGAAGAGACAAGACTGGGTTTTACGTGAGGGACCTCGGGTCGCCACCAGGCACGCTGGTGAATGCAAGCATTGGGGCAGCAGCCACAATTAAGGTGATGAGTAGTATCAGTGGTCTTATCCTGCATAATTAAAGATGGTGCAACATCTGGAACACTAGGAGCACTGACCTTCTGGGGAGAAGGAATATATAACTCGTCAAGAGCAGCATGTAAACGACTTGAATCCATTGTGATTTAATGTATTATGTGTGTGGGGGGGTGGGGGAGAGATATAATTGAATCTAAGGGATTAGTTTGTGATTGATCACTTATATTTATATTTATTTTTAAATTATGATATGGCTGGAAATCAAGGGTAAGGGCTAAAATTCTGTTCCCGAATTGTGCATGATCATATCAGACATTTTTTACATTTGCGCATGGTAAGAGCATTAAGTCACGTAAAAATGTATTATATCAAAATTTATAAAAACCACATTTTGATTTAAGTATATTCAACACTAATTGACAACATTTAAAAATTTTCCGGACTAGTTACGGCTATATCTGTAGCTATCTCTTAAAATACGCCCTTACCCATGCTTGTGGCTGGACCAAATGTAGATGTATTGATAAAATCATAATACAGTACATTTTTTTGTGAAATAAAAAACATTCCTTATAAAGTTTACATTTAATTTCCCCTATTAACTTTTTATATCAATTTTCAATCATTGGAAGAACCATAATTCTTATCAGCGAGTATTATCTGCGCAAGGAAGAATTTTGTTGACAAGGTACACATTATGTCACGTGTCATTTTTTCATACGCATTTTGAACCTCTTACGCGACCAGGCTTTTAACCCGCATTTCTTTTTTTAGAACATCACACTGAGAAATGAATTGAATCAACACCAGATATTAAATATAGAGATGAACAATTATATCAATAGAGAGATAATTTTTTATTTATTAGTATATCAAATTTTATATCAGTTAAAGGTAGCAACGACACTACATGATTTTCAAAGGAAATCGTGAAAGATGAATGTTCTAGAGTTAGAAATAGACTAAACAGCAAGAATGAGGCCAAATGCATATATAAAAAAGAAGAATAACATAATTGTCACATTATAGACGGTGGTATGCACGCGTTTCCCGACTTGCTCCATTCGGCTTCCCCACATGCCCTTGCCCTCGAAGCGTGAACTTGCGTGCAGTTAATAAGTTTCAGAAACTAACAATATATCTTATGTGAGATAAATGTATTACTTTATGATCATTGAGCAAAACTATCTAATTAAGGTTAGTAAACACAATTGATATTTGCTTAGAACGTGCGTATAAAATCACATTTGATTGAAAATGCAGAAAAAACCCAGTCTGTCAAAAATGCAGTCCTTAAAGAGTTTTACAGCTAAATACGAGAGCAGAATACTCCTCTAGCCTGAATTACATTTTCAAAACTTGAATAATTCGATAAATTTAAAGTTATCAATCTTAGCTGATAACATGCACGTGACCGTACAGTTCTCTCATTCCACATGTTGGAATGGCTGTAAGCTACCAGTGACCCAACAACAAGCAGTTTGAATTGACAATACAAGGCTGCTGTCTATTTTTTTTGTAAAAAGTCATTTTCCAAGCTAATAGATGTCCCAGACTTCCTCACCTACCCATAAAGTTCTTCTCATGGGCCTTCGAAGAGGAGGCAAATCCTCAATTCGACAAGTCATATTCCACAATATGCAGCCAATAGAAACCCTTTATCTGGAATCAACTACTAAAACTACTTCAGAAGTTCTTGACTCTATCGTGAACGTGGTCATTGAGGAAGTACCAGGGCAGCATGATGTCATGAATACCGATTTTGACTTCAGTAAGGTTTTTAAAGATGCCAGTAGTGTAGTCTATGTTATTGATAGTCAGGATGAGTATTTAATCGCCTTACAAAATGTAGTTCAGGTAGTTGAACAAGGTTACAAGGTGAATCCTGCTATTCATTTTGAGGTTCTTGTGCATAAAGTAGACGGTTTAAATGAGGATTTCCGATTGGACACGAAACGAGACATCATTCAACGAATCAACGATGATCTAGTTGATATGGGTACATATAATGCGGACATCACCTTCCATATGACCAGCATTTTCGATCAGAGCATAATTGAAGCGTTTAGTCGCATTTTCCAGAAACTTGTTCCCGAATTTAGTTTCTTGACCCAACTTTTAGATCTGTTCTGTGTAAAAACTGGTATTGAAAAGGCCTTCTTGTTCGATGCCAGCTCTAAAATCTATTTGGCCACAGATTCATCACCTGTGGATGCTGAAATATATCAAGTATGTTCTGACTTTATAGATGTAAGCATTGATCTCGGTGATCTATATCAGAAAAGTAGCGTGTCAAATAATGAAAATCGTAAGGAATTTTCCATGTCAAAACTACAGAATGGAACGGTCATCTGTCTTGCCCATATGTTTAAGGGTACTGTTCTTGTGGGACTTTCCACCAATGAAGCATCTACTAATACTGTATTGACCGAGTTCAACATGGATATATTTCGAGATGGGATCAAAAAAATGTACGGCTAGGAAGTTATATATTATATTATTTAAGCATATTTATCGAAATCCGCCAGTTACGGCGGTATAACACCCTTGCCCTGGTAATGGCTGATCTTCTATGTATCGGGTTTCCTATCAATTTGAGCTCAATAAAGGCGAACTCAACTGAGAAGCAACTGGTTTTGAATAATCGTGGCTTGACGGTTTTTAGATTAAGATGTTCTATTGAGATCTTAGATCACAGATTGGAAAAGAAGCAGCATTATTCAGCATTACTCAGCATTATTCAGCACTATGCGAAAAGTACCTTTTTGCCTGTCCCGAAGGTGGACGGTGGCGGTAATAACGATCGATTAAAGCAGATTCCGGTATATTGGACTATAAAGTAGATAAAAATGTTGATTTAATCTTATTCATTGTTAAAATTAATAATTTTCATTTGCTCTTTTATATATTCCTCTTGTTTATGTATTCTTGCCTTGATCTTATCAGGTGGTAGTCGATACTATCGGAATTAGGGTCAGACTCACAACCGTTCAATCGTCTGGCTTAGTAAAAGTGTAATCTGAATAAGCTAGCTGCATTAATTGCGCAGCTTAATTAGGGTTTAAACTTCAATTCCCAACCTCCGCTGCAAGAATCGTTGATCTGGTTATCATTGACTATTACTGATAATGGCAGTTCCCGCAAACGTACACAAAGCAGGCTATGGCTTGATGAACTTCACTTGGGTAGCATCCCGCAAGGTTACTCCGGAACAGTTCAATACTACCTTTAAAACTGTTCTAGACAAGGGTAAGTTCTCAAAATCGAATCCGTTGTTTGTCAATGGTGGCGAATTTTACGGTATTCCTGATCGTCATGAAGGATTGAAGCTGATTGGTGGTTTCTTCGGAGCGTATCCTGAATATGCAGATTCCATCTATTTGAGTATCAAGGGTGGTACTACTGATCAATGGGGTCCGGACACGAGTACAGAGAACTTGAACAAGACCATTGAAGCCATTGATAAGTATTTAAAACCGCTTTATGATGCCCGCAAGGAGCTTCCAGCGAAGCTAGACATGTTCTGTGTTGCTCGTATTGGTAAGGAGCCAATTGAACAGGTCATGGACGATTTAGAGGACAAGATTAACGATGATAAACTTGCTTCTATTTGTTTGAGCGAAGTCAATGCTAATACATTGGCTAGAGCTATTTCCGTAGGAAAAGTAGCGGCTGTTGAGGTTGAGTTTTCTTTGTTCCACCGTGAACCAATTGAGAATGGGTTGTTTGCGAGATGCGTTGAGTTTGGCATTCCTGTTGTATGCTACAGTCCTCTTGGAAAAGGCTTACTTGTGGGTCAGAAAACTTCTGACTTGGCCAAGGATGATATGCGCAACAACTTCGACAAGTTCAATGATGCTGAGGTTGTAAAGCACAATCAGGAACTGGTGGATAAGGTGCAGTCTATTGGTAATAAACTGGGACTCACCCAGGCTCAAGTTGCTCTGTCATGGATCACTACTTTATCCGGATCCGAAAGGAATGGAGTTCAGTATCCTAAGTTGATACCTATTCCGGGAAGCACCGATGCTAATCGTCAATTGAATAACCTTGATGTGGTACAGCTCAATGAGGAGACTATGGCTGAGATTGATGAGATTCTCAACAATTTCGTGACTAAGGGTCACAGATATAATAAAATGCTAGATTCTTTCGGCTACAAATAAAGGATTATGTATGTATATATCGCAATATAATTTCTCAATATGCACTTTCTTTTGATTTTTTGTTAAACCGGCGATTTTGATTTACGGTTTATCATGTGATTAACGGTTATCGTGCCTTGATGATATCTTGAGATGCTGCTATGTGCATGTATGTAGTAGTAATAGTAGCACGGAAAATTCCACGATTGCTGAAATTCAGGACCCCATGCTTTTTTTGTGCTGAATGCTACTAAGAAAACTCAGTAATGTAATTGACTTAATACGTACAAGCGTTAGTTAGTTGAAAAACTGGTGCATATTAAAATGGCTGACATCTCATGCGTTTCAGCGATGATAAAAGGGTAAGATTACGATTACGACAGCAACATGTGATCTTCAGCAATGGTAAGCAAAGAGAGAATTGTGTTAATATAAATTATAGTACTTCAGCAATATATAATATTTATTTACTACCTTATACCAAAATATATTCATATTTCTCTCTCCTATGTCTACTCTTCCTTCTCATTTTTTTTTTCACGGCCCGGCTCACTCCGCATTGCTGCAAATTTAACTTATTGCGATTGATTAGGGTAATGCAACCCTATTTAGCCAGCAATTTGTGGCTACCAACAACCACCACATACTTAAAGTACTCCAGTTTTTCTTCCAATTAAGCTTCAAGTGGGAAAAATTATAAATATAAATATACGTATACAGCCCCCAGTGAAAAAAGGAAATAATTAACCATGTCTCAGACTACTATCCCCGTTAAGGCTCCTCACACTGCTGAAACCCCCGCCGTTACTACTGCACCTGCTACTTCCCCTGCAACCACTCATTTTTCTGGTTTCCATGTCCCCCAGATTCTCACATGGAAGAATCCTTATGAGACTGGAACGTTGTTTGGTCAGGCTTTGATCGCTTTCGCTCTTCTTACCTGGAGGGACAGTGCTATTCGAACTGTAGTTCGTATTAGTTTCTGGATCGTGACTTCACTAAGTGCTATTGAGTTCGGCTCTAGAGCAATCTCCGGCCAGCGCAACGGATTGGTATCTTCTTATCAGCCCTCTCGATTCTTACCCTTCAATGACCAAGCCGTTAATGATGTTGCTTCTCTTGCTGCTGGATTGCTCCGCAAGGCAACTCTCGGCATCCAGCACGTCATTGATGCCCGTGATCCTGTCAAGGGCCTCAATATCGGCGGTATTCTGTTTGTATTTTACATTCTTTTGGATTTCTTCTCTTTGAACTCTTTGGTTCTTACCACTATTATACTTGCATTCAGCCTTCCTCCTCTGTACTTGCAGAACAAGACTGAAGTCGACAAGCTCGTAGGAAAACTTCATGCCAAAATTCATGCTCACTTTCAGGAACTCCATGGTAAGGTCCATGCTAAGGCTGGTCCTCAAATTGAATCTATTAAGAAGTTGTTAGGTCCTCGTGGTGGATTCCCTGGCGGAGCTAATCCCAACCCTGTCACTGATTTCCCTACGGCCGCCGCTACTTCCAAACAAGATACTCACACCCCTGCTGCTCATTCTTCCATTCCTACTAGCGGTTCTGCTGGTGTTGCTGGTACTGGCAAGACATTTGTCTCCACTGCTGGCCCTCAAACTACCGTCATCCCCCCCACTAACCAGGACCCTGTAGCCAAGATTAAGACCACTACCACTACTACCACTACCAATGTACCGGACGAGGTCTTTAAAAACTTTGATTCAGTCCCTACTTTGGCTGGTAATGTTCCAATTGACCATGCTAAGTTGAAAGCTGCTTTAGATGCTGACAAGGCAAGAGCCGAGGGATCTGTCAATGGCTTGTAAGTTATACAACGGTTAGCTAATATTCGATAATTTTTTGCTTATTTATAGTATTTTAGACTATTTTTCATATTATATTACTAACGTTATTTTTCCTCTCATCACCACTTCACAGGAGATCACTTTTTCAGAGATCACTTTTTCACTCTGAAAAAGAGATTTAGCGAGATTATCAGTTCATCAATCCGATGTTGTATTGCTTTCTAGTAGATTATTAGTTACATATTGATTTTCTTCACATGCAACTTGTAGAAACCGCCGCTAGAGTTCTAGTCACATGACAGATGAAGTTTTCAGTGAGTCTTTATGCACTGCTTAATATATACTGCGCATTATAGGTCGGATCGAATAAGTCCCTTCAAGAGCTATCACGAAATAAATGAGTTTTGTGATTTCTAGGAATTTCAGCGTTTCTTCACGAAAATATGCTCAAAACCTTACGGAAAAAATCGTGCAGAATTATGCCGTTGGTGTAAATGAAGCTAAAGAAGTACATTCGGGCGACTATGTCACCATCAAACCCTCGCATTGTATGAGCCACGATAACTCCTGGCCTGTTGCACTTAAATTCATGGGATTGGGTGCTACGAAGATTCATGATGATCAACAAGTTGTAATGACTCTTGATCATGATGTCCAGAACCAATCTGAAAAGAATCTTGCAAAATACGAAAACATCAAGAACTTTGCCAAAAAAATGGGCACAGATTTTTATCCAGCTGGACGTGGAATTGGACACCAGATCATGGTGGAGGAGGGTTATGCTTTTCCTTATAATTTAACGGTAGCTTCGGACTCTCATTCAAATACTTACGGTGGCCTCGGATGTTTGGGAACCCCAGTGGTGAGAACCGATGCTGCTTCGATTTGGGCTACAGGAATGACATGGTGGCAGATACCCCCCGTGGCCAGAGTCAGACTGGAGGGAAAGCTGCCGGCTGGCGCTACGGGAAAGGATGTCATAGTGGCACTTTGTGGAGCATTTAATAACGATGAGGTACTTAACCATGCTGTAGAATTTGTTGGTAGTGGTGTAGAAAGTCTCAGCATTGATGAGAGATTGACAATTGCTAATATGACCACGGAGTGGGGTGCTCTCACTGGCCTATTCCCAGTTGATGCTACACTATTGGCATGGTACGAGCAAAGACTTAAGGTCTTAGGTTCGAATCACCCTAGGATAAATCGTGCTAAGCTCGATCATTTGGCTGCAAATATTAAAACCGCTGATGCCAATGCTGTATACGCTAAGGATCTCACCCTTGATCTCGAATCTTTGAGTCCATGTGTTTCAGGTCCCAATTCCGTGAAGATCTCTAAGCCTTTGGCTGTTTTAGCACGCGAGAATCTCAAGATCAATAAGGCATATCTAGTGAGTTGTACAAATTCTCGGTTGTCAGATATTCAGGCAGCAGCTGATGTCGTTAAGGGTCGCAAGGTCGCTGACGGTGTTGAGTTCTACATTGCTGCTGCATCATCAGAGGTTCAGAAAGATGCTGAACACGCTGGAAGTTGGAAGGCGCTGCTTGATGCTGGTTGTAAGCCGCTCCCTGCAGGATGTGGTCCTTGCATTGGTTTAGGTGCTGGTCTTCTTGAACCCGGTGAGGTAGGTATTTCTGCTACCAACCGAAATTTCAAGGGTCGTATGGGATCACCCAATGCTTTGGCTTATTTAGCTTCCCCGGAGGTTGTTGCAGCATCCGCTGTTATGGGTCGTATGGCATTCCCGTGTGAAGTTGAGGGTCACCCCGCCCCTGAGCAGGTGAAGCTTCAGAAATCTATCTCCGAAAGTGGAGGTGCATCCGATTCTGCTGAGGGTTCCAGCGCTTCTGCGGCTGTTAACGTTCTGGAAGGGTTCCCTGAGTTCATTGAAGGTGAGTTAGTGCTTTGTGATGCCGATAACGTAAATACTGATGCTATCTACCCCGGTAAGTACACTTACCAGGACGATATTTCCCGCGAAAAGATGGCTGAAGTATGTATGGAGAACTATGATACTGAATTCAGAACGAAAGTAAAGGCCGGTGACATTATTGTTTCCGGTTTCAACTTCGGCACAGGATCATCTCGAGAACAGGCTGCTACATGTATTCTGGCCAAGAACATTCGATTGGTTATTGCTGGATCTTTCGGTAATATTTTCAGCCGTAACTCCATTAACAATGCATTGCTTACATTAGAAATTCCAGCGCTTATTTCTCTACTGAGGGAGAAGTTCGCCAGCCGCAAGGGTGAGCTTACCATTCGAACGGGGCTGGTAGCGAAGTGGGACGTTACACGAGCGCAGGTTTCAGTGTTTGATGATAGAGGTAAAGAAATTCTCAAACAAAAGGTTGGCGAGCTTGGTGAGAGTATGCAAGAAATTATCGTTGCTGGGGGCTTGGAAAAGTGGGTCTCCAACAAGGTTGGGTCCGCTTAAAAATATAACAATAATATAAAATAATTTAATTTACTTAAGTTTTGTCTTTTTTTTACAACGCCTCGACCTCCTTAACGATCTCATCGTAACTCTTCTTGAAGTCATCCAATTTCTCCTTATCCTTGGACGATGACTTAGCAGCAGCGGCAGCAGCCACAGAGGGTGAGATCATAACGCATGAAGTAGGGCGTTTTGTGGATCCAGCGTGTCCTAAGTCCTCCTTGGATGGCACAAAAACATATGGTACCTTGTTGTCTTCACAAAGCACTGGAATGTGGGAGATGACATCTGCGGGCCAAATATCACCAGCTATGACAACAATGCCCTTTTCACCTTTTCTGAGCGCCTTAACAACCTCCTTGACTCCTCTACGAGCCTGTTTAGATTTGGATGCCTTCTTTACTGATTTGAGAACCTTCTTATTCAATTTTTTCGATGCAAGCGGTTGAGAAAAAGGTAGTACGGCCGGTAATCGTGACTCGTAGTTGTCGCTTTCCTCCTTGACTTCCTTATCCTTAGACATTATTCTAGTATTACTGTAAATTAATGGAGTTTTGGATCTGATAAAAATATTCAGGGTTAGAGAATAGAGAAAGATGGAAATTTGAAATTTGATGATATAAGCGAGAGCCACCACAAAGGCGCGCTAGATCCAGACGAATTAACCTAAGCAATTAGCAGTTTGATTTTTGGAGTGACAAATAATTTTCTCTAAGTTTTCTTTTCATGCTAAGTGTAATTGGTCAAACAGTCTCGTGGGCAATACGAATGGGATGTATTGTTCATCTGGCACATAGCAGTTTCTATGAAGTTACCGAAACATATGGCGAGAGTATGTTGCCGACCCTCAATTGCAATGGAGATTTTGTACATGTAAACAAGTTATATACACATGGGACGAACTGTAAATTGGGAGATATAATTATTGCGTCAAAGCCCACTTTGCCTACACAAAGAGTTTGCAAGAGAATAACTGGGATGCCTGGAGATTATATTTTAGTTGACCCTTCAAATAAGCAAAGTACAAATATGATTCAAGTACCTGAGGGGCACTTTTGGGTTACAGGTGATAACCTTGCTCAGAGCATTGACTCTCGAACTTACGGGCCGGTACCGTTAAGTCTGGTAAGAGGGAAAGTTGTTGGTGTAAGCTCGGGATTTTCTTTCAAACGAATTTAAAGCATTAGCATAGCCAATATGGATGGTTTTATTTATTTATTAATTGTTACTCTGTTATTTTATCGTTATTATAAAAAGCTCGAGATAAATCACTATCATTAGTTGAGTTAGAAGCCATCATACCCCGAAATGGTATCATGTGGCTGTATATTACATCTACTGCCGAGAGCGATTATCTCACCAATCCTAAGCCAAAAAAGAGGATAAAGTCCAAAATATCACTCTAACTATTTCTTTCATTTCTAATCCAACACTATTTTTGACCTGAATTTCTCCCTTGGTCACTTCTTTTTATGTTCAAGAAATCATCTGCCAGTAGAAAACCAGTGGGCAGTGGTTCCTTAGGTAGACCAAGCGCTGACTTTAGTTCGCCGGCAGGACAACTTCAAGCAAGTCCATATATTAACAGCACAAAACCTGTTTTTCCTGGTGATGTCTCTCTTTTTTCTGTTCCGAAGCCTCCAGTATCTATGAATAGAGATTCGGTGGCTAGTGATGAATTCTTTGACGCAGCAGGGTCGGCACCTGGTAATTCTACAGAAGCACTGATACCTCCTAACTCGAGACCAGTTTCAATCGAACCCGTCAGGCCGCTTATAATGCGCCATTCTAACCAGAAGTCGCAAGATAGCACTAATCAAGGAGCTTATTCGCACTATGAACAGCATTCTGAGACTGTTCACCCTCCTCAACATTATGATCCAAATTATAATTATGGAAACTATTCGTCATATCCGGGGTATAATGGTGCTTATCAGCATTTATACGACCAAGAACAATATAACTATGACCCAATTGAGTACCAGAACCAACAAAATAGCCAGCCTGTATACCATAATGAACTACAACAACAGCAACAGCAGCAGCAACAACAACAACAACAACAGCAGCAACAACAACAACAACAACAGCAGCAACAACAACTCTCTAACGATCTCACAAATACTCAACCAATGTTCTCACAAGTTTACCATCCCAACGTGAAAGCTATTCGGGAACAAGCCACATCTAGTAGCAGCTCGTCATCATCATTGCCAGCTCCTCCACGAGACCTCATCAAATTGAACTTTACTTCTTTGCCTAATAACAGTACTTCCTCTGATCTTAGTCCATACAACAGTGGATCGTTTCATGTTCAAACTCCAACTTCATTGGGTAGCTCCGGGCCCATGACACCCACAACTCCCCAATCGCTTGTACCCCCTTCATCACAAACACACTTGCCACCGACCCAAAGTAGCACAATATTAGAAACCAGTAATCCAGAAGTCTCTGCCGAGGTGGGTCCCACTTCAGATTCTCAGTCCAAGCAGGAACGAGCGAAGAACTCAGCGCTAGGAATTGGGACGGGATCAGCGTACGTCCATAGAATACGAGTTGATGGTGGTGAGACCCATATTAGTCGTCAGCCAGCATTCATACCCTTAGGTCTCAAGAGGTCAGCTCAAAAGTCACCACTTAATGTCAAGCCAGAGTTTCTTCGCAAAGCCATGGATATCAAGTATACCCATTTACCCCAACGAATGCTGGAGACTGAAGTTGATGATGACGACGCTGAAGAGGATTTCGGCTCCAGTAGTAAGATGACATCTTTCCAGACAATACCCAAAAGTACCACACAACTGAGTGCATCTTCTTCTAAATCTCATGCCAATAAAAACAATACCAAACCTCCGCGTTCCAGCTCACCGGTAGATACAATCATAGAACAAACGGGGAAAATTAAGCTGTTCGTAGCAAATCCCGATAATGATGATTGATAAAAAATTATAAAAACTAGTACATATACATTTAATAATTTAATTATCCGGCGATTTACAAAAGTGCAGAGAAAAGATGCCTACGATGGATAAGAGTACCGCCAACATGGCCATCAATGAAAACACACTGGCCTCCAAGAAATAATAGAAAAAACTCAGTTCAGTAAACGCAATACTCGCCCATAGTTGAAAGCGATAGGAATAAGTCTGAGACAACACTCTATCGGTATTGATATACATCAAAGCAAAAATAAATACTCCAAACAGCAAACAACTAGCTGCAACAAAAATTGATGCAAAACTTGAACGTACTTGGCGCGCAGGACCTCGGAATTGGTGGTAAATCTCGGGTTTAGATCTCAATGACTCGCCCATACCTGTAGTCCGAGACAAATTAGCAAACTTTGTATCGTCATCACCAAATGCCACTAAGTCAAACAATTTTTCCTCCAAAAAGGTTCCATCTAAACCACTAATCAGGGCCGATACCTCGAGTTGGTGGTTATGAAGTTCTACGGGAAGAGCCTGAAATGTCATGGCAACTTTTGCGTTGCTTCCCTTCACTTTGGCCGGCACGATCTTATCAATAGAATTCGACTGTTTGTCAGATGCGGTGCTGATTCGTACTGAAATCTGGTGAGGAGACGGAGTGTCGGGGACCCTGAATGCGATATCTAACGTTCTACCGGTATAGAACTCAACAGGGCCGGTTAACTGCGAAATAGGCTGACGCTCGGCTGCATCACCTTTACCTGTGACAGCAACTGCGCAGTTTTCAACAATCCATGCCGCCGCCGTGCTAGCCAAAATTAGATACTTCGACAAGATCATTGACAGGTTGGAAGATAGATATTGTCACGTGTGTATTCTACCGAATAAGGCAAGAAGGTGGATTTTGAAAATAAGGAGTGAGTGGGAGGTACCATTTGTGTATCTCTGATTTCTTAAGGTTTTTTATCCTTACTTTTTATTATTTTATTATTTTTATTTAATTGTCCACTAGAAAATCCTTCAACTCGGAGAATGCCTTTCCTCGATGGCTGATCTTATTTTTCTCAGCCTTGTCCATCTCAGCATATGTTAAATTGGAACCTTCTGGCTCAAAGCAACAGTCCCAACCAAAATCTCGTGGTCCACGAGGCTTCACAATTGAGCCATGAGTTTTTGCGGTGAAGACCTTGGCCTCTTGGCCAGGTCCAGCACAGTATCCTACACTACATACTGCATTTGCTCCCTTATTAGCAAATCCATCGAGCATTTTAGGTAGATCGTCCTGTCCCATGGAATCTAAAAACCATTTAATATAGGGACCGGGCAATTCCTTGCCGAAGGCTTCAAATTCAAGTGCTGTATCATCAACCACCACGGGACCCTTGACGATTTCGGCGGCTTGTTTGACTTTGTGTGCCGTGATCTCCTTGTAAGATCCCTGAATTTCCAATAAATCCACTTTGTGGTTATTGACATCTACTCCCTGGAGAATCTGCTGGACCTCCCTAAGTTTATTCTGGTTGCCAGTAACAAATGTAATAGTCATTATGAACTTTCAGGGTAAATCAATACCAAAAATATAAATAAAAAAATACTGGATGAGCCATTGATTAGACATGTTTCAAATTTTTTAAAAAAGATCAGATCAGAATTCCATAAATCAATACCTCTTAACTTAATTTATTCAAATCTATTTCTTTTAATTTTCCACTCAGATATATTTATTTGCCTCTCTCTGTAACGGATTCTTCAATATGTCTTATCTGGTTCTCACTATCCCTCTTGTTCATTTTATTTCGATTTTTCTTATTCTGATTTGTTTATTTGTTTATTTGTTTATTTGTTTAGTTTCCGTTAATTAATCTCTTAAGCTCTTTCACTTCATCTAACGCGTTGAGGGTTGGGGGTAGTAGTAATAGTGCTTACATACCTTAACACGTCAACAATCCATCTTTGAAATTACTGATTAATTCAGATGACTTCGGCAGTAATGTCAGCGACATACACGAAGCTAAATGAGTCCTTGGTTTCCTTCGGAAGTGATGTTGGTTCCCTTCGCGTAAATCTGGAAAAAGGCACTGATAGAGACCGAATCAGTGCCATGCAGCAGATTGTAGCGATGACTATTGCCAACGAGCCTCTTCCCAACCTTCTGATGGACATCATTCGATTTGTATTGCCGAGCAAAAACAAACCGCTGAAAAAGATGTTACATCTGTATTGGGAGGTCGTTCCCAAGCTCGATGAACAAGGTAAGCTAAGGCAGGAGATGATTCTCGTGGTTAACGCTATAAGAAATGACTTACAGCACCCTAATGAATATATCAGGGGCAGTACATTACGTCTGCTTTCAAAGTTTAGTGAAACTGAGTTGCTGGACCCGTTGGTACCGACGATCAGACAGTGTCTTGAGCATCGCCATGCCTACGTTAGGAAGAACGCTGTGCTTTGTATTCTTGCTATCTCGGAATCAGAATCAACGAAACATCTCATCCCGGATGCTGCTGAGCTATTGTATGCGTTTCTGTCCAATGAAAGTGATGCCACATGCCGTCGTAATGCTTTTGTTGCTCTGACTCGCTTAAGCCGTGCCTCGGCTTATGCTTTCTTTCACAAATCGTACACTACTGTTTCCGTTAAGAATGATGAATCACTTCAGTTAGTATTTATTGATTTTGCCGCTAAGGATGCCCTGGACTCTCCAGACTTGTCGGAAATGTACATCAAGATCTTACTGAGTTGGCTAAATCAGGCACGAGGTTCCGTTTCTACTTCTGCCGTTGCTTATGAGGCTGCTAATGCACTTAGTCACTTGTCCTCTGACCCGGCTGTGCTGGCTGAAGTTGGCGCTGCATACATTGATATCGCTGTACGTGAATCTGATGCAAGTGTAAAAATTACTGCTCTAAACCGAGTCAGTGACCTTGCTGGAGAGGACGACTCGCTCTCAGGTCTTGTAATGGATGTGCTGTTAGTACTTCCTACCCAGGACATTGATGTACGAAAGAAAGCTTTAAATCTAGCACTTAAGCTTGTGTCCAACCGCACGGTTGACGAGGTATTACGATTGCTGAAAAAGGAACTCGCAAACAGTATTGGTCAAAAATATGTCGCAGTTGATGAATATCGCAATGCCATTGTTGACACTATTGATGCCCTGGCTTTGAGATTCAAGGAATCAGCAGGTGAGGTCGTTAGTTTGCTTTTGGAGTTCATTGGCGAACTCAATACTAATAGTGCATTGGAGGTCATGAGGTTCGTCAAAGAGGTCGTCGAGTTGAATGCTGACAAACGTGAAACCATTGTTGACCAGGTAGCTGAGTCTTTGTTTTCAATTCACAGCTCGCGAGCTTATCTTAGTGCTCTTTGGGTAGTTGGAGAATATGCTACAACCGAACAGGAAATTATTAAGGTTTGGGATACTATCAAAGAAGCTATAGGAACCATCCCGTTTGATGGGGAAAATCAGGATAAAGAAGAAGAGGAGAAGACCGCTGCTAGCCATGTGAGCACAAAACCTCGAGTACTGGCGGATGGAACTTATGCTACTGAGTCTCCTTTGGAAGTTGCAGCCGCTGCAGCTGCCGCTGCAGCCGCTAACGACTCTCATCACCTTCGAAAATTACTACTTTCGGGTGATCACTTCCTAGCGGGTGCCTTCGCCTCAACTATAACAAAATTAGCTATCCGATACAAAAAGGTTGCTGCAGATGGCAGTAGCGCTAATAAGAAGATTGCGGAGGCTCTGTTGATCATGTCATCCCTGCTTCGCTCCCAGGGCTCTAAAATTAATGATGATGCATTTGATCGAATCTACGGATGTATTAATGTGATAGTACAGGGTTCGGAAGAGGAGCAGAATGAGTTTTTGAGTAAGCCCCATGAGGCTGTTAAAAACTTGCAATCTGTATCTTTAGCTGATCGAGCTAAGAAGGCTGCAGCTGTTACTGAAAAGAGTGCGATCGATATAGAAAAGCCTGTGGAGTTCCGTTTGTTCGGAAAGTCTGGCGCTCGTAATGTTGGCTCATCACCGTCTAGTAAGGGTAAAAAGTCTAAAACTAGCAGCAATGTGATTATCACCACTGCTAATCAATCACAGCTCAAGCAAGTCACACAGCTCACCGGATACACTGACCCTATTTATGCTGAAGCACTTATCACCATAAATCAGTACGACGTTAGCCTTGAGATTATGGTCTTCAACCAAACCAGTGATACTCTGCAGAACTTGAAGGTCCAGATATATGGTACTGGAGACCTCAAAGTTATCAACTCTCCTCCTGCAGCTAACGTCGCTCCTATGAGCTTCCATACGTGTCGCGTCACCGTACGAGTTTCTTCTGTAGATTCCGCAATGATTTTTGGCGATATTTCATATGATAGCAAAGAAAACTTGACGGTAATTCTACTTGATGATATCCGCTTGAACGTGATAGATTATATTAAACCAATTTCTTGCACGTCAGATGAGTTCAGAACTAATTGGGTAAAGTTCGAATGGGAGAACAAGGTTCCCATCAAATGTCGAAAGTCTGTGCCGGAGTTCATGGAGCTCGTCCTTCGTCAGACTAACATGAAGTGCATAACTGATGATGCTGGTGCTGAGGACACCAAATTCCTAAGCGCCAACTATCACGGTAAGTCCACCTTCGGCGAAATCGTGTTGGCGAACATCAGTGTAGAGGTTTCTCCTGATGGAACCATTTTAGGCTATGCCCGTGTGAGAGCTAAGAAGAAGGGCGCCGCTATATCGGTTGGTGAGTCCCTTGGACTATTAAATGAATGATATTGTCAGATTATTATTATATAAAGTAGATAAAAACTAACATTCCTTATTTAACCTACTGGTGCTGTTGTTTGTAGAACGCTGCGGTTTATTGATCTACCTCAGCGGTGTCAGGGGTGTATAAATTCTGATCCAGAACTGGGCACAGGTGTCGTGTCCACACCGGGCTCAGCAGGAACACGATAGTTATACATCTGACCCTTCGATGCAACATCAGCAAGCATCTCGTCCAATAATCCAGCTGCTTGAAGTTCCTCATATTTCCGATATAACTTTAAAGCTGATTGAGCATCCTGAACAGAGTCATGGTTGCCCAACTGGACTCTATCATCGAGAACTGCCCACATTAAAAATTTGAGGGATAATCTCCTAAATCCATTACGATCCTTATCATAGAATATGTTGAACGTGTCAAGAACTTGTTCGGGGGGCACAAATAGATTAATAGCTCTGAAATCGTTCATCAAAGCATGCCCCACAAACTTTGTACCTAAGTTCAGGAGAATCCACAACCTTCTTGTAGCAGTTGACTTGTGCACAAGTCCATATCTAGACTTTTCGCCATTCAAATCGTCAGGTTCTATACCAGAGAAGGCGGTAAGATAATCAACAATATCACATTTAGATTCAATTCTGTCATCAATGAGTACTGACTCGTCAGCACGCACCACCGAAATACGGGCAAGATCCATTTTTTTTGGGGTGATCATTACCTTTGATCCGTCACTGTGAAATTCAGCTATTTCTTTCCTAATAAGAACAAATTCTGCATCTAATGCCACGGTCTCTGGTACAGGTTCATCTGGCTTTAGCAATTCAGTCTCTACACCAGTGTAGCTTAGGTTTCCAGAAGTTATTGCAGAATGTCTTAGAAGCTTGGTGTCTATTATGCTCTTCCAAGACTCGCTGAAATTTATCTTCTCAATACTTGTATTCTCGTACATAACGAGGCACACTCTCTTCCAGGAGGGGACAAAATCCAAAGCAACTGTAGGAGAAATTTTGGCAACCATAAAATCATTGAATATGTGCCAGTGTCCATCGATTTTTATTACTGCAACGCCATGGGTCTGTCCATTGTCTTCAATCTCTGCAACGTAACCTCGTATCTCGTAATCGTTGCTCAGAGGGGATAAAGTCAGTTCTGAGTCACCCTCATCTAAAAATCCAAATTGTAGTGGGATATGTTTTAATGCTTTGAAACTTCTTTTGCGGTGTATGCAACAGAAAATAAAAGGCTGGTTATTTTTCATTAAATGAGTGTCTTCTTTAAGCGCATCTAGACAGTGTTCTGTCTCTGCAAAAATTGTGCCAACCTCCGTTTGTATTTTGTTTGGACCACCTACTTGATACTCGTGTTCCAAAATCAAAGCGGATATTATTTCCGCATGCATTTCGGCAATTGTTAAATCAAACTGAAGGTTGTCCATGAAATTTGTGGCACGGCAGTGATATCCCTGTGCCTTATATAGCATATCAAGAACAATCGCTAGCTCTCCAGTAACACTTAGTTCTTGCCAATTGTACTTTGCAAACGTATGTAGTACTGCATTGTAGATAGACGGACACCACCTATAGAGCTGTAGCACAGCATTGCAGTACCTGCTAGCGCTGAGAGGTTCCAAACTCGCGTATTTCGTATCATTGTAAAATTTAAAATCAAAGTCGTCAACACCGAACTTTGAGTAATGTAATCGCATTTCACGCCATAACTTCGGGACTTTACCACCAGTATTAGGTTCATCAGCTTCAATCAACTGGATAAAAGCACGTGCCTCCGAAGGTGAGAGGTCCTTGAGACGAGCTCTTTCGCTCAAAAAACGAGGTACCGAGACGGATGAGCTTCGTCTCTGGCGATTACCGCGGGATTTTGTGGATAAATGTGTTTGAGCCAAATAAGGATCTTCACAATACTCCCAGTTTGGTGTAGGCAATCCTACTTCAAAGATATGATTATCATTCCAGTTGCTAAGGAACAGGAAATGTCTCGGATTTGGCAACCCAACTAACGATAATGGAGTAAAATCATCTATTTCTGCCAACTTATCTATCGTGTGAGGTCTTTCTAGTCCTGTGTAGGTTGTTGATTCATCCTTTAGTGGTACTGACGACCAAAGATGTATGATATTTGATTCTGCTATCACTAGAGATGTCCCCAACGCATTCACATCGATGCCAATCACCGCTGAGCGAACTGGTATTTGCTTTATTACAAATGACGCAGGGTCACGAATATCCATGAATGTCATTTGCCCATTCACACTAACTACGGTAACATGATTTGTAGCTTTGGGATGTAATCTTACGAATGAAGCTGCAGCACCCACATTCAGGGGGGGCAAGGATTTTTTCAGCCGTGTGTCATAACATGACACAAATATATCCGGCATTGTACTATATCGGCGTTGAGCTACACCACAAGTTACCATGACATTCTTACGGATGTCCAAGTCAGTTAGGGACCCTGAATGGCACATAATCGATTTTGCTAACACCGGATCGAATGCTACGGGTTCCACAATCTGCACACTACCGTCACTAAGACCTACTGCTACATTAGGGGAAGCCATATGAAGTCGGGTAAGGTGGAGATCTTCGGGAATAGAGTCGATCTCGAAGAACCCTGTTTCCTTAATTTCGGGTTCCAAAGAAAACCTTTTAACTCGACGTTTCATCCCCACTAAAAAGGTGGAATTGTTCAGAATAACTAGACAGTCTCCGGTTGCCTGTTTGCTACCGTCAACTGGTTGACCCGAGCGTCGATGAGAAGTGACACCGTTGGGACCCAAGACAAGGACATACTTATCGCTTATCTGTATGTCTCTGATTGGCCCATTCTGAGCAACGAAGGATGTGTAGGGTGATAGGCGCTGCCCACAATATGATGCAACACGACCCTCTGAATCACCGACCCAAACCATGTCCTTTAAAGGATCACTCTTCAGAACAGTGATTTCAGAGGGTGAGTATGCTACAGAAACTTCATTCCATAAATCCATGGGAGCGAATTCAGCTCAACTGAGCCGATTTAGCTGATGATTTAAGTGCACTAGAAGGGTCCTTGATGCCTTGTTATGGTGGGCGACCGGACCGGACCAGAGAAGATACTACTTACTTTTAGTGATGGGTAAGGCAACCTCACTTATACTATCGAGAGCGAAGAATGAAAGAAACGCAGTGAACTAATTTCAAAAGAGTAATAACAAGTAAATTTATTTATTTAATTATTGATATATATCCTAGTTTACAAATTTTTTAAGAGAAATAATTAGCTAGCATACCACTAACAATGGATACTTTAGCAATTGTCAATCCACAGTAAACAATGAATCCAAGACCGACGGGAAGAAGAAACAATTGCTGGTACCGTAAAAATGGAAGCATTGAGTAGCCGATGAATGTAAGGACAAAATAGTGTATTAATGATGCCAAGTAAAGGGTGTTCCCTAATATCACACTAACCCAGTTAGTTTTGTTTACTAGTGGCAGTAGCACAAATTGAATCACATATAAATAAATGTAGACTAAGAAAAAGGAATTGCAGTGAACATCAAAGCAGTATCCCCACTCTAGTGGAGCAGTTGATATCTGACCTGGTTTTCTCAGAAAATTATTCGTTAAAAGATAGGCTAATGACGAGATCACCAACCCTGTAGCTAAGAAGTCAATGAAGACCATGTATAGTATAAGCTTCCAAGCAGCACCGAGAGATGTAGCATATACAACCCCCCATAATAGAGCAGTTATACTTAGTAAAACACTGAGTATGATAACAAATGACGGATCATCACGAGCCCATGCATTTTTAGTTTGTTGGCGATAGTATACGGATTTATATACACGTCGAGGAGACAATACTAAGTACCACAGTTCCCATCCCGCTTCTTCCCAGTTTAAAGCAGGCGGTTTCAGAAGAAGCCTAATATATCTCGGCAACCTCATATTGCGATAAATCTATTATAAAATTGAATAAATAGAAAAGGGTCTTGTTTAGCAGTAGTAGAATGGGTGAGGGTCCCAGTTTTAGCCGACTCCCAGGGAGACCCACTATAAAACCACTAGTGAAATAATTACAGAGTAAATTTTAAAAAATTTCAATTATCATTGGAATTTGAGTAATCAAACGATACATCTTTAGTTTTGCGATATAAGATATGTAATTGTTATGCTAATTTTTGATCACCTCATGTTCAAAGCTTGTGATAAACACATCCAGTGCACTTGCATTCGTTTGTGGGGCATTGGCAACTGGATGATGCACTACAGGGACAGAGGGAGACACCATTGCTGCGCTGAACTTGACTATTGCTGGCAGCGTTTACCTTGCCTCCACAGCATGTTCTAGCCGACGTCTCTTGAGTGCTTATTTTACTGTTGTTGTTTGAACAGCAGGACATTTTGAATGGTTGAAACTATATTGTTTATTTTCACTTGTGTGGGTTGTTTGATGGATAAGATCTAGTGACAAATTGTCCCTCTTAAATATCACCTTTTCGCCTTACCCTTAGGGAGCTAGGTAGGGAAATTATAAGCGAACTGTTATCGGTGATCGATAACAGTCACTGGATATTGTCAGGCCTTGATATTGGGATTCCGATCCAGTTCCCTTTCATTCGCAGTTTTATCAACTCAGTTGAACAGAATAATGTATTTATACAATTGTCTCATTTCTGGGTTACTTTTGTGAATTTGACTCTGGAAACAGATAATCATCGTTCATTCGTATAATCTTCGTATATACGCTTCGAAGATGAGTGTTCATCCTCTATATGAACAATTTTATATTTTTATGCTTCTATTTTAACTGATTTGCATGTTTTTTATGATTTCTTGCCATTTGCATTTGTGATTAAGTTTGGGCACGATGGACTTCTCCTAACACCTTGTGGTACCTATTTAGGTCACAGAGGGCATAGAACCTATTGACGTGTGTTGGGAATTAGATACTACAAAAATAAAGATCATAAAGCAAATTGAGAAGGATATTAATATAAATACAACTATTTTTCAACAGCCCAAGTGAAATTGATATGCCATCTGCTTGTATTTAGCAGAACTTCTCTGGCAAGTCTTCATCATTTCCATCGCACATAATTTGGAAAGTTGAGATAGCCCATACGTAACTACCGACACAGATCAAATAGACCACGGCAACAATAACGCCGACAATTTCTCCAACCCACTGAAGCTTTTTACTCTCAAACGCCTCCCCCAGCTTTATCGTCAAGAGTACTAACCCCGCCGAGGGGAATACCATAGAGCACCAAGCCATCTTAAACTTCCATTTTTCACAAATGAAGCCATAAGCGACACAAATAATACCACAGCCGAATATCCATAATGCCACTGCCCAGCATATGAGTGCAAGGAATATACCGCAAATGTAGAATACAGCTCCACTGTTCACCTCAGTAGTAATGTAGGTAAGAGGCCACAAATTCTGAGCAGCCACACCTAACTCCATAATAGCAAATCCAGTATAGGCCATTGGCCCTACCATGATGAACATTGATGGTCGTGCGCTTGCATCAGGAGGCCCACAGTATAAGAATTTAGCAATCAAAATGCTATTTAAGAGAAACGAAACAATAAATCCAATACACTCAAGCACAAAACTTGCAACAATGATAGGCATTGCGCTATGATCCGGCTGACCAACTATAATTTTAGCTCCCAGTGTACCAGCTTGCATAATTGGGAAAGCTACAAGGAGTATAGCTGGTGAGGTGGACTTGAAAGTAAGTTTGTGAGTTAAATATAGGTAGGCATATTGGACAAGGACCTGAAAACAACACACACCCGAGTATATCCAGAACATTTGGCGAAGAACTGTGTTCATCCAGGGTCCAACGTGTTCATGAGCATAATCATAAGTACACAAGAATACGGTTACCCATGAGAGAAGATAGGTTGGGAAAAAAAGGCCCTCTACAGAATGCGTGAGAGTTCCAATCCACTTCCTTCTATCCATTGAAAGACGGGTTATCATACAAATGTGGAAAATTGCAAATACCGCCAAGTTGAATATAAAAAATATATCCCCGATTACATCAAGGCCCTTGAATCTAAGTGGGAATCCCTTCAGCATCGAGGCAGTGCCACCACCGGCCAATGTTAGAGCGAAATTAGCCCATGTGAAATGTTCAATCCTTTGTTTAACTAAGCCCGCAAACCTTTTGATTCGCATATAACTGAATTTCGCACATTCTTAATGCTTATATGGCACAGCGGCAAGGGTGGACCATTGTGCATAGAGCGGTAATGGATTTCCCTATGGTCAAGGGTTTTCCTAAATGATACTTCTGTTAGTTCCTACTGGGCGGCAATGACGCTGCAGATAAGCGCTCAGTAGGCCGGGTGGATTAGTCGAAATGCTGAGAAACATTTTATTCAATTTGTTCTTATTTTTATCTTGCAAGTTAAATTGAATCAGTTGAATCACTAAATTTCATTAGTTGAGGAATACTATTATGCTGCGTTTTAAATGCCTGATAAAGTTAGACTTCTGCGCGGCTAAGTAGGTCTCTGCAAGCGCCATCTATGAACTGTAGATAGTCCTTACCCACTCTCTTAGATATCTGAGCTGTGTGCAGTGTATGTATTCTGGCACTATTGATAATAAATCTAATAGGAGATCTTCAACTGGGCAAGAACTTAACTAAAAATCAACCGTACTTAAAAAGTAAATGCAACAGATAACTCAGTAGTTCAATAATAGATCAATTCAATACACTTGTGCTAGGTATATATTAAACTAAATTGCCCTACTTGTCGTAGAAGCATTAATGGGTTAGTGGTATACTGAGTCGTTGCCATGTGACGTGCAGTCGCAAAATCGACTCGACCCCGGTTCGATTCCGGGTTAATGCATACTTTTTTACTTCAGTGAAAGAACGCTATATTATTAGAACGAAAAAAATTTCATGTACGCATATTGACATGTAAACAAAAAATGTAAATAAACCCCAATTGGGACATAGGGCTTACTGCAAGTATTCTGAACATACCTAGATGCTGTTCCGATTTTATACTTTTCAAAATATTTGACGCTTTTTTAACTTTCGCACATCGATGATTTTATTTATTCTATATTTTATCCCCCTGTACAAACTCGTCTCTCTAGAACTAAAAGGTCCCTGCTAGCAGAAGGTTTAGGAAAGAATCATGTGATGAGTATACCAGACCTGATATATTTCCCTACCTTAGGATATTTCCTCCATTTTACTTAACAAACCAACAAACCTGGCCACCTTTGTAACATAATTGTAGCTTTAGCAACTTATAATGAGTTCCAGCCAGCAGTACGTTCCTGAGCATAGACGTACCGAGTACAAGAACCGTGGAAAATTTGCTGTGGATGAGCTAAGACGCCGTCGTGAAGATGCCCAAGTAGATATTCGCCGTCAGAGACGTGAAGAAAACCTCAGCAAACGACGCCCTGCTGTCGCCGAAGATATCTCCACAGGAGCTGCTGAGGTCGACATTGAAACACCAGCTATGACCACCAATAGTGAGGAATTCATAAGTGAGATTCCCCACCTAATGGAGCAGCTCATGAGCAACGACGAAAATGTCTGTAAGGAAGCTACTCAGAAGTTCAGAAAGGCACTATCGCGTGAAGACAACCCTCCAATCCAGGATGTTATTGATATTGGTGCGGTCCCTAGGTTTGTGGAGCTGATGCATGCTAGCAATACTGAGCTGGTATTTGAGGCGGCATGGGCATTGACGAACATTGCCTCTGGTACTTCCAAGCAGACTGCAGTTGTTTTAGAAGCGGGTGCTATGCCGCTGTTTGTGCAGCTTCTACGTTCAGATAGTCCTCAAATCCAGGAGCAGGCAGTGTGGGCCTTAGGTAACATCTCTGGCGATTCAGCTCAATGCCGTGATAAGGTATTGGCTGAGGGAGCTATGGATTTGATGATTCCTTTATTAGATTCTCCTAAAATCAGCCTAGTACGCACAATCTCATGGACAATCTCAAACTTTTGCCGTGGTCGCAACCCGCATCCTAGATGGGAGGTTGTTCGTCAAGTCTTGCCGACTTTAGCAAGATTGCTTTATCATCAGGATAATGAAGTTCTTGGTGACGCGTGCTGGTCAGTTAGTTTCTTGAGTGATGGCAGTAACGAAAAGATTCAGGAGGTTATTGACAATGGTATTCCTCGTCGTTTGGTTGAGCTCTTAGACAGAAATCACGAGCCCCTTCAAACCCCTGCTCTTCGATGCCTGGGAAATATAGTTACAGGAGATGATATACAGACGCAAACCGTGCTTAATGCTGGATTTCTCACTCAAGTGGGACCTCTATTGAGTTCTCGCAGCGAGTCTCTCCGCAAAGAAGCATGCTGGACTCTTTCTAACATCACAGCTGGAACCTCTACTCAGATACAGGCAGTAATTGATGCTAATCTAATTCCCCCTTTGATTCAGCTTATTTCAACAGCTGCCTTTGGAACTCGACGAGAGGCTTGCTGGGCCATTTCTAATGCAACTTCAGGTGCGCTGAGCCACCCTGAACAGATTCGTTACTTTGTTCAGCAGGGTTGCATTAAACCCTTGTGTGATCTACTCTCTATTTCTGATACCCGCATGATTAATGTCGCTCTTGATGGACTTGTCAATATCCTCAAAGTTGGAGAGGTTGAGAAGGACCTCAGACAGCTTCCTACTAATGAATACGCATTATACATTGAAGAAGCTGGAGGAACCGATAAACTGGCTGACCTCCAGCAGAGTCCTAATGAAGACATTTATAAGCGCGCCTATACGATTATCACTGAATACTTCAACGATGAGGGCGAGGAAGATTTAAGTATCAGCATGGAACCTGAACAAGCTGGTCAATTCTTCAATTTTGGTACTTCCTAAGATATAGTTCCTAAAAGTAAATATAAATTTATCTATTTTTTTTATTAATTTTTACACCGGTAAATCAAATACAAATGGAAAGAGATATTCTTGAACACGAATCTAAATATAGTATTTATAGTTTATATATGGACATACTCCTGGGAAGTCAAGACATGGAGCTATAGTGTAGTCGGTTAGCACGTGAGATTCTGATCATCGGAATTTCTCGAGTCCTCGGTTCGAATCCGGGTAGCTCCTTTCCTTAATAACTTTTTTATTCCTAGAATAATAATGAAATATCTATATTTTTTTTTAACATTTGAAGACGTACTACGGGTTTGATATATAGTTTATACCTGCATATACTAGACAGACATAATCTTAATATGTAGGTTTTTAATTTGGTATAGACATCGAGTGCAAGAGAATTACTGGATTCAGGACCGGTGTGAGTAGTAAAACAATAAGGCTATTGCTCGTCACTAAATCAAGTTAAATAAATTTTTGAAGTTAAACACTACAATAATAAAAATAAATCATAATCTTACATATATGAACTAAAATTGCTCACTGCTTACAGTTAGTACTCTCGATAGCTCAGTTGGTAGAGCGAGGGACTGTAATGGTCTATTTGTAATCCCTAGGCCGTGTGTTCGAATCACACTCGGGAGATTCTTTTTTACATCTTAGTTCGTCAAATAAAACAAATAATGGCAAATAGAACATGTGAATAATATATTTTTCGGTTTAGATGTCTATCGTTTTTTCGTTTGTTTCTCAAAATACCAGTTGGTATTAGTATTGAGCAATCAACAACACGTACAACTAAATAATCATAATATACGAATCTCTCTCTTGCAAGGTTTAAATTCTACAAAATATGTACATTAAGTAATAAGAAATTTAGGCCTCGAAGTGCTTGAGAAGAGCAGCACGCTCAGGAGAGTCAACACCCCAGCTCTTGATGACAACACAAGAGCAACCAACGACCTTACGGGCGTTACCCTCACGGTCAATCTTACCGAGACCAGCCCACTCACCAAGAGCCTTGGCATCAGAGACCTTGATCAAAGGAATGGGGACCTCAGGGGCGGTGCAGAGAGACTCAACCAACTTAAGGTAGGCAGCCTCGTCGACAGACTCAACAAGGATACAAAGCTGGGCCTCATCGGAAGCAAGAGCCTTAACAGCCTCACGGAGACCACGGGCAAGACCCTGGTGGACAAGGGCATTGCGGAGAGCACCCTTGATAGCATCCTCGATGGACAACTCGCCAGGAGCAGTGGAGGCAGCAGCAACCTCAACCTCGTTATGAATTTGATCCTCAACGTCACTCATTTTATTAATTTAAGTTTGATTAGTTTTATACGCTTCTTCGACAGTTAGTTCTGCTCAGCTAGTATGTAAGAAGAAACTCTTCGCTTAGGGAAGGATGATTTTTCACTCCCGTGTGATCAGGGTAAGGAGGAAAACTTGAATCTGAGTGCCCTAATTAGTCAGCCATATCAAGGTGTTTGAAGGCTACGGGTGAAGTACCTTAGGGTTATGTATCAGCTGATCTGGCGGTTTCCCAGGATTTCTAAATGGATAGTTCACTCGCTATTCAAAAGAAGAATACCTGAGGTATATGTAAATAAAACTTTAGTAATAGATGTGTATATAGCAGCAATACTTATTAATTCAGTAGCCTCTAGAAATTCTGCTAAGCTGTTTAATAAGGATTCCCGATTTCCCACTGCCCCTTGTCTTCGCATTATTTCCGCAGTGTCAATTCTCAGGACCTCAAGAAATAACTAAAATATTCAAAAAGTTTGGTATAACAATTAATATTTAATATAAGTAGTCTATTGCTTAATTGTTTCATTTATCTACACACTAAAAGGATAAGAGAAGAAGGAGTCAAATTGTAGAAGTTCAAAATATATCGGAAGTCAGATAACATAATAAATAATAAATAATAATAAATATCTAAAAGAGAAATTCAGTTTTAAATCGTGGAATACAATCTAAACTCAATGTAGGAACTGATATCTTCTAATTCAACCATACATTGCACACTTAACGAGCCGTTACCGTCGAACCTTAAGCTTACTTTCTTTGCAAGCTTGACCGCTTCTAAACATTTTAGGATGGTTTTGAAATCGTATTTAAATGTATTCTCTTCGTCAGCAACTAAAGCATCAATCGCATTGGTTTCATTAAGTAAGATAAAGTTGGTGGATGCTAGATCTCCAGATCCAACAATTTCTAACTGTGGAGGGTCTATTTTTACATTGAATTGAACTTCTGTAGCGAGAACAGATTCCAAGTCCTTAATAGTTGAAGAAAGCACATAGGCGGGCATGATAACTTGCAATGCTACGTTATCAGCATCGAATTCAACATCTGGCAAGACTTCTCCACTGAAAAGTGCTAATTCACAGTTCGAGGTCATAGTTTCATGCGCAAAACTCAACTGCAATTGAGAATTTGTGTACTCGAAAAAACAACCAGCATAGGCCGGTGTATATTCATAAATTAATGACCAATCCTCAACCATCTGTAAGCAATAAACAAGAGCATTCAAAGACACCTGGAGTGTCAGCTCTTCATCGGAGTCAAACTCGTAAGTCGCAAATATGCCAGAGTCCAGAAATAGTTTCCCATTAATAGACTTTGACGGCGCGAGAACGCTAATCCTCACACCAGTTTTAGACACGGAAAATTGAGCTGGTGATTTACCTAATCTAACAGATCTCAGCAATTTACATACAATATCAATGTACGATGTCGAGGCTCGCCATTGTGTCATTTATGAAGTGGTAAGGACGCGTCGAAGTAAACATAACTCCTAACCGTAAGGATATCAACCTTTACAACGTCCTAGCTTACACAGGAGAAAGAGGGATGGTATAAAACGAACTTAGATAATGTGAATTATTTAGTTGAACTATATAATATAGTGATGGATAAATTTCTCAAAAGAAAATCTTCTGAAGGACGATGTGACTCGTCGAGTATTGGCAATTGATTATTTTATTTTTATAATTATATTAATTTATATTATATGATCAGTATTTGATTTTGTCTAAACGCTCTAAGATTGGTAGAGGGGTTTAGTTTGTATCAAATGTAGTTATTAAGATTTACTAACTTAATATGTAGATTTGGGCTTCTGATTGTGCTAGTATATCTTAAAGCACGAACTTACCTCTCCTTACCCTATTATTCCTGGGGAAGATGGGATTTTCCAATTCAGCTTGAAATCAAAAAATAGCCCAATATATGTATATAAAATAAGTAATTATACCATAAACAATTTTTATTCAACAATTTATCTCCTCTTATTGCTCTAAAATCTTCATTTTAGAGGATTTAGCACTATTTGGCCGAACCCATGAGATTTTGGGGACTGAACCTTAATCATGAAGAGGTCAAATGGAACATCGCGAAGGAATTTTCTTCTTCAGAACACCTTTTCTCCCCGGAGAAAAGAGTGGACAAGGTAAGTATCTCTTGCTCGGTGTTTGCAAGAGGCGGTTTATGGTATAAGACCATATGAATGCAGGGTGGAGGATCCCTCATCGAAATTAGAAAGACACCGTCACCTTAAGAGGTGATGTCGCGACCCCATTCCCCACACCAGGTCTTTCTAATGGAGATGCGAACTGGGATCCCCGTCCTTGGGTCGTCGAGTTTCATAATTTTGGGTTTCACAACCATCTGGGAGGATGGTTGCCCGTGTCCCCACACCCCCAATTTTATGTACTTGGCGAACTCAGGGAAGCCCTGGGGCGAACGAACATAGTAGAAATAAGAACATTATCCTTTGTTCTTCTACTAATATATAGGTGCAAAGAAAGAACGGTGTGAAACATACACACCCAAAGTCGAACCAACCCATGAGATTTAATCGAGAACTAATAGAATTCCACTAAGACTACAATTGAATTCTTAGCGAAACCAACAGAATTCTACTCAAACTCCAATTGAATTCTTATCGAAACTAACAGAATTCTACTCAAACTACAATTGAATTCTTATCGAAACCAACAGAATTCTACTCAAACTTCAATCGAATTCTTCTCGAGTCCTAATACAAAATCCATGGATATCCAAAATCGAATCCTGATCTCTGAAATGTTACGAACCTGATCGAATCCCAGTAAGAGGCCCAATCAGATCCTATTCGAAACCCAATCTAGACTTTCATTTGTTCTTTCACATATCAACAGCACCACTACTATAGTTCCATATAACCGTCACATATAGTGACGAGTTTAGCCCGATACACAGTTTCCTTAGCAGAACGAAATTATTGCACAACCTCCCATCTTCCTCAACTACCGTGCACCTCACCTCATTTTCGTTCTGCAGAATAA